>JAPEVW010000168.1:0-272500 GCA_027921565.1 Artemia sinica
GACTCATTTTTGGAAAACACAATGTGTGTGTGGGGGGAGGGGGTATAGCTGCCGTTCGATCACTTTGACTCTTAAAAAAGAACAATAGAAATTCTGATTCTTAAAAAGTACATTGAAACTTCTGATTACCAATCAAAGTGACTCCTCCGAAGTTTGTAAGAAAGCTCTTTATATAAAAACATTTATTGCCCCTAGGGAATACTTATGACCCTTGCCCTGAGGGATGTGGGGGAGAGGGGTTTCATCCTCGAAGACATAATTCAAAGTTCGTTCTTTAGTATAAGATTAATGTAAATTATGTAATTATTGCAATAAACGATTATTGACACAAAAAAATGAAATTGTGTATTGACAGATTGACCTTTAAATTTGAAGCAAGCATGATATTCTAAACAAATGTCTTTTATTTCTGCAAATAATGTTTTAAAGTGGTTGCAGCGCTAGTTTCAACAAAGTAAAGAACATACTCTGGCCCATAGTAACCGATAGTCTAATAACATACTTGAAAAAATTGAGTCTAAAACTGCCATTTGAAGGTGATTTAGGAATGGTAACTATTATTTTGTTTAAACTTTATAGCAGCAGCTTCTTACGAAAACAAATTTGCAAATTTTTCGAAAATTAGCCTGATAGTCCAAAAAAATGTGTCAGATTGAAGAGAACCTGCACCATTTGAATCGCCATTACTGTTGGGTGACATTGGATATCGATATATTGCACCAAATATCGATATCGATCATCGAAACATAAATATTGATATCGAAAACTATATTATTTTGGTCTTTTCTGGTATCTACCGGTGAACATCCAGCAGAAAAGATCCAATATAGAAAATTGTTTCGCAAATGGTAGGGAAGAAGAATAACCTATTCAATATACTGACTCGTACATGAAGATACACATCATGCATAGCTGTATCCACAGAAAGGATAGCCCTTTCTGAAATAACGTTCAGTGAGGTTGGGCTCTCAAATGTTGCTGACAACCTCCAATAGTCCAATAAAAAAAAATGCAATTTTACAAGAGCAACACTTCTAATTTAAGGTCCATTTGGACATCACGACATCAAAAAAAGGCTCAAAGTGTCTGCGTTTAGAAGACAAGCGACAGTGATAATATATATGTAGAAGCCTGCCCCGTGCCGAGTGCTGGGAACCGGCGACGACGCCGCTGGGCTCCCTGTACTCGGCACGCGGCAGGCTTCTATGTATGGATTCTCATTGTCGCTTTACTTCTAAACGCAGACAATTTGAGCCTTTTCTTGATGTCATGACGTCCAAATGGACCTTTTATTAGAATTATTATCTTTGTAAAACTACGGTTTTTTCTTATTGGACCTTTAACTTTTGCCTTGGCTTGTCTTTTGTTATTATGAAAGGTACATCGCCGAACCTTTGTTTCTTTTAAAAGCTCAGGTTGAGGTAGGTATGGTAGGCACTGATAATCAAAAAAAAAAAAATATCACTCTAACAATAAGGTGTTTGGTTGGTAGTTGTCAAAGCTTCCTTCACAATTCATTATATGTTCTTCATTCATTTTCAGGTAGTAGCAGAGCTTTTAAGCTGCGTTGTCTTTTCACTGGAGAAAACGCAACGCATAACATGCTATGATTAAAAACTCGAGTACTCAGGTCGGCGCCAACAAATTGGAAAGTTTGTCCTTGCGACTTATGTATAGTCATGGCAAATGTGGCTCAAATTCGAAATTGATGTCGTTGAACACTACATCCAAGTTGACCTTTACTAGAGTCCACTGTAACTCAGGATATGTGGACTCCTTTTCCTGACTTTTCTCCAGTAATTATGTTTGCCTTAATTATCAATAAAACGGGTCCAATTACACATCCGTTTTGAAATATATAAGTTACCCAAAAGCATAACTATCGTATTTTTCTTTATTTTTAAGTCATGTGGGTGGTAAATCTGCTATGTCAATTGAATTTAGGAATTCTGGAGTAAATTCAATTCCTTCTTTTTCTTTATCTTTTATAGAGTCGTAACTTTTACACGATTTGTATTCTGCTGGAAGGTGATTGACAATTTTTGCGTTTATTTTATTAACTTCTTTGTTGATTGAAACTAAAATAACTCAAATAAACTCGATCCTTCATTAAATCGAAACTTTGTTTAGACAAACATTCTCCAAATGCTTCCTCAATTAAATTGCCACTGAAAATCACATCTTCCGGTAATTCAATTTCATTAAACTCATTTTTAGTAAGATTTTCATTTCCCAGTTTGAGGGTGTACTTTGCAAATGCTTCCTGTTCAGGATCGACCCGCATATTTTTCTTAAAGGAAATATGTTTGAAATTCTTCCAAAGATGACTTTTTTTTTATTGATATGTTGAGTGCTTCACTGCCGTTACTTCGGGGTAGAACTGGTAAAAACTGTCGGAAGTCATCTCCAGCAACTACAATTTTCCCATCAAAGGGTACATAAAAAAAATTAAATGGTAAAAAATCGGGACATGAAAATATTTACTTTTAGAGATGAAAATGAATAAAAATTTCTTGGAAAATCTGCAAGCATGTTTTGACTTTCATAACATATATCAGAGCTTCCTAGGGGCTGATGCATGTAACGCCAAGTTTAAATGCCAATATATGTGTGAGATGGCAGCGCAACACAAGGTGGTCAAAGGTACATGCCGGTCAGAGGTACAACACTTTCCCCTATATTGTATTTTTTTTCCACACAAAATTGATACAAGGTCTTATAAACAAATGTTTCACCGGTGCCACCTGGTCTATCTATGAAAAAAAACATTTTTCCCCAAAATAATTAGGATCATTGACAGCCAGTAAAATATTGTCAACTATTTCAAGCTGTTTCCCTTTTAGAAGCCGATACATACTATCTTCAGTAACAGCTGACTCACTAGAATTTGGAAATTCCAAGCTTTAGTCATTTTTATAGGTCTCAAGGTTGTCCATGCCGCATTGTTCCATTCAAAGACTGAAAGTGCGACCTCCCATTGTCATCGTATTTAACTTCGATGCAATAATACGATAAGCACGATTTACTATAAGATCTTTAGATAAATTATTTTGTCTTGCATGCAAAACGAGACCTTCTGCAACTGACTTTTGAATCTTTCCCAACAGCTTTTGGATTTGCAGGATTACCAAAAACGAGAATCTTTGTGAAGAGTGTTCACATTGCAGAAGGCATTTTGGACAGTGTAGATTCTTCTGGGGCGTCGAACAACTGTTTATAGTCGAATTCAAGGCCATGAGCAAGGCATACTTTTTTGAATGTGGAATATAAAACGTTATCAACTGTTTTAAGATCTTCAAACCTTGTTGCATTCTTCACATGATACTTAAGTACAAAAAATTGCATTTTTTTTATTGGACCTTTAACTTTAGCCTTGGCGTATCTTTTGTTATTATGAAAGAAATATCGCCAAACCTTTGTTTCTTTCAATTGTTCAGGTGGTGGGATAAAAACTTCCCTTTCTTCCAACAATTAATCTAGTCCAGGTTTTTGATTTTCAAAAGTATGGAAGGCATTGATGACAACCTTTGTTTCTTTTGCTTGCTCAGGGGGTGGTACAAAAACTTCTCCTTTTGCCTTGGTATGTCTTTTGTCATTATGAAAGACGTATCGCGAAACCTTTTGTTTCTTTTTAAGTGTTCAGGTGGTGGGACAAAAACATCTTTTTCTTCCTACGATTTATCCAGTCCATATTTTTGATTTTCAAAAGTACGGTAAGTATTGATGACCTTATCCATGTCAAAATCCAAAACCGAATCATCATCGCAATCATTTTAATTTGTTTAGTTCGTTACAACTCGGCTTATCTTTCGTCATTATGAAATACATATTGCCGAACCTTTGCTTTTTTTTAACAAAGGTTTATTTTTAGTAAGGTGTGCGTGGCAAGCTTCTGTAGATAGATTCTGATTGTCGTTGTCTTCTAAACGCAGACAATCTGAGCCTTTTCTTGATGTCATGATGTTTACATTAAAGAACGAACTGCAGCCCATAGTAACTGAAGTAATAAAAGGAATCATTATATAGATGATTATTTTAACTATATTCGTTAAGAATTTACAGTAATATCAGAAAGGCCCAATGCATGTCCCATGCTATTTTTGCTCTCAGCTTGGAGAGGATCGTCAGGGGTAATATATAAATTCTAGAAACGCGGATTCAGGTATGTGGCGATTTTAACGAGTGTGATCTCAGCAAGGCCTATAAGCCTAGGAGGTATTTTATCTAGCCAAGCTTTTGGAGGTTGTCAGCAACATTTGAGAGCCCAACCTCACTGAACGTTATTTCAGAAAGGGCTATCCTTTCTGTGGATGCAGCTATGCATGATGTGTATCTTCATGTACGAGTCAGCATATTGAATAGATTATTCTTCTTCTCTACCATTTGCGAAACAATTTTCTATATTGGATCTTTTCTGCTGGATGTTCACCGGTAGATACAAGAAAAGACCGAAATAATATAGTTTTCGATATCAATATTTATGTTTCGATGTTCGATATCGATATTTGGTGCAATATATCGATATCCAATGTCACCCAACACTAATGGCGATTCAAATGGTACAG
The DNA here is from genome assembly GCA_027921565.1 of Artemia sinica. NCBI lineage: Eukaryota > Metazoa > Arthropoda > Branchiopoda > Anostraca > Artemiidae > Artemia > Artemia sinica. Next base: position 4,566 of record JAPEVW010000168.1, read on the forward strand.
GTTCCCTTCAATCTGACACATTTTTTTGGACTATCAGGCTAATTTTCAAAAAATTTGCAAATTCTGTAATTATAAACACATATGGTTTTAAATCTCTGTGATAACATGAGCGTGCGAAACCTGTTCTCCAAAAGTGACCGTTTCTTGTAACACAGATGCTTCTATTTAGATCGGAAAAAGATTTTTGATAACTGGAAAAAAGGACATTTTTGAACGAAATAACTATTTCTACAGAGCAGGGTGGGGGTGGTTTTTGTTTACATAGAGGAAAAAAGCGTACTTTGTGTTTTCTAACGAGTACGCTATTATATGGGTTTTTATTGTTGGGGGTGGGGGGAAGGGGGCTAAGTCTCCCTGAAATTTGAATTTACTGGTAAATGCTTTTTTATCTGGAAATAAATTAAGAAATTTCATTGTTTCAAAGTTAATAATAATATTCAGTGTACTATGTACGATTTGTTAAAACATAATGGAAATTAAATTGTAGTGCATGAACATTTTATACAGAATTTTCAAGGACGAATAAAAAAACGGATGTTAAGTTACATAATTTCGTGTTGTGTGCTCCAAAACACATGTTTGACTACTTTATAACATACCAGGTTTTTAAGAAAAATGTGCACGTGAAACCACGATGTACATTCATTGTGCAATTCTTATCAAAAACAGAAAAAAACCCGTCTGCTTAAATTATATTATTACGACTATACTCTCAAAACATGTTGACTACATTATACCTTGCCAAATAACCAGTCTGGTAATCATAGCATGGGAATTGCTATATAGGCATCAGAATCCAGACGATGCATTCTACTCTCATAATATGTCATATGAGGTAATGATTGAAGTTCCCTTCAATCTGACACATTTTTTTAGACTATCAGGCTAATTTTCAAATTATTTGTAAATTTGTTTTCTTAAGAAGCTGCTGCCATAAGGTTAAAGAAATAATAGTTACCATTCCTAAATCAGCTTCAAATGACAGTTTAGGCTCAATTTTTTCAAGTAAGTTGTTAGACTATCGGTTACTATGGGCCAGAGTACGTTCTTTACTTTGTTGAAACTAACACTGCAACCACCTTAAACATTATTTGCAGAATAAAAGACATTTTTTTTTTTAGAAGATCATGCTTGCTTCAAGTTTAAAGGTCGATCTGTCAATTCACAATTCCATTTTTTTTGTGTCAATAATCGTTTATTGCAATAATTACATAATTTACATTAATTTATACTAAAGAACGAACTTTGAATTATGTCTTCAAGAAAGAACCCCCCCCCCCACATCCCTCATGGGAAAGGTCATAACTATGGCCTGGGGCAATAAATATTTTTATATAAAGGGCTATCTTACAAACTTTGGAGGAGTCACTTTGATTGGTAATCAGAAGTGCCAATGTACTTTTTAAGAATCAGAATTTCTACTGTTCTTTTTAAGAGTCAAAGTGATCGAACGGCAGCTAACCCCCCTCCCCCCTCACACACTTTGCGTTTTCCAAAAATGAGTCCAATAGAAATTTTGAGATAATAATTTATTCAAAATAGTTCAAGGACCATATATCAATGCTTATGGGGTTAATATAAGTCACCAGGGCCTGGGGCAACGGTTCCCTTTTAAGAGTTAAAATTCAAGGAGGGCAACTAGCCCCCCCCCCCAACTACTCTTCTTTTCACCACACACATTTGATTGAATTTCTGAAATAGCCATTTGGTTCAAATTAGTCCGAAGAACACATGAAAATACCTACAGGATCGAAACAGCCCCCAGAGCCCAAGGGCAAAGGTTATAAGTTATGTCCTGGGGGCGTATAATGTTTCTATGGAATGTCTGATCGTATAAAATTCATATTAGGCTCATTTGATTTGAAATTGGAAATTATAGTGCCCTTTTTAAGAGCCAAAAGTGATTGGAGAGCAGCCAGCCCTCCCCGCTCATCATTTCCCCAAGAATATCCAATCAAAAATTTTGAGATAGTAACCTTTTCCACCTAGTTGAAAGGTCTGCAAATTATACCTTTGAGTATGACAAACCCCCCCCCCCCCCACAGCCCTCGGAGCAAGGGTTGTAAGTTTCTACACTAGGGGCACATAAGGTTCTTATATAAAGGGTGGTTAAATATACTTCGGAGGGGGCTCATTAGATTCATAATCAGAATTTTTACTGTTCTCTTTTAAGAGTCAAAGTGATCGAACGGCAGCTAACCCCCTCCCCCCCCACACACACACACATACGTTGTGTTTTCCCAAAATGTGTCCGATAGAAATTTTGAGATAATGATTTTATTCAAATGGAACTCAGAGAGGAAAGAAAATAACAAAATGAAAAATAAAATAAAAAAAGGTGAAAAAACGAGGATTTTGTGAGCCAGTGGAAAACTATGAAGAAGAAGAATTAAGCAAATATTTTGACAACGACCTCCGGCAAGTCGTCCTCAGTGCCAAACAAAAAAGAAAAAGAAAAAAAACGAAAATCTAACCTTTCGAAGTTTACCTGACAAAGACAGAACAGACACAGACACTTGAGTGTCTGTATAACAAAATTGAATAGATTCTCATAATGCATCGGCCTCTGATCTAAATAGAAGCATCTGTGTTACAAGAAACGGTCACTTTTGGAGAACAGGCTTCGCACGCTCATGTTATCACATAGATTAAAACCATATGTGTTTATAATTACAGAAAGGGATCCTTTTTTGGAACCAAACTACAAAAGTGTCGTATCTGAAAACAAAAGCTTGGTGATTAAGACGGGCTTTGTCTAATTATAGCCAGAAACTCAGAATTGATAGGGGGCAAGATGGAACGAAGCCACATTCTGTGTGTTTTTTTCTTTACTTGGTGGCCATTCAAAAAGCGAGGATTTCTGTTAAATAAATAATTCTTATACATTTTAAAATAGCTTTACGGGGTCTAAGAGACTCTTTTATTTTATTCTGTGTGATTTTTTCTTTACTTGTATTGCCATTCAAAAAGCGAGGATTTCTGTTAAATAAATAATTCTTATACATTTTAAAATAGCTTTACGGGGTTTGAGAGACTCTGTTGTTTTATTCTGTGTGATTTTTTCTTTACTTGGTGGCCATTCAAAAAGCGAGGATTTCTGCTAAAATAAATAATTTTTGTACCTTTTAAAATAGCTTTTCGGGTTTTGAGAGACTCTGTCGTTTTATTCTGTGTGAATTTTTATTTACTTGGTGGCCATTCAAAAAGCTAGGATTTCTGTTAAATCAATAAATCTTATACATTTTAAAATAGCTTTACGGGGTTAGAAAGACTCTGTTGTTTTATTCTGTGTGATTTTTTCTTTACTTGGTGGCCATTGAAAAACCGAGGATTTCTGTTAAATAAATAATTCTTTTACATTTTAAAATAGCTTTACGGGGTTTGAGAGACTCTGTTGTTTTATTCTGTGTGATTTTTTCTTTACTTGGTGGCAATTCAAAAAGCGATGATTTCTGTTAAATAAATAATTCTTATACATTTTAAAATAGCTTTACGGGGTTTGAGAGACTCTGTTGTTTTATTCTGTTTTATTCTAAAGTGCTAAGACATAGAGTGCTACAAACACCAGAATAAACTTTAGACGGCAATTTATCTGTAAAAGAGGGCTTATTATTTCCTTACTAAAATTTTCTTCTTTTTTAAGGATGTGGAGGTGGATTCATGCAATTACTCTCCCCCCCCGAAAGAGACCAAGATGGTGTGATATCACATCGATGCAAGCTGCAAGACCATCCATCATAGGATATGCTAGCTCCATTGTAAGTTCTCTGGACCAGCCAGGAGCCTCTCAAGCCAGTGTCAGCTCTGCACAAACCTCTATGCAACCTTGCAGAAAATTCAAGAGGGAATGGATAGATTCTCATAATGCATCAGCCTCATCTAGTCAAGATCGGGAGGTCACCCCCTATCAAGTATTGCCGGGCCCTTCACGATTAATGCAAGGCGAGAATGATGGGGCCCCTACAGCTCTCGACATGCAAGCTGCAAATTTAAATGTGAGTTTTCAAATATTATATCTCGCTAATGATTCTTTTTCCCAAGTCAATTTGAAGGAGTGTGTGAGCAGTACATGCACCGCTTATTTTTCTGTCTACCCGATAATTCATGGAGATAGCATAATGAATATTGCAAATTCAATAACGCCGTAATGATTTTCATTATTTTGTTGTGTGTTTGTGTGTGTGTGTGTGAGCGGTACATGCGCCGCATTTACTCGATAATTCATTGAGATAGTATAATGAATATTGCAAATTCAATAACAACATAATGATTGAATGGCATATATTTATTTCTTATGTTTGATCCAGGTGGTGAAATTTTTTCAATATACATATCAACTGAATTGTATTTTAATGCTGATTTTGAATATCTTTAAATTATTTCGTTTACCTTAATCCATCAAAAGTTATGAGAAAATTAAGAATTTTTGAAGTAGAAATTCTGACATCTCCTAATTTGTTTCCGCAGCACGTTAATTTGTTTCCGCAACACGTTTCTAACTGACTTCAGAGACATAATTACTTATAGGCTAATGGAATATATATAGGGGTTAGAAAGATAATTTCAACCTCTAAGAATATTTCAGCGTGTGTGCGCATGTGTGTGTGTGTGCGTGTGTGTGAACGTGTGTGTGTGTGTGTGCATGTGTGTATGTGTGTGTGTATGTATGTGTGTCTGTGTGTGAGCGGTGCATGCGCCGCTTATTTTTTTGTCTACCCGATAATTCAAGGAGATAGTATAATGAATATTGCAAATTCAATACCAACGTAATGATTTTCATTATTTTATAGTGTGTGTTTGTGTGTATGTTGCTAACAAAAATTTGTAATTTATTATGCATTTGTTCTGTAAATATTTCTATGAGCAAAAAGTATTTAATTTAAATAATTCTAGGAGGAATTGAGTTTTATGGGATGGTATGGAAAAAATGAACATGATTTTTCAATTTTATGAAATAATGCTTATTTCACATAGAAAATAAAACCTTTTTTTCTACAGATTAATGAATTAGCAGCGCCACTGGGTCATGAGACATCAGCATTTACTGGACCAATTCTATCACCACCAATGGAGTTCAGAGACGAACCTTCATTAGTTCTGGATAATATGGAGTGGCATAGGGGTTTTCTTAATGATGTTTTTGGGGAAATGGCTAACCTAGACGATTTAACTTGTGACATTGCCATAACAGAGGACCCGGAATGGGCAGATAGATTTATGCATGAGCACTTAGGGGGTGTTTACTAGTGCATCTAAACCGGGTCCTCATAAAGAAATTACGTCACAGGACAATATAGGCTGGATCGATCAATTGTCCCCAAACACCTTGGAATATGTACTAACAGGCTTAGGGGACCTCATGCCATCTCCAACCAATGTAATTGAACAGACTGGAAGTGGTGTTATTGAAAGTTCTATGTCACCCCCCACCATTCCGCGTAATGATACAGCAACAACAATGCAAATTGTTGAACCTATTTTTTCCGGAGACATTTTTGACGATAGTTTCATAATTAGTGAATTGGATCCTGTGCAAATTGGTGCAGGACATTAAAATAGTGTCATATCCCCGGAATTACGTGAATTTTATTTGTTAGTGTCTGCTCTAGGTTACTTACAAAGATATAGGGTAGATTTTAACCTTCAGAAGAAAACGTGATTGACGGTGGGGTCATTTTAACAGACCCTGTAAATGTTCTCTATATCTACATTGACCAAATTCGAGCACAAATTGAGATTCAGATTCAGAAATTGGGGGGGGGGGGGGGGTCAAGGGGGATTAAAGCATCAGTAAATCAAAAACTTTATTACAAAAGGGGACATCTGGGGATATTTTTTATTTTCATTTTTCAACTGGCAATCAAACTTTTTACCCTGGTCTAAATGAATTTGAGGGCAACTTTTTCAACTGGGTAAATAAATTAATTTCGACTTTGGACACGTTTAACGAGAGGGGAAGTGGGTCCACCATTTTATACATTGAACACATGGATCTGAATCTCAGTAGATTTAAAAAAAACTTTATTTTAAGGGAGCGGGTAGTCGACGAATAAAATGCCACCCAGATTTGTCTGCTACCAAAGGGGTTCAGAGTTTCAATTTTGAAACGGGGCTGCAATGCTTTAAATATGCATTTTCAGCAGCAACCCATAAAACATTAAGAATAGATTCATCAATGAAAAATCTCGACAGACTTGCTCGTAACGGTAGAGAAAATGTCCCTAAAGTAAATTTTGACTGTTTAGAGGGGAAGTATCCGGTATCCTTGAAAGAGATAACTATATTTGAAAAAGCAAATGAAATCTTGGGTTGGGGGTGGTTGTTCTCCAGTATGACACGGAATTTGTAAATGGGGGAAAGAAACCAAATAAAAAAGGGGTTTTGTATTCAGTGAGGACACCGATGGTAGATAATGTTAAAAATTGGGTTTGGGTTATTTACGAGCCCCCCAAAGATGTAAATTCCTATCGTCATTTTTTCCCCGTTACAGCAATAAGTCGACTCCTATCCCAAGGCAAAAAAATATGGGGAACATCACTATTGCCCCATGTGCCTTTCCTCATTTAAAATTGAAAGAACATTCTCGGATCACATGAGACATGCAAAATTCATGGCAATCAACGAATTGAAATGCCGGCAGAAGGCAAAGATACTTTACAATTTAAAATTTCTAAAATTCCCTGCTACAAGTTGATAAAGTATCTTTGGACTGTGAATCAAGACTTGTGGAGGCATCAGACCCATCAAGGCCAAATATAGTCAAGGAACACAAACTAGTGGCGTGTTCCTATGCGCATGCCCGTCGCGATTCCAATAAAAAAATGCAGTTGAGTTTTTTGGCTATGGATGAGGAGGGTAGTATTGAAAAGTTATTGGTATCTTTAATAAAAACAGCAAACGCCGCAATTTCACGATTGCGTCACACCAACTACCCAATGACATTATTAGATAAGGAGCAACTGGCACTAGAAGGAGCAACTGGCACTAGATGGACCTCATCCTAAAAATTAGCGGGGAAAAATCGGGCTTATCACTGACATTGATCAGCACCTGTTCATCGAAAGGTCAATGAGGGGTGGATACGTTTTTCACGGGGATCGTATCTTGGAAACTGATCCAAGTGGAGAGAAGACGGGGACAAAATCAGATGCAGTTTTCCTTGATATGAATTCTCTATACCCCTCGGCCATGTCCCATTATGCACTACCTTGCGGTGACTATAAATGGCTCAATGACCCTCAAGCTTCCCATTTCGCCAACATTGACAACAGTGTTGAGGAGAATGGACCGGTTGGATGGTTTTTTGAAATTGATGGGAAGATACCAGTTGAGCTTCACGATTCAGTAAAGGATTTTGTTTTCCCGTGCATCAATAGACCTGTGACTAGGGACTCTTTGAGCCCCCGCAATAGGTGTTTAGTCGAGGTGGACGGATTGCATTGGTCACCTTCAAAACAAAAACTTGTTGCTGACCTTCTTCCAAAATAATATTGTTGTACATCATATGACCTTAAAATGGATGTGCAACAACGGTTTCAACGTCACAAAGTTTCACAGAGCGCTCCATTTTCCTGAATGAAAAGCATTGTCCTGAATGAAAATATTGTTGCAGGCAGTGCGATCTTGGAGATCTCTAAAAAGCTCATGTTGGAATTCTAATAAAATGTGGCTAGGGTACAGTGGCCGGAAAAGGGGCAAGTAGAGGTCTGCTACGGGGACACAGATTTTCTACTGTTAAAAGTGAAAACCCCAAATCTAATTGATGATTTGGCGCACGGTGAAATTATCAGCTCACGGATGGACTACACCGATTGGAGTGGGCTTTACCCAGAGCTAGTGAAACGTCGGGCGCCAAATCAGCTTTTATTTTTTAAATCAGAAACGGAAACGACATGATTTCCCGTGGTATGTTTGTAAGTCCGAAGGTGTACTTTATACAGACACACGACGAGGGGGTCTCGCGGCCTTGGGGGGGGGGGGGGGCTCGAGGCCGGGGGGGGGGGGGGGGCAGCCGCCAACGGGGGGCTTACCGCCAGCCACTACCAAAGCTTTTTTTTTTACTTAGAGCAGATTTTTTTGTGCTTTTGTAAATATACATGTTACATTGAAATTAAAAGGTGATATTACTTTAAGTGCTTTATTCTAATAAATGTTGTATTTTTTCTATAAATAAATAAACAAAAAAATGTGTTTATTTAAGTGTTTTTTTCTCTCTGTGCCTATGTAAATTTTGTATTTTTTATTATAAATAAATTAAAAAAAGTGTATTTTTTTCATGTTTAATGTGCTTTTTTTCAATGTAGTATTTTTTAAGTATTGTTACTTTTTTATGCATATAATAAAAGAAAATATGATTCTTTATTCGTCTTCTTCTTATTATTATTATTCTTGAACAGAGTAGTAGTAGTAGTAGTAGTAGTAGTAGTAGTAGTAGTAGTAGTAGTAGTAGTATTAGTAGTAGTAGTAGTAGTAGTAGTAGTAGTAGTAGTAGTAGTAGTAGTAGTACTGTTAGTAGTAGTAGCAGTAGTAGTAGTAGTAGTAGTAGTAGTAGGGAAATTATTTAGTCATTAGACAGCTATAGCCCACAGTTAGTTGTCAAGGTAAACTGTTGAAGGGAACATGTATCAATTTAAAAACACCATTCAGATCGTTTCTGTGTGGGCCGTCAATGTCAGGCAAAACAACACTCTTAACAAAAATAATTAAAAATTGCGATAAAATGTTTGTGGAAAAGCCGAAAAAAATCTTCTATTGTTACAGTATTTGGCAGGAGTCATACGATAAAATAAAAGCAATTGCCACCACGGGATTGGTGCAGATACAATTCATACAGGGACTTGATGTTTTCAGCATTATTGAACCAACCTCTTGGCTGATCATTGACGATCTGGCTGAATCTATTGAACAATGGTCCCAGGAAATGCTACAACTGTTCACTGTTCGCTCTCATCATGAACAGATTTCCGTTACTCTGGTTCTACACAAACTCTTTCATCAGAGCAAATGTATGCGAACACTTGCATTGAACTGCACCTACTATATAATCTACAGAGTTGTTCGAGATTCCAGCTCGCTAATAACCCTCAATAAACAAATCTATCCAGGCGCCCCTAAATTTCTGCTCTCAGCAGACAATCAGGCAACTAATAAACCCTACGGCTATATCCAATTAGATCTTAATCAAAATACACCCGAGGATTTGCGTGTAGTCACAGATATTTTCGACAATGGAATTACAGTATATCTCCCCGTGAACACTAAAAAGACCTATTAGTTGCTATCATGACACTGAAGAAACTACATGAAAATAGACATCGTTTTCAGTTCTAAGCACTTTAAAACCCTCGCTTAGGAAAGCATTACTCAAACATGGTATTGATAATGATTTCATTAATCTAATATCTGAACTTTGTTTAAATTTGACTCAGGGTAATGTTCAACTGCCAGAAGTAGTTAAGCAACAGGCAAAGCAACATCGTTCCATTGTACGTACATTGGCCTCTAAAAACAAAGAAAATAATTTTAAAAAGAAACGACTTCTTCAGGCGGGCGGTAGCTTTTTCACACTTTTACTGCCAATAATTGCAGGACTTGTAAACAGTTTTCTCCAGTGAGAGAATGGCAAAACCCTATAAATTGACTCCAATAGAACTCACTCTCTCACCCGTGGAACACTTTGAGAACAATCTGAGTAAATTCCTTGACAACGAGAATATTGAGGATGATAAGAAACTGCTTTTACTTCAAGATGCACTTCGCCGAGTGGACAAACATAAGCCCTATCGTGTGAAGGCCACTGCTGCTGCTATTGATCACAAAACAGAATCATCTCCTCAAGAGTCTACTGGAACACAATCAAAGAAGGAAGAATTGGATTCAATTGTATTGAAAATTGGAAATCTAATGCCCCACTCATATCGTGAACAAAGTAAATGACTCCTAACCTATTTCAAAAATACAATGCTTTAGTAAGAAAATAAATGAAAAATACCACAAAGAATTATGGAAGAGGGTCCGCCCAGAGCGCTAAACCTAAAATTATCTAACCTAACCAAAATACCAACCAAATATTAAACTGAAATCAAAGCTATTATTTGGTTTCTCAAAAAGCCGAAGGTTATTCTCTGGTATAGACAGCGTGAAAAACCGGGTAATCGCAACAAAGTTCTCGAGTGTGTTTTATATTTTAGACAAGTACCAAAACTATATATAATTGACTAGGGCGCATTTCAAGATTGTTGTTTGGGGGGCTGAAATATTTTTTGGAGGAGGGAAGTTACAAAAAACTTTCAAATTGATTTTGTAAAAATTGTTGTTACTTTTTCGCGAGTAAGCCAAAACAAATTGGCAGAACATATTTATTTAGCTATTTAATAGGCAGTCTCAATTTAATATCAGGCATTTTATGTTCAGTTTTTTTCATAATGCTATAATTATAGGCTAATCACCTGAATATGAACATTCTTTTTTCAATCAAAACAAACTCAAGGTTGTGCTACATATTTTTGAAAGCAGGAAAAGAGTCAGGGTACCTAAAAACCCTATTTTTTACCGATCTCTTTAAAGCGATTGAACCAGGGACATGGACAAGGGAAGGACGTGGTCTCGGTCCCCACCCGAAAATCTATTATTATTATTTTTTTTTGGGGGGGGGACTTCTAGACATTTGGTATTCAGATTATCAAATTGAATTACCTTCCAGGCTATTCAAATAGATCCTGAAGCTCCTAAAGCTACCCCGAAAGAAGCAAAGAAACAACCTCGAGGATGGTTTGATCGAGTAAGTAGGAATCCCATTTTCCTTTTTTCATTCTTCTTGTTTTGTCTACTTGTCCTTCAGTACTAGGTGCACTCTCTCATGTCATTAGATTGGTGGATCTCACTTTCCAGTTTTTTTTACTTAAGAGAGAAGATATTTCATTTTAATTACACTTTTGAAAAAAGTTTGAATGTTTTGGGAAAATTCCTAAGAACAGCTGGGCATTAAAATTCACTCTTTGAAGCATCTACCCCATGCCTCCGCCAACAAAATGACTCACTGTCCTTCTCTCACGATAGCTGATGCACGCTTACATATCCCTGTATATAACTTTATAAAAGATGATGAAACCAATCATTTTAGTTAAAATACTACCGGAAATGGAATCTCGGCGAGACCTCGAAACTGCAATGTCAGTCTTTTCCAGGAAATGTGTGAGACACACACAGGAGTGATTTGTTTTATGAGGGGAGGGGGCAAAACCTAGAGAAATAAATATACCAATCATCAAAAAAAATATGTATAATTAGAAAAATCACGAAAGTTCTAGGTCTAACGAGAGGGCTTGGTCTCGGGGTTCTCACTGCTCAACACAGATTGCAGAACCAATGAAAAAAAAAAAGAAAAAACGCTTTACTTCATTTCTAATTTAGAAAGAAAAATGATCAACATTAGTTTCCTTCGTGGTAAAGCATCGCTTCTATTTAATTTTAGAGATGCAGGAAATTTATCGGAAATATTGCTTTTTTTTAGCAAAATCACTTATAAAATCACTTGAAAAATATCCAAGTCTAAGAAGAGTAACACTAATATTAAAATATAGTTTCTCACCTTTCAAAGGGGAGTGTGTCAGCAATTGTATTTGCTTTTTCAAGCCCAACAACATTATCTGATTGTACGTGTTCTTTCAATAGCACCCAAATATCAGCTCTCACTTTCTTAACTTTTTCTTATGTTGCTCTTTAGCCTTTTTTGCTTCAGCCATTTTCTTCTTTTCCTCCTCTTCTGCTTTTTCTTTTGCTATCCTTTCTGCTTCTTTCGCCTGCTCTAAAAAGCTGAAATTAAAATAGCTTAGAACTTTTCCATCAACCGCAAACTTCTGTAGAATAAATTTCCAGTCAGAATTTTTTCTGGGCAAATGGAAAATCTGAGAAATTGGGACTGTAAAAAAAGGGAAAGAAGTATTAAGTAAGGTCGATAAATGCAGATTTTCAGGCTCCGAAATAAAAAAAATAATCAGGGTATTTGCACGCAGAGTATTTTCACAAGGATTTATTGATTATATAATTAAAATCAGTGATCCCCAAAGTGGACGCTACCGACCCTTGATGGGGTGCTGGAGTGATTCAGGTGGAAAATAAAGGCCACACGTGCATTCTAGTGATGACAAATAGTGAATCACTGTCATTAAGGCCGAGTATGATCTAATTGTTAGCAGCAAGCCAAGTTCATCCTCCTCAGTAATGTGATTTTGAATGTAAGAGCTTTTTTTTCTGTTACCCTTCTATGCTAAGGTTAATAAATCGTTTCATAATTTCGAATATCAATTTACACCTTCCTTTAATATATTTCATTTACCGATAAAAACAACATGAATAATCCTAAAAACCTTGGCACCAAAAACATTTTTACTTTCCTGTCGGTAGAATTGAATGACTGTCATATGCAATAGAATAAAATAAAAAAACCTTGAATAATGGTTTATATGGATGTAAAAATTAGAAAAAAAACTAGCAAAATTTTTTTCTATTTAAAAAAAGGAAAAAACCAAATCATCAAAAAAAAAATCTGCATTTGGCAAAAAAACGCTTTTAAAGACTGGGAAGTAGTTTTCCAGTATTTCTATAATAATTATTAAATTAGATAGACTAGGAGAGAACGGGAAATGATGCCGATAATTGGACTGATGCTCACTATAATTACTGTGCCATGGGTGTTTCATGCCTCTTTTAAAAATGTTATAAATATTTAAAAGACAACTGATAAGCTGGCTAAGACTTTTTATTTCCATTAGAGCCATTACAAAAACCTGAAGTTCCAGCTTTTTTCACTTTCCTATTTTCCTGGTTTTAAATAAGTGGTTGAATGATCTAATTTGTTGAGACCAAAGATATACCAAAATGTATTTAGATAGACAGAAACATGGAAATTTATGGGACCAAGCTGCGTTTGATTTAGCATTACAAAGCCGGTAGACAATCAACATCTCGTTGACTTAACGAACACCATCAATCCATCTTCCATTTCGAATTTGCTGCTCGAATTTATGATAATTCAAGGCATGCAATCGCATCTCAGAGGCAACCACATTTCGACAAAGGTGTGACCACTTCATACAGCAACAAAAAATTGATCTTTCAGCGGCATTAGTAAATGACAAAACTGAATTTTGGACAATGAATGAAAAGAGCTGCAGACAAAGGGCACCAAACTTCTGCACTGAAAATATTGATACTTTTCAATATGATCGATCCATCGATCACTTTTCAGAGTATCGATATTCCTGGTATAGTAAGGGGCAGCATAATTTGTAGTACAGAGTGGGCGCTAAATTTATCTGTATAGTAATATTATCTTAAAAAGTAGTTCAACTTATTAAAATGTCGGAAACAAAATTTTTGCTACTTTCGTAGATATTAAAGCTTATAGTACCAAGGGCCATGTAAATATTTTCCCCATTCCTGTCTTTAGCTTCCTACATGAGTTTCATTAGACAATTGAGGAAGGTATGGTCCAAGAAGAGGTTATTTGCCCTGTTTTCAAAGCAGAATTTCTTAAAATATTCGCTATAAAGGTTGAAGCTCATCAATGTGAATCAAGATTTTTCTTTGGCACCCGATAGGCCAGAACTATCACTGATTAATTCGATCGTAGCATCACACGTTGCGTAAAACTGACATTATTTTTCACCAAAAGCCTTCCACAAATTTGTTCAATTAAAATTTTATGGTTATAAGAATTGTTTTGAAGCATTCACTAGAATTTAATCCTGACACTCCAACTTAGATTGTTTTTTGAAAATGAACCTTAGAAAATCAGTTTCAAATTTTTCGCGAAAGTTTTTGATAAGACTAATAAAGCTGTTAAGCACCAGGGTAGCTCTAAGGTCAAATTATAATCAAAATTGTAAAAATGGGTATGCTCAAGCCGCAATAGAGACACACTTTGGAATTAGAACTACAACTAAGACATGTAAATATATGTGTCCTACGTGAATTATAAACTTCACACCTGTGAAGCGATTATGGTAGAATGCCAGTGGCGTAATTTCATCAAAATCTATGGGAGGCGGGCAAAGTTGAAGCCAATTTTCCCAAATCATGTGAAAATTGACAGTAAACACTAAAAAATAAGCTATTTGGTACCATAAAGGTAGTATTTAGTACTATAAAGGTACTTTGTAGTACTGTAAAGATAAATATAAATTTTAAAAATCTGATGTGCTTTTGTTGAGGCTTGAATTATGCAGATTTATTTTAGTTTTGAAAATATTTTGAAACAAACTAAACTTTAGCTGGGCGGACAAAGCTGGGTCTTGGTAGGGGACAAACTGAGGTCTGACTGGGGCAGTTGCCCCCTGCCCCATAGCAAATTAAACCCCTGTAGAATGCTACAATTTTTTTGAAGAATTATATCTTTATTTTACCCTAATTTGAATTAAACCTTAGGTTTAAAGCTTAGTAGAAAATCGGTCTTGCTTCAATAATCAAATATATTGATGAAACTGCAGTATGAAAAGACATTTAATTGCTTAAAGAGCAAAAAAATGGTAATCGCAAATATATTTGTATATATTTTAACAAGGGATTACAACAATTTGAAAAAACCGTAAAAAGAAATCAAAAAGTTTGAAGCTTAGTAGAATTCGTTATTAGAAATCGGATTTGCAGTATTATCAAATATCTTTGAATAGAAATCAGTATGAAAAGACATTAAATTGCGTAAAAAGCAAAAAAACTGATAATAGCAAAAATATTTGTTTATTTTAACAAGGGATTACAACAATTCAAAAACCTAAAAAAAAGTTTGAAGCCTAGTCGTACATATCGTTGTTAGAAATTGGAGTAGCTTCAACAATCAAATATATTTGAACACAATTAGTATGAAAAGACATTAAATTGCGTAAACAGGAAAAAATTGGTAATTGAAAAAATACTTCCATATATTTTGACAAAGGATTGCAAGACACAGTATTGAAAGATATTAAATTGCGTAGTAAAGAGCCACTCACTGGTAATTTCAAAAATATTTGTTTATATTTTAACAAGGGATAACAACAATTCAAAAACATTACAAAAGAAAATTAAAAATTTGAAGCTTAGTAGAAAGTTGTTTGTTAGAAAAACACCTATTTCTTTTCTTATAAGCCCAATGGCTTTTTCAGAAATGAAAAAAAAAACTTGAAAATTGTTCAAGTTCAGTTCAGAATGGCTAAAGTTATTATATAAAATGCAAAAATATTTACGGTGCCTGAGCAATAATTTTATGTTTTAATTCAAACTAGAGAAATGTCGGAAAATTTTAGAAATAGCTTTTTTTTGTAAGATAAAATCAACTCGCTACGTCATTAAGCTTATTTAAGTTATTAAGTTATTTAATGTCATCAGGAAGGCCCAAAAAAAACGAAAACTTTCAATTATTACAAACAATTATTCGCTGTTTGGCAAGGGATTGCAACAATTCAGAAACCTTAAAAAAGAAAACCCAAAGTTTCAAGCTGAGTACATATATATACATAATAATAATAAGTACATAATAATCAAATATCTTTGAACAGGCACAGTATGAATACATTATATTGTGTAAGAAACAAAAAACGGGTAATTGCAAAAAAAAAAAAACAGGTAATTACAAGAAACAGCAGAAAATTATCAAGTTATTAAGGCGCTGGAGCTCCCACTATTAAAAAAAGAAACTGTAGGTATTGCCGATATTTTTAGACTTGAATTTTACCGTGGGCACCCCAACATGAAACCGAATGTTAATGTTAATCGAATTTCTCAGGCCTTCGTCTCACATCTCTGTTGAAAATATTTGAACTTGGTGAACTTATATAGCATTTATGTAAATTTTATTTTCTTTGTTTCTATTTCAGATGCCACCTGCCATCCTGAACGTAGTCTATTTGCTGTTATTTTCATGATTTGAGTTATAGAAGACGTCAGTTAAACACAATCACTGGAAATAATAGCATAGACTACTTGGAACTACTAAAATTCACTGGACACAACCACTGGATATAATAGCATAGACTACCTAGAATTACCGAAATTTACTCAAAGTTCTTAAAATTCGCTTCACAAAAACAAGAATCAGCTCCACCCATACTTTTTGTAGACCTCTTTTTAGTAAATATATTGACATTTCGGAAAATTTTATGCGTATGAACTTATGGGCTGGAAAGACAATTAAGAAATTTAAGGGTTGTTCAGGCTGACTTTTTGGTCTGAGGTTTTTTCTGATATGTTTTTTTATCGAAGATTTGTAGACATACCACCTCACTCGATATAGTTGTTGATTGCAAGTGTCCAAGCAAAGTGTCTTATTTGGGTGATCCTGTTATAGTTAGTTAAAAAACATCTGTTCCCCAATAAAGACCAAATTTTTCTTCCAAGCGGCTTGGAACAACTTACCTAAGCAAGTTCTTGGACCAAGGGGGCCAATGTGTATAAAAAAATGATTCAGCGACAAGGTCCATCTAAAATTTTAGTTTTTGACTGGTTGAAACCTGTTATTGAAATTCCTTGTTACGAAGATTATTTTGAAACTTTGAATTGCTTTATCAATAAAGTTATTACATCTTCATGCACCTGTATTTTAACATTGTTATTTATGGGAAGCTTTTGGACAAAATCAAATACCAACGAAACTAGTAATTCTATCCAAGACAAAAAAAAAACTGAATCAACAATTTGAACTAAATCAAACAATTAAAGTATACCGATATAAAATGTGTCTTATTCCATTCAGCATTCCATTTTGTTTGTATACTTCAATATTAAGGCTCTCAACTTGCTGACTCATAGACGTCAGTTCATGGAAATTAAAAGAGTTAAACGGTGTATGTGTAAATACGTATGTTTAAAATACATTTTTACAGTCCTCCTATACAAATGAGGAGCTATTTCAAGACGCAGGTTCTGTTTTTTACATTTTACTCACATGAGTTTGAATACATCTTAGTTTTAGCAAGGGCTAAAACTGCCACTCTTAGCAGCTTTTGGTGTTGACTTTTGCGAAACATAACATATGTTCGCTTCTGACAGGTAAAAAGTACGGATGATCCCCGTTGTATTTCTACAGTAAATCGCAGTTCGGCGCACTCGGTGGTTTACCACTTAGTAAATCACTTGGACAAGACACTTCGGTTGAGCAGGACAGTTCAACTGTGGTAACTCAAAATGTACTATGAAAGTCACCTAAATAATACACGCCCCCTTCCCTTTAATGCATACTTTCAACTATAAGGTAGAAAGTCTACCATTGACAAGCATATTCAACCTTGTTTAAACCATTCAAGGAATCTCAATTTTAAGCTTCACCTTTACTAAACTTGGATTTAAGCTCCTCCTCCTAAAATGAATCAAATCCATCGATTGACCATCTCATTCTATCCATTTGCTTCTCAAACAATTCACAAGTTTTTCGACTTTTCTAAAACGTGCTATACTCTCTTTCTTCCTTCTAAGAAGCAGTAGAAATCCAAGCTTTTTTATGCCAAAATTATTTTTCTTTTTATGCCAAAATTTTTCCTTTTCAAAATTATTGTTCGTTAGGTTATTACATTACTACAGTTACCATTCGGACCTCTTCTTCAGAAAGCCAAACAAATTGTTCAAGGTTTGTATAGTCACCATAAATTGTTTTTGTTAATATTTGGGTTAGCCTTCTTTTAGATGACAAGATAACCATTTTAATTTTTCAGTGCGGTAATAGTATTTAGAAATGCCATAAGATACTGTGCGTAAGACCAAACACGTGTGCAAAAATTCATTACAAAGAGGTCCTATATATCGAAAAGGAGAAGGGGGAGACAAGGCACAGATCCAAAGAAACATAAAAATTGATAAACTATACAACAATAAATAACTTGTAGGATTAATAAAATCGAAATACTATAAGTCAAAGAGTGGGCCACTAGGAGTGGCAGTGATAACAGAAAGACCTTGACATGTAGGTAAACACAAGACTCAAAATGGTGACCAAATAATCAGCCCGTTTTTTAGCAATAAGATCTTACATTTTTTTTGCAAAGATTATCGTTTTTTAACTCATCTTTGTTCTAAGATCTTACAGCTCACTGATGTTAGCAATAAGTGTGAAGACCGCCACTGTTCTGCCATATAGAACAAAGATGAGAGAACTTTGATGATCTACTCATCATTCTTCTCAGACCGCTGATCAGAGCAGAATGATGAAAGACGTTTGCACAAAAATGACCAAAGATGTAAGATCTTAGTTCAAAGATTTCACTTTTAAGTGTTTTCTGACAAAAGATGTAAGATCTTAGTACATTGATGGGTGAAAAAACGCCCCCAATACTGAACAACCTGTAAAGGTTCAGACTTTCCCCGGGCAGAACTATTGAGCTTTATCTTACTGTTGCTTATTCGGGACCAGTGACCTTTTTTAGTCAGGAATATTTTCAATCAATCTCATTTAGAATTTGTAATAGTTTTTGGTAGGTAATGATTCTTCTTTTCTTTTTTTTTTGGGGGGGTTATTCAAAAATAATTGGCATGCTAAATATTCAAATTCCTTTTGCCATTTTGTTATATCAGCTGAAAAATAAATTAATGTATCTTTAAGATGAATTATACCGTCTCAATTGCTAGCAATATTTTGCTAATAACCTAACGAAGTAAGATACCTCTACGCATATTGAAATTACCTCTACACATATTCAAAATTTTACAATTTACTTTTGTTAGTAATATTTGCCCAACAACCGAAGAATAATAATGGCACAACGATAGTGCTATATTAAGCCATCTCTATTCGTCCTTATTTACAGTAAAGGGTTGGACGCACGTAGCTGATTTCGGGAACTGATTTCCAAATCAGCGACGATTTTAAAAGAAATCGGCGTCGATTTGAGCTTGAAAAATTTTCTAGTTTTTGGCACCGATGGGTGCCGATTTTTAAAAATTTGAGCATGATCATCACAAAAAATAGAGATATAAATAAATATTCAGCCAGAGCTGTCTATGGTGAAAGATGCCGCTACTGAGCTGAGAACTAAGCTGAAATCAATCATTTAACTATTAATAAACTCCAGTTGAATATTTGTGTCCATGATATTTTGTTTTGAAAATCTCACGCCATAAATTTTTCTTTCAACAAATGTTTCTTGCCACTATCCTTTGCCCACTGAGACTGAAATCGGTTCCCGAAATCAGCTACGTTTGCCCAGCCCTTAAGAGCCCATTTACGCGAGGATGAAAACTAGAGGAATTCATAACATCC
The DNA here is from genome assembly GCA_027921565.1 of Artemia sinica. Classification (NCBI taxonomy): domain Eukaryota; kingdom Metazoa; phylum Arthropoda; class Branchiopoda; order Anostraca; family Artemiidae; genus Artemia; species Artemia sinica. Next base: position 23,791 of record JAPEVW010000168.1, read on the forward strand.
AAGCAAACCTAAGGTTTCAGGCTGGATTCGTTCGACGACGAAAGTACATTTTTGCTTCCATCCTCCTTCATCAGTCTCTTGTTGAACCTAACGAAGAGCTCTAGTTCAACTTGACCTCAAAGTGGCCAGATGCAATGCATTTCTGCCATTTTGGCACTTTTTTTAGGTGGTTGCGCATTGAATTTTTCAGATCGGCACATTTTAGTACGGGGAAATTCGTTTACTCGGCATATTTTTGCTAGAAAAATTCAACGGTTGATTCTTAATCGAAGTAGTAAAGGCCATGCGGCTCCAATGTTGGAGTGGGTTGAGTAAAGTTAGGTTGAAGTGGGTGCTATTCAACCTAACCTAATTTTTTCTATGACTACTAAGATCATGGTTCACATTTGCACATAGGCATATACTCAGGACTTTGTTTGAATGGGGGTTGGCACTTTTTGGAGGTGAGGGTTAACAATTTAAAAAAGAACGCAGGTTTGTTAAACAGAATGTGCGGAACGCATAAGAACTCAAGATGTCAGAAAGAGGGGTATAGGTCCAAACCTATTTCACAAAGACTATGGTTAAACAAATTCGTAGTAAATCTAAGAATCAACTTGGATATCTCCATCTATATTTGAACGTGCTTTTCAATTTGTATAACAAAGAGACGCAGGTAATCTCAAAAATACATATTACACTTGAATATTTCATTTAGTACATTTAGCACTGGTGAAAACAAAACAAGGATTTCGTGAAATATCAAACATATGATTAAATGATTACAATTATTTATCAAGTTAGTTCCCATTAAAAACATATCCAAGCAAATAAGGAGAAGTTTAGTAAATTGAACAAAACGCTAAAGGCGCCTTGAGAGGTCGTACATAATCTATAATTAGCGGTCATTTAAAGAATTAGTGCTTAATCCAAATTTTGGGAACCTTATTTGGTGAAACACCTTAGCTCGTGAGATTTCTATTATATACAACTCAAGGAGTAGAATTCCGATACCAGGGTATCAATTAGGGAGGAAGGAGACGATAACTTATCCCTTGTGTTTTAAAAATACTTTTTTTGTATCAAACAGTTTTGAAGTAATGAACTGTAAGTAAGGAGCACAGTTCTTATATTATCCAGTATGATCATTCTCTATCTCATCCATTATAAAAACCCGGACCGGGGTGCGAGTGCTCCGGAGAACGTTTTTGCAGATATAAACATAGGCGAAATAAGATTAGCGGGAATGCAGGTTAGTCTGTTTTCGACTGTTTCCATCAAAGTGCATTGAAACAAACGCAAATAAAGCTAATGCAGAAATAAGTGGGAGGAGCTTTTTGTTCACGAAGACCAGAAATGATCTGCGATAAGCTTACTGGTATATTCTGTCTACTGTGGTAAGCGACCAGGCTCAATAATAACCGTAACTCTAAAAAATGAAATTTTCATACCAATAAATATATCAAAAGAATTAGATTTTGATCTTAATTTCAGATATATAAGTCTTATTGAGTCTAGTTGAATCCTTATTGAGTTGAGCTCCTATCTACAAACATGCAGAATTTTGCGCTCTTTGCCAGAAGAAAGATGACGGATGCGTATATTTTTTCCAAAGCTTGATTTTTGGACACCACCCGCCCCCTCCCAGTTCTCTTTTCTCCAAGTGCATCCAGTCAAATGTTTGAGACGGCCATTATGTCCAGAATGGTCAAAAGGTGAAGAAAGTAAATAATTATTGCTCGAGTGTTGATAAAACCTCACACTACCCCCAAGGAAGGGGCTGTAAGTTTGGCAAACTGGCCATTGTTCATATATAAGGTTTTTTATCGAATGGGATAATCATATAAACTGTGGAAAAGGCTCATTCGATTTAAATCGAAAGTTCTAGATCCATTTTTAAAAGTCAAGAGTAATCAGACGGTAAGCAGCCCCCCCCCCCCGCCCTTTTATTCGAAATGCTTCCGATCAAAGTTTTGTGCTAACCATTTTGTTCAAAATGGTCCAAATGTCAAATGGCTATGGATCTAGGCTTGAACCCCCCAGCCCTTGGGGAAAGGGCTGTAAGTTATACTAGCAGCCCATCGTTAATATATAAAGCATTTCACGGAAGTTTTTATACTCTTGCATGTACTGCCTAATTTTGTCTGAATTTTTAAGCCAGAATTGCAATTTTAATAATTTTTTTTTGCACTAGCCGAACTGGCGTTTAATAAGTTTCTACAATGAGGAGTTGGAACCTCAGATAAATTTCTCTTTAGTACAGAAACAAAAAGGATTCACATCGTCAGTCGATGGACGGTCACAATCCTTCCAGAGATCGAATCAAAATTTTGCTTCGAGGTAAGAAGCAACAAGACCAGGGCTTAAGAACAGCCTGAAATAGTACCCAAAAGATGCCAAAACTTCAGCTTGTGTGTCAACTGTTGCGTTTGAAATGCATGAATTTTGGGTGAAACTTTGTAATTTCATCATTTAGCTTATTTTGGAACATAGGCCAATTTGCTTTAGTGTTGATATATTTGGAGGTATGTGATAGGGTTTCAGCAGGTTCGTTTAGGGTGCAAACTATGGCAAAGTGGTCAGCACATAGACTATCAATTTTATTTATATAAATTTTGTTCAAAATATTTAATGACACAGTTTGTAGGTCAATTGTAGAGAAACTGCCACTTTTGGGGTTGAAATATGTATTCAGGTTTGAAGGGGTAGCAACAGCTAATTCATTATTATTTGAAGTCATACGTTCAATGAACTTACCAGCTTTATTTGCTGGTTTATTCCCCCACAAAAGGCTGTGGGCATTAAAGTCTCCACAAATAATGATATTTTTCAACATATTAGAATTATTTATATAGCTGAAGAAATCTATGACATCTGTAATTTGGCCACTAGGGTTATAAAAGCTTATTATGTAAGTTTTTTGTATTATTCAGCCAAACACTGATACCTATTGCATCAACATAATTTACAAAATCTGGAAAGTGGATGCAACAGAATTTTATATTATTTTTAACTATTAAAGCTACTCCACCTCCTTTTCTCTCTGATGATCTATCCTTTCTCAGGATAGTGTATCCCAGAGACTTAATTTGTTGATTTTGGGTTAAATGAGTTTCCTGGAGGCAAGCAATATTGATGGAATTATTATTCATAAAAGATATTAGTTCATTTAACTTATGTTCAGTAAATGATCTTACGTTCCACTGGAGTATTGATATGTGTTGTGTTGTTGATTTATTTTTCATTTGACTGTGTATCAATGTTCAGCTTTGTTAATAGTAAAGCAAGATCTTTTTTTGCTTGAATGAGTATATGATTAGGGATGTAGATTTTTGCCAATTCAGCAATGATTTTTGTTTTCTGTTGTTGTTGTATATTCATGGCCTGAACTGCATTGCAGTTTAAAATGAATAAGCATATATTTGGGGTTTGTATGTTTGTTGTGCATCCAGTTTGTCAGCTAAGGGACTAATTCCTGGTAGTGTTTCTGGTTTGTTTCTCTTTGGGAGGGGGTACCAGGCCGACCTCATCTCACTAGGCAAGGAGGCTTGTTGGCTTGGTGATTCTTTCTGATAGAGATGTGAGCTAGGGGGATTAAAGGATGGTGTTTTTCGCAAGGAGTACTTTGTGCATTGGGAGTGTTTGACTTGGGGGTTTTATTTGATTTCAATATAGGTTCTATTTGGTGTGATTGGGCAGTATTTGCTTCCATAGCTGCAAAAGGGTATGGAATGGCCTTCTCTGTTGCTATTTGGAGTGTTAGTGCGCTTTTCTTATGTGCAGGGCATTGTGATTTATTGGTGGATTCATAAGGGGCTTTACAATTGATACATGTAGGCTGAGTGTTGTTGCAAGTTGTCCACTCCTTAGGATGGGAGCCTTTACAATTGCTACAAGCAAGGAGAATTTCATTGCATTTATTTGTTGTTTGTCCCAGTTTCAGACACTTCTGACACTGGATAGGGTTTGGCTTGGATTCCATCTGCGGTTCGATTTGCAAAAATAGGGATAACTTTTTTGGGAATAAATTAACTTTTCTACATTATAGTCACACTTGTCGATAAAATCAAAATTACGCACGACTATAGCGCCAATTACGTTCGCCGTTCGTAATTTCTCGAGTTGACCATTGTTCAACTTTCAAGCATACATTTCTTGACTGACCATTCAGAGTCAAGGTTTAAGGCATACTTTTTAAAACTAGAAAAGATGGAACTTTATAATAGCGAAGTTTCTATATGGGAGAGGAATCTGACAAAAGTTAAGGAGACTTAGTATTAATAGAGAATAGTTGGACACAAATTACTGTTGGTGTAAACTCAGTAAACTAATTTCTTGCAATTTTAATTTTTTGCTTTTTAGATACAAGTGTGATGCTAAAATCAAGAAAACTGCCTTGTCACTCATGCTATTTGGCTTTCTTTATTGATAGATGTGACTATGATGTGGCATAGGCATTACAGATGCTGCCGAATAACTTTCCAAAGTAAAGGTGTAGAGTAGGGGCTTTTGAGTAGGAAACATTTTTAGAAAACAATTCTTGCTTCGTTACATAAAAAATAATTGTATATTTATTACATAGTACAGAATATTTGATTGCAAATCCACTTTACTTTGACCGCAACCCCTCCTAATGTGCAAATATGTAGCTCAAATTGTATATTTCCCATGCCTGCTGCCAGTGCGTCTCTCTTGTTTCGATTTGTGTACCCGTAAATTGAATCAACTGAGATGAAATAAAACCATGTTTTCTTAATGTTTCCTTCTCAATAGCCCCTACTCTATACATTTACCCTTCCCTCTGATTTTCCTAGGCCTAGTTTGGTTTCCTATGGACACTAAATGAGCTAGTCTAGTCTAGCGTATGGAAATATTTCAAAGAAGAATGGACTAAGAACTATTGCCGTCCGAAAAGAATTACAATGACTAGAATGGAACAAAGGAGATGTTACCATTTCGAGCAACCCTCACAAGCACTAAATGTTTTTTCGTCGACACGTCAGGACATCGACAGTCATAACTGTCGGACATCGACATTGTGACTGTCGATGAACTGACGTGTCAATGTTATGACTGTTGACGTTCTCATGGTAGCAATTGTGACTGTCGATGAACTGACGTGTTGATGTTATGACTGTCAATGTTCTGACGCTTAGCAATTGTGACTGTCTATGTCCTGATGTGTCGATGTTATGACTGTCGATGTTATGACGGATTTATTGTTGATGTTATGACGGATTTTGTCGATGTTATGACTGTCGACGTTCTGACGGGTAGCGATTGTGGCTGTCGATGAACTGACGTGTTGATGTTATGACTGTCAATGTTCTGACGCGTAATGATTGTGACTGTCCATGTCCTGACGTGTCGATGTTATGACTGTCAATGTCCTGGCGTGTCGATGTTCTGACGGATTTTTTTTTTTCGATGTCCTTACGTGTCGATGTTATGACTGTCGACGTTCTGACGGGTAGCAATTGTGACTGTCCATGAACTGACGTGTTGATTTTATGACTGTCGATGTCCTGACAGGTAGCGATTTTGACTGTCTATGTCCTGACGTGTCAATGTTATGACTGTCGATGTCCTGATGTGTCGATGTTCTGACGGATTTTTTGTCGATGTTATGACGGATTTTGTCGATGTCCTACGTTTCGATGTTATCACTGTCGACGTTCTGACGGGTAGCTATTGTGACTGTTGGTGAACTGACGTGTTGATGTTATGACTGTCAATGTTCTGATGGGTAGCGATTATGACTGTCTATGTCCTGACGTGTCAATGCTATGACTGTTGATGTTATGACGGATTCTGTCGATGTCCTGACGGTAGTGGTCCTGACGTGTGGATGCTCTGGCGCCTTCCCGAAACAAAGAGACTAGTTAGTTTTTTAAAAAACTAGCCACCCATTAAAAAATAACGTTAAAAATTTAAATGCATATAGGTTTATAAATAGGTAATAGGTGAGGAATTCGGTACTGTAGTATTAGCTGGATCCACGCGATATATTGTATACGGAAGATGCTTAAGAAACTAGTCAAACGGGTCTCTTTCAATAGAGAGTTTGATTGCAAACCGAGGTTTGTCAATGCGTTTACAATATTTAAACTTTTTTTTTGTGGTTTAGGGGAAAAAATGGTACCTAGGCTAGGTTAGGTAACGTTAGGTTACGTATTTTAATATATGCTTTGCTTTGCCCCCACCCCTCGCTCCTAAAGTGCAAATATATAGCCAAAATTTGTTTCGGTACAATCCCTTTATTTGCTCTTTCTAAAAAGTCAAGTTTGGTTAATGCTAATGAAATAAAATAGGATGACTATATAATAGTTTTGAAACAAATTTAGGCTATATATTTGCACATTAGTGGTAGGGGGATGAGGGGCAAAGCATTGTATATATTAAACACGTAACCTAACCTAACCTAGGTACCTTTTTCCCCATCAGAACTCCAAAGAACAGGACTTTAAATATCTTAAAACCACGCAAGACAAAGTATTTCTCTCGGCGGTGTCTTGAATCATCTTGTAAAAACGGTTTTTTTTCAAAGCGTCTCTGCCGTTTGACTGTAGCATCTCTTGTTGGACTTCTTTAGAGAGGCCCTTATAAAGGGATTGTACCTTTGTTTCTAACTATTATATCTTCATCTTTTTATTTGTTTTAATTTTTATTTGGTTAAATTAGCATTAACCAAACTTCACTTCTTGCGTGGGTTCCAGCTAATACAACAGTACCAGGAATTCTTATAACCAGAGATAGCTTCGACCAAGATAACAGTTTTATAACTGAAATGTTTTTTTTTAGCCATTGGGGTAAACTTGTTTCTATTGCGCCATCAGGTCTGGGTCAATTACCGTCAATCCCCCTTTCCTTTCTTTCTGCCCCTTGGTAGATGTTTTCCCTAGTCACAAGAGCTTGGGGTTTTATTTTGATTTATATTATCAGTGAATTCTGAAAAGCTGAAATTGAACTCGTTTCAACGGAAATACAGGGCTTGAAAGTTCAAGGGAACAGATTAACACTTGCTGGTAGGGTAAAATTCAAGATAAGGAGCATCAAGATAAGGGACTTTTCGCTACTTGGAAAGTACTTGAGCTATGTAAAGATACAAAAACAAATAAAGTTCAGATACCCGTTAGTTATGCTATTTATTCCAATAGTCAATTTTAAGCAGCACAGTGACTTGAAGATAACAGAAAAAATTGGCCTCGAAATTATGGCTGAATACAGCCTCTTTCTTTTTTCTATTTCTATAGTTGCATGAATAACCATGATCTTTTTCTCTTATGTTAAATCTCTTAAAGTTGGGAATCCTTGAAAATGTTTTTCTTATGTATTTGTTTCATTTTTGTTCCTCTCCTGTTTTTTTTCCTTACTATAGAGATTTGCAAGGGAAACCATGTTGAAGTGTTTTTTTTTGTGAATCTATTGATTGAATGAATCTTTTTTAGCATGGATCAAGATCCTAAATCATACCCCAAGAAGGGGTTTCAAGCTCTTAACTCTACTCTTTCCCTGCTTCTAAGGCTTAGAAGGTTACCAGTGGTTTCTAAGACTAAGGCCATATATGCTCACAAGTTTTTACGATTTATTCCGTTCTTCAATTCTAAAACAAGTGTGAATCCATAGTTGTGCAAGTCCGGGTTAACAGCAAGCGAGTTTTTTGCAGAACTTAGCCTCTTTTTTTTAATGATTGAATGAAAAAAAAGTTTTTTTTTCTATTGAAAATAAGGAGGAACATTAAAACTTAAAACTAGCATAAACTATTCCGTATATGAGGAGGGTTGCCCTTTCTCAGTCCTTGTTCTTTCCGCTAAAGTCTTAAAGTTTTTCAAAAACACTTCTCATTCTCATTCAACGGCCCTGGTGTTTGAGCAGTCTTTCCTAAAATATTGTGACAAAACTTAAAACTTTGGCGATGTTTGAGAATGCGGCAATTTAAATTCGAACTTTCCTATGGGGACTAGTTTGCGGTTAGAGGAATACTGTCCTTTGGAGACATCCAAAAGAACCATTATTAATCTTTTTTTCTAATTTAAGCTACATATTTGCAAAGTTTTTAAAACCGTAAAAATCAGGATCTAGCAAAGCTATGAGGCTCAAAATGCTTTCTTTGGCCCTCATTTGTGCTGTAAATTTACTTCTGAAAGTTTTTACTCTTAAAAAGCATTGTTTGTTTAGGTTGATAAAAAATCAGTGCCCCTTGAAGGGGAAAAGGGTGGTGATATACAGCCTACTTAAACATCCCCTCCCAGAACACAATTTGCATTCTGGATCCATTCCTGAAAGTGTCCTTCACCTAGTTCAACTGCTGTCCTAGATTTTTTTTTTTTAAGTGAGCGCACCTCGGAAAGTTCACTGCATGATTTCAGTTTTTTAAAGCATGGGAAAAAGCAAACTTTGAGGGCTCATTTGGACCCAAGTCCATTTCTTTCTTTCTTTTTTTGGTCACTGGTAAGGATAATTGCCAAGACGCTCATAAAATATAAATAAATCCCAGCTAGATATGTAAACATGTTGCAGGCCGTGGAGCCTTTGTGGAGACCAGCACCTTGTATTTGTTGTATGATTTTTGTTTTTTAATGGAGATTATATCTTCTGTTGTCCACTGTTGTAATGGCAAGAAGAAAATGCATACTACATAGCGAGTTTATAGCATCACTTTTTTTTGTTTTTCACATGTATTATGAAACAGCTGAGATTTCTCATCGTTAGAATTCTTCTAAGCGAATCCTAATCAAAAAATATTTTTGCTCTTGCCCCAAAAGACGCGGTCCATGATCACGACCACCTTATTGACCCCAATTCAACGGGAAAAAGTAACTTTCGGGGGTGGGCTCACAATTCATGTAATTTAAAAATTAAACAGCAACTTTTTCTTCCAGTTTTTATACATAACTCTAACTACGATCTGAAGTATGTGCTACCAGCATTGGCGCATCTTCAAAGAAATGGAACAGTAGATGATGCATGGGTGATAGACAGCTTTTCCTACAAAATCATACCTAAATCATCGGAAAAGTTGCTTGTTTTGGAATTTATGTGGAAATTTGTTGAAGCCGATGTTGAGTACACGAATAAAATTCGCTTTTTAGATTCCTACAGTTTTTTCCCTAAATCATTGAGCGAACTAATTCAAGTGCAGAAAAAACGATGACGGCTGCAATGCTTTCCCCTTCTCAAGCAACAATTTCCAAATGATTTATATGATTTGTTGACGGTCAAGGGCATATATCCTTATGAATATTATTGTTCCATGTCGAGATTCGCCGAGGAAACTATTCCTCCGATTGAGTCGTTTTATGATAGTCTTCACGATCGTAGTTGCACCCCCGATGAATACAGTTTTGCTAAAAAAGTGTGGGCAGAGGGAGGGTGTAAAAATGGTTTGACTACTGCAAGCTGTATTTGTCGAGTGACGTGTTAACTCTGTTAGACATTTTGTGTAAAAACACGGACAAAATCTATGAGGAATTTAATCTTGATTTGGGCTATTATTTTTCATCTCCTCATCTAGTGATGGACCTCATCCTAAAATTAGTGGGGAGAAATTGGGCTAATCACAGACATTGATCAGCATCTGTTCATAGAAAGGTCAATGAGGGGTGGATTTGTTTTTCACAGGGATCGTATCTTGGAAAAACTGATCCAACAGGAGAGAAGACGGGGACAAAATCGGATGCAGTTTTCCTTGATATGAATTCTCTCTACCCCTTGGCCATATCCCATTATGCGCTACCTTGCGGTGACTATAAATGGCTCAATGACCCTCAAGCTCCCCATTTCCCCAACATTGACAGTGTTGAGGAGAATGGGCCAGTTGGATGGTTTTTTGAAATTGATGGGGAGATACCAGTCGAGCTTCACGATTCAGTAAAGGATTTTGTTTTCCCGTGCATAAATAGACCTGTGACTAAGGACTCTTTGAGTCCTCGCAATAGGCGTTTAGTCGAGGTGGACGGATCGCATTGGACACCTTCAAAATAAAAACTTATTGCTGACCTTCTACCGAAAAAAAAAAACATAGTTGTACATCATGTAGCTTTAAAATGGATGTGCAACAACGGTTTCAACGTCACAAAGGTTCACAGAGCACTCCAGTTTAGTCAAAACCCTATCTGAAAATGTTTGTTGACACTTTTGTCAACAAACGTTCTGAAGCACAGACAAGGCTGAAAAAGAAATTTATAAGCTCATTTTGAATTCGGCTTTCGGCAAAATGTGTGAGAGTGTTCGCAATAGGAATCGTTGTGACGTCGTGACCGATCCCGAACAATGTGCTCGAATTATTACCGATCCAAATTACACTTCCTTCACAATAATTGGCCCGGACATGGTACTGTTGAATAGGAAAAAAAGACGCATTGTATTAAATAAAAATATTGCTGCAGGCAGTGCGATCCTGGAGATCTCTAAAAAGCTCATGTTGGAATTCTACTACAATGTGGCTAGGGTACAGTGGCCAGAAAGGGGCAAGTAGAGGTCTGCTACGGGGACACGGATTCTCTACTGTTAAAAGTAAAAACCCCAAATCTAATTGATGATTTGGCGCACGGTGAAATTATCAGCTCACGGATGGACTACACTAATTGGGGTGGTCTTTACCCAGAGCTAGTGAAACGTTGGGCACCAAATCAGCTTTTATTTTGTAAATCAGAAACGGGAAGCGACTTGATTTCCCGTGGTATGTTTGTAAGTCCGAAGGTGTACTTTATACAGACACACGACGAGGAAATCAAGAAACGTTGCAAAGGAGTACCCACGCGCTATGTGGATAAGAATTTTCGACATGGACATTTATAGGAATTGTATTGTTCAAAATACAATTCCACGAGCCAAATTGCTGGCAATTCGTTCTCTCAAATACAGGAACTTTACTGTAAATGTAGAAAAAATTGCCATGAGTACCATTTCCGACAAGGTCTATGTTTGTCAAGATGGTGTGACTACCCTCCCCCTTGGACACTATTTAACTTCAGACCGGGCCGAATGTGTTATCCATAGGGAAAGTCTCCGTTTAAATAAAGTCCTGTAAATTATTTCCTAAACCTTTGGGGGGCCTCGCGGCCTTTGGGGGGGGGGGGGCTCGCAGCCCGGGGGGGGGGCGGGGGGGGGCCGCCAGCGGGGGGGGGGGCGGGCGCACCACCACTATCAAAGTTATGTTTTTTTTACTTAGAGCAGATTTTTTTTGTAAATGTTTCATTCAAATTAAAAGTGATATTATTTCAAGTGCTTTAATCTAATGTTGTATTTTTTTCTATAAATAAACAAAAAAAAGTATTTAAGTGTTTTTTCTCTTTGTGCCTATGTAAATGTTGTATTTTTTATTATAAAATAAATTAAAAAAAGTGTATTTTTTTCATGTTTAATGTGCTTTTTTCAATGTATTGTTACCTTTTTATGCATATAATAAAAGAAAATTTGATTCTTTATTCGTCTTTTTCTTCTTATTATCATTCTTGAACAGAGTAGTAGCAGGTAAATTATTTAGTCATTAGACAATTATGGTCTACAGTTAGTTGTCCAGGTGAACTGTTTGAAGGGAACATGTATCAATTTAAAACACCATTCAGATCGTTTCTGTGTGGGCCCTCAATGTCGGGCAAAACAACACTCTTAACTAAAATAATTAAAAATTGCAATTAAATGTTTGTGGAAAAGCCGAAAAAAATCTACTACTGTTACAGTATTCGTCAGGAGTCATACGATAAAATAAAAGCAATTGCTGCCACGACGGGTTTGGTGCAGATACAATTCATACAGGGACTTGATGTTTTCAACATTATTGAACCAAACTCTTGGTTGATCATTGACGATCTGCCTGAATCTATTGAACAATGGTCCCAGGAAATGCTTCAATTGTTCACTGTTCGCTCTCATCATGAACAGATTTCTGTTACTCTGGTTCTACACAATCTCTTTCATCAGAACAAATGTGTGCGAACACTTGCTTTGAACTGCACCTATTATATCATCTACAGAGTTGCTCGTGATTCTAGCTCGCTAATAACACTCAATAAACAAATCTATTCAGGTGCCCCTAAATTTCTGCTCTCAGCATACAATCAGGCAACTAATAACCCCACGGTTATATCCTATTGGATTTTAATCAAAATAAACCCAAGGATCTGCGTGTAGTCACAGATATTTTCGACAATGAATTACAGTATATCTCCCCGTGAACACTAAAAAGACCTATTAGTTGCTATCATGACACTGAAGAAACTACATGAAAATAGACATTTGTTTTCAGTTCTAAGCACTTCAAAACCTCAGCTTAGGAAAGCAATGCTCAAACATGGTATTGACAATGATTTCATTAATCTAATATCTGAACTTTGTTTAAATTTAACCGAGGGTAATGTTCAACTGCCAGAAGTAGTTAAGCAACAAGTAAAGCAACATCGTTCCATTGTACGTACATTGGCCTCTAAAAAAAGGAAAGAATTTTAAAAGGAAACGACTTCTTCAGGCCGGCAGTAGCTTTTTCACACTTTGACTGCCAATAACTGCAGGACTTGTAAACAGTTTTCTCTAGAGAATGGCAAAACCCTAAAAATTGACTCCAATAGAACTTGCTCTCTCACCCGTGGAAACACTTTGAGAACAATCTGAGTAAATTCCTTGACAATGAAAATATTGAGGGTGATAAAAAACTGCTTTTTACTTCAAGATGCACTTCGCCGAGTGGACAAACACAAGTCCTATCGATCGAAGCCCACTGCTGCTGCTGATCACAAAAAAGAATCATCTCCTCAAGAGTCTGCTGGAACACAATTAAAGAAGGAGGAATTGGATTCAATTGTATTGAAAATTGGAAATCTAATGCCCCACTCATATCGTGAAAAAGTAAACGACTCCTAACCTATCTCTTGGAAAGTGGTCATATTCAAGTTGAGAGCAATGGGAAAGGGATTATAATTCAGGGGCAAGAGCTATAATCTACTTGATTTAATCTATGACATGGTTACAAATCGTAAGGGACTATTATCATTTGACGCTCATCTATACAACTTTCTAAATACATTAAACTTCCCCAAAAGTCTTATTGGCAATAGACAAATTCTAAAAAAATTAAATGAACATGCATCATCATCAACGTTGACACCATTAAAATATGAAGAAGAAGAAGATTTTAAATCAATTTTGGAAAATACTAGTACACCACTGATAGCTAGACAAAAGCGAAGACGAATCAAGTCAACGTCACCACCACCACCACCAACAGCCAGTATACAAAAGGGTAGCGGACATTACACAACGTGTTTTACATTCAAAATGGTTGAAGTTCTGAAAGGTGTTTATGAAAATATAGGTGAGGCGGGGAGTTTAAGTTCCCCACCACTCCTTCCAAAGTCACTGGTGTTCACACTAAAAGTGTACAAGACTATCTACAAAATGAATCAAGTTACACTCTGCATAGAAATCATAGACTTCGTGCCAATCAATATCGAAAAACTAAAGCCTTTTACCAATTGCATATAATGCAAGCAGATCTCCTGACTCTAGACGAGCTTCAACGACGTCACAATACACCGTACAAGTACATTCTACTTGCAATCAGTGTTTTTAATCGCTATGCATATGCTATTCTATTGCGATCAAAGAGAGGTGTTGAAGTTGCTCAGGCCATTGAAAGTATTCTCGAACAGGATTCATATAAAAAAAATCAAACGGATCGCGGTAGTGAATTTGTTAATCCCCATGTTGCAAAAGTACTAGAGAAATATAGTACACTGCTCTATCATAGTCACAGTCCTATAAAGGCTGCATTGGCCTAACGATTGATAAGAACTATTCGACTTTTTAATTTCAAGATATTGTACATTGAAAAATACATCGACTTTTATTCATGATCTAGATAAAATCTTGCTGATTTATAATCAACGACTTCATCGATCATTGTCCCAACTCTACGCCAATGGAAGTTCATCATTCTGATCATGATACAATTGACACCTTTCTTAAACAGTATTCCAATGAATCAAATGTCAAGAAGAAAAATATATTCAATGTTGGTGATACTGTTCGAATTAATAGAACAACTAATGTTTTTGAAAAGGGGAATTACTTGTGGTCCACTGAACTTTTTAAAGTGACAAAAATCCTAGACACTAAACCCATAACTTATCGCCTGCGTGATACTAAAGATGAAGAGATTCTCGGTGGCTTTTATGACTATGAACTGCAAAAAGTTAAAAATGCTAGTGAAATCTACCAAATTGAAAAGATATTAAAGACACGTACTCGCAGGGGTAAAAAACAGTTTACTTGTTCGGTGGCTAGGATACAACTCTGATTTTGATTCTTGGATCGGTGTTGAAGATATTGACAATGCCCAATGATTTCTATGTAACTTTCATGTCCAACGTTTCCGATCCTCTCTACAATGACTTGAATACGACAAGTGATTTTTGGACAAAACTCTCCGCAGCCATCAAATTTGACGGTGCGTATGAAGTGGCTCTTGTAGACTGTGTTCTCAAAAATACCTATGACATCCTGAGAAAGGATCGTGTGTATGATATAAAAGTTATACCATTCGATTGGACACTCTTTGCCGGCTGTGAATGGGTTGAAGCACTTAAATCTAGTGAATATCCACATGCCAAATTGAAATATATTGAATATGATAATATGGAGGACTTGTGTCGTACAACCAATAGAAAAATCTCATATCGTAGGAATGGTACATTCCATTTTAATTATTCATTGGAACATGATAGGATTTACATCACATCACCTGTTGACACTTAAATAATTATTCTCAATGATAATCTGAGAGATGTTCTTGGTTTTAAACAGAATATGATCAATGGGAAAAATGCTGGCACCGTTTACGGGATGGATCAAGTTATTTTTGCTGATTATCCACCTGGTTTCGCATCGGACTCTTGCATATTTCTCTATGCATCCTTTGTGGAAACGTCGAGAGTCGGTAATTCAAATGTCCCCCTCCTACGTGTTCTTGAACGAAAAACAACTCATGAACTTGTTCATCACTGTAATATAAAGCATCTTCAGTATGTTCCTGTAACCACTTCGTATTTGGAACGCTGCCAGTTAACACTAAGAAGTGAATTGGGTGATCCTCTAGCAATAACAAAAGGCTTAGCAGTGATTACATGTCATTTTCGACCCATTGTCAACGACGGCACAATCACCTAAAATGAACAATAGAAGAATTCCATTTGTCTGTCCCGATATTGATTGTTATGTTGGTGCTTTGAGTCCACGTCAAATAGGCAATAGATTGGACTACTACAAGGGTCGTATTACAATGTCTGGCTATGGTCTTGGTAGCTGGTTTGCTAGGCTATTTCGTTCTGCACTACCCCTTGCCAGAAAATATCTTGTACCTGCTGCATCAAATTTTGCTGCCTCCACACTACAGGACTGGGGGTCGGGCAAGAATTTCAAGGAGAGTGTTAAGGAAAATATTAGATCTTCAGCAAGAGCCGTTGGTGAGCAACTAAAATCTCGACAAAATGGGAGGGATTGAAAAGGATGCGTTCGCGTCATTCACTTATCAGTCTCCTCCCAGGCAGGAAGCAAAAGGACATCAACAAGGACTTTGGGGAATAAAACAACGAAGGCTAATAAGAAGAAAAGAAAAAGATTGTTAGATCAAAGAAGAATTTCTTCTCTTAAGATGACTTATCTCCCCCACAAGGAATCATATCCATCAATCAGTTCCTCATTGAATCTATTCAATGCTGAAAATGTTGATGTCAGTGTCAAGTATGGCTACTATGAACAATTTCATCCCTAACAACCCCTCTCGGAGAATATACACTTTCAAATATTTTCCAATGAAGACTATTTCATTGGTTTGTCGTCAACATTTATTGATTTAAATGTTGTGGTGAAAAAAAGTCAGATAATACAACTCCAAATGCCGGCGATGGCCTCTCCTATGAAAACTGTATTCTGCCACAACCTATTCAAACAAATTAATGTATTTATTAATGGAACATTGGTGAGCACTAGCAATAATTTGTCAAACTATGCAAGCTACATACAATTTATGATGATGACGCCAAAGGTGTACAAGGAGATGAGAGGACAATCATTGGGCTATGAATATCGATCAGGTGTTAATACTGACGGTGAGTTGACTACTGCAGTGACCCAGGAGTATCATCTAGTTGGAAAATTAATTCATGAGATATTCAGTATATCCCAATGGCTACCCCCAATGTCAAGAATGACGTAAAGTTACCGATGGCCCCATCGAATTTCATTTTGAAAAAAACACTTCCTGCAGCACCCGATGCAAATGTAATTATCACATCGGCGATTCTCCACGTCCGAAAACAACAGGTTAGGAGCTCTGTTGCATTGGCAGTTGAAAAGCTAAGAGCCAATGGTAACAACATTAAACTTCTTGTCCCTCATACAATCACCAATGAACGTCACATTGCCGCCGGTTCTCGTAGCTATAGCGATTCATCATTTATCAATGGAGAAATCCCATCAAAATTGGCTTTGGCGTTTTTGAAGAGTGGCAGTACCGTTGGATCCTGGACTGAATCCCCCCATGATTTTAATTTTTTCGGTCTATCTAGCCTTGTGTGCAAAGTGAATGGTATTCCACTGTACACTCTATCATTTGACAAAAAATCCTATAGAACTCTGTACGAGTTGACCATACAATCCCTAGATCATGACTCTCAACTATTTGAAAATGGAATAACCGATTCAATGTTTTCAAAAAATCATGGGGTTATTGTTTTGGACTTGTCGGGCACACAGGATATGAGTATAGTACGAACAGGGAGTGTACGTTTAGAGTGTACATTTGCCGATGCTCTGACTGAGAGTATCACGCTAATATCACTGAGTCAATTTGAAACCTATTGGGAAATCACACCCGACGGCAGTGTTCTACTAGACCTTGCACCATGAACACAAACCAAATAATCAATGTATTTAGTATGGATCCATACATGTCCAAGTACAAGTCCTATTGCATACCTTCGGACTTCATTGAAAAAATTCCAAGTGTTAACAATACCCTAATCATTGTTAATAGCAGTCCATCGACTTTGAAGACCGGTCATTGGCTATGCATCTTTCAAACAGCGAAGAATATTGAATTTTTTGATCCTCTTGGCCTATCGTATAAATTCTACGCTCCATACATCAGCAACTTTATTGAAACCAGTGGGCAAACCATTATTCAAAATCAACGAAGAGTACAGGATTTAACTACTAAGACATGTGGCTTTCATGCACTACTCCTTTTTCATGTTCAGATGTCGTGGCTACACCTACAAGCAGTTTTCTCAACATCTACATTGACTTACCTCGATTGAACGACTTTCTAGTGGAGAATATGCTTACAAGTGTATTTAATATTGATTTTAGTGCCCTAAGAATAAAATGTTCTAAAAATGTATGTGAAATTTTTTATTAGTAAAAAAAATTTATATACATGATAAAACGACTTTTCTACTCTTTAGATTTCATCCACTACTAGGTATTTGTCGACAACAACTAGTGCAGGTAGATTATCTGAATTCCTATTGTACTGATCCTGATGTACTGCAATGTCAGGGTCACATTTTCTACAGTAGAGTGTGACTTCACTATTGTCAAATCTCTTTGTATAGTCAATGATACTATTCTCATTCATTCTATAGGATTCACATGTTTCAATTTGCTTATTTGAAGCAATTTCACAAACAGTGTCCTCAAGTGTCGAATCACATTCCGTCACAGCCAAATAAAAATCAGTGGGCTTTTAATCATAACACCCATTGTATTCACAACAATGACGTAGAAACTATATTCTTTTTGTTGTTCCAACAGTTGAATCGCTGACCCGTTTCCTCCTCCCAGAACAATCTAAAACCACGACGATACCAATCTCGTAGCAATAAACTAAAATCACGGTTAGGATTCTTTCCAATCATACCGGGATATGTACTGTCCCACTCCTTACATTTATCATATTGACAATTGGAGCATAGATGACCTCTAGGATGAGAGTCACACACCTCTTCAAGACAGGAATTACAACCTTTAATTTGTACAGCATATCCTCTATGCAATTTACACGGGTTGTATAATCTACGCTTTTCATCATACTCATCAATCATTGTACAATTCTCACATGATGACCAGCTGCCCAGTGTGTACATACATAACGACATGTATGGAACATTTTTTCATGTGTTGACACTCTCACTGCCACAATGAAACTGAGCTAGCAACAACAAAAATTGTCTGAGATAGAGAGAGAGAGAGGAGAGGAGTAAATCATCCTTGAGCACCATCTTTC
Source organism: Artemia sinica (assembly GCA_027921565.1). NCBI lineage: Eukaryota > Metazoa > Arthropoda > Branchiopoda > Anostraca > Artemiidae > Artemia > Artemia sinica. The sequence continues at coordinate 42,053 of JAPEVW010000168.1, forward strand.
TCATGAAAAAAGTCCTAAATTTCTAAACTAATGTTTAAAAGCATATCCACAATATCATTTTGCCGTGTCGTGATCAATATATCAATAAATTGTGTAAATGCATTTGGACCACGACGTAGAAGCTTCATACAGTAGTCTAATGATGGAGAATCAGTTTTCATTATATCGACAAGCATTCCCCGAGAAAATATCTTCCTTTGAATAGAAAACTCTAGAAAATCGTCATCTAGAATCAAACGTTTTTCCATAAGAACTAGATTCCCCATGATTCGCTCTTTCTCGAATCTATCCATTTTTTAGAGTCCTAACTCTCTCACAACCAACTTCAGACTAACCAGAATTTTTTCTACTCTAAAAAATATACGCTAGTCTACTATAGAAAGAAAAATACCATTGATTTAGAAACAATTTTGTTGAACATAATTACAATAATAATAATCACTGATGCATTTTGTTCTCATCAATATATTTCGATAGGACATCTAATGCTGACCGAATTTTATTTATATGGAGAATTCACTTTTCCAGCAAAACATAGCTGCTCCTCCTGCTTAAATTTGCTTAATGATATCACATATCTAGCATACATAGTGTCCCATTCAAGACATAGTCTACAACCAGAGGTTATTTCCAAAACCACACTGGGTACTCGTATATCGTTGCTGCTGTTGTCAGCTCCATCATTAATCTCCAATAATGTAAATGCTTCACTCATTTTTCTCTACTAATATCTTCTCAAATAAACTATTCTCTTTGAATTCAATTCTCTTAATAATATGAATTGTAAAGAAAAACTATTCCTTTTATTCAAATCCCAATCAAGTTATACTCACTCTCTTTGAAAAGGTGAAAATGCCCTGTAGAAATGTTTACCTATATGTCTCATAGAAGTATAAGACCATGTGAGGGAGCTCTGAATCTCTTTGAAAAGGTGTATAGCTTCTATAGAATAACATTGAAATTGCTATAGGGCCATCAGAAGTATAAGGTCACATACTACTACCCTGCAAAAAATCGGTTATAGATCATAGAGTTCTGGGGACCTAGTCCCAGAACACCCCTCCCCCCTGTTGGTGTTGGCTTTTTGCGTACGGTACCGTTGATGTATACGCAGTTCAGGATTTGAAATGATACAAGGTGCTTGAATTCAGGAATCCTCGTCGACTCTAAAAATCCTCGTCGCCGGCGCATCTTAGCCCCGGGGTAAGTTGTTGTAGACCCGACGGTAGGTGTGACTCACAGACAGAAAGTCCTTCTTTTTTTCTTCAAATTTGAGCCTCTTCAGGCTCAAATTAGGGTTGATCGGAGGCGGTGGGGGGGGGGGGGGGGCAGAGGAGGCCGTTACCCTGGGCGCAGAAATTTTAGGGGCGCAAAACTTATAATAAATAATCTAACGGTTATAATCATTTTGTAATTTTAAATTTTATTTTTAATAGAATAAAGTGGAGGGTGCAGTTGGCAGTAGGTATAAGCAAATTCAATCCAAACTTCTCATTTTCTCATTTTCCCCATGCGTTTTATCACCATTCCTTGAAAATAAAAGTAAATAGACCAAATTTAATTAATTTAATGTTTTTTTTATGATTTTGTGTTCAAATTTTTGTAGTAAATGAAAATTTTGTTAAAACTTGGCCTGGTTATTTTTGGGAGGCAGGGGGGGTGCTAATCAAGATTTTCGCCCCGGAAACGATGATGCCAAAAACCGCACTGGGTGGGATTCACCACTAGCCTGGGCACTAGTTCTCTGATGGAATTCCGAAATTTCTCGAAATTGAAAATTTTATTCTATTATTAAACGAAATACAGTTATTTTCCGACACAATCATTGTTTCAAACCCATGCCTCTCCCCACTCATCCCCAGAAAAATTTTTAAAAATTTTAGACACTTCTGAGTGTCTTTAGACACTCTAGTCTGTAGCTCTTACTTTTTTTTTAGACACTCTTTTTATGATTTTTTTTTATGTCATTTGGTAACCACTGAAGTATATTTTTTAAGGCCCTTGTATTGAAAAAGCTAAAAAAGTGTCATTTGACGGAAAATTGACCCAAAAATTGAAAAAGTTTCGGAAACCCAAAAAAGGGTCAAAATGATACCCAAAATGCCACTTTGACAACCAGGGCTAGGAAAAGACATTCGTAGCAAACATTTTAGGGTGTCATTTACTTAGCAGTGGTTTAAGATTCGGGAGTCGGAAACAAACCTTCGCAAATGGTGTTTGTGTAACTGAATCCCCGTGTAACTGAACCCCTGTAACTGAACCACCGTGCAACTGAACCCCCGTATAACTGAACCCCCCGTGCAACTGAACCCTTGTGTAACTGCAACCACCGGGCAACTTAACCCCATTTAACTAAACCCTCGTGTAACTAAAACCCCCGTTTAACTCAACCCCATTTAAACTGAACCCCCCATGTAACTAAACCCCCATGTAACTAAACCCCCGTTTAACTGAACCCCCGTGCAACTGAACTACCGTACAACTGAATCACTGCGGGCAACTAAACCCTTATGTAACTGAACCACCGTACACCTGAACCCTCGTGTGACTGAACCACCAGTAGTAAGCTAGTATAAGATTTCACGAGCACTTGAATATACAGTGCAGTTTGACGATCATATTGCAAAAAAACGACCAATCCCTTTATATTATATACCTATAAAGTGATCAAAAACGTTTTTGAGGGTATAATTGAGATTATATAACGCAAACCAGATTTGTTTTTGAGGCACTTTCATCATAACATGTTTTTATATTATCTTGAAGCATCATAACAGTTTATACAGCCAAATTGTATTCAAAATATTTTCTTGGAAAGAAATTTAAGTTTTTTATTAATTTTTTTTTTTTGGGTATCTATGGAAATTCATTGAGTTATATAATTAAGGAAGTTGCTAATTAAAGAATAGTAAGCTAAACTCAGAATTGATTGATTAACATATGTTGTTAAAGTTAAAAGCTAACTATATTTGCAAAAAAGGATATAACATTCGGGAATTGAACTGTATGAACGATCTTATTTGAATAATAGGGAAAAAACAGAGCTAGATAACATTTGCGAATTGGATAATATGAAGATGAAGAAAAAGGGTTAAACTGATTAGCAGTTAAGGTAACCTCGAAGGGCTTGTTAACTCAGGTAATTTGTTATAAATTTGAAACAACATAAATCTATGAAAATGGCTAACGATGATAGAATGACAATGTGAGTTGACCTAGCTTTTTACCTTTCCGATGTGGTCTGTATGATACACAAGTGGTGTTTGAACAGTGTTGTCAATTTGAAATAGGGTCTAACGTTATAGTATACTAAAAAGTTGATACTAAGAGAGATGTAGATGGCAAGAGAAGAATTCTAATAATAGAATTTAGAACAAACCTTAGAAATCCATGCAATTCAAGTAGTAAGGTGTATGTGAGCACAAACCGTCAAGGATCATAAGCACTAACGACCCTAACTACCAGAAACCTCAACCCCCAAAGGCCCTATCCCCAAACTCGAAGGGGGGCCCTCTCCCCTCCAACTTTATGCCCCCCCAATTTTTTTTTTTAATTTTTTTTGAAGATTTTTTTATTATTTTTTTTGACATGATATATTTTTTTCCAACTTTTTTTACATCTCTAAATCATATCAGAGAAATAGAATGACACTTTTGATTGAAATTTTAAAATATATTCTTGTGCATACCCATACTCCTATTGATGAGGACCGATGGTTCTAATTCAATATTTTTTTCATGAAAACAAACTATTTTTTTAACTTAATTTTTTTTTGGACTTCGAAATTATTCAACTTTTTTTTTACATCTCCTGATGAATATATATTGGAAAAATAGAATGACACTTTTGATTAAATTTTAAAATATATTCTTGTGCACACCCATACTCCCTAATGATGAGGACTGATGGTTTTCTAATTCAATATTTTTTTTATAAAAACTATTTATTTATTACTTATTAAAAACTATTTATTTGAACAAAATTTTTTTTTTTGACTTCGAAATTAGTTGACTTTTTTTTTACATCTCTAAATCATATCAGAAAAATAGAATGACACCTTTGATTATTGAATAGCCTTTGAATAGCAATCAAATTTCTTTTCATATTTTGAACAACTGAAACTTGAATTCTCTTTTAGCGCAATCTAAGGAAGGGAATGGCACAATCTGAGGAAGTAGGGAAAAAACTCAAGACTGAATTAAAAGATGCATATTGTGTAAAAAATAAAATAAAATAAATTGCTTCTGTGTGATGCATGTTTCTGGAAATACAAAAACCAGAATATACGAAAATTCCATACATTTTGTTTTTCCTTTAAAAAACTCAAGATTAAATAAAGTATAAAAATAATCCGGAATTTTAATTTTTTATTGCGATATGCGTGTTTTCTATTTCTTTTTGTAATTTTTATGTGTTTTTCTACATGTTACTCCACGCATTATACTGTATAGTGTTGGTGAAAAAAAAAAAATAATAGTTCAGACTCTGGACACTCAAGCACTAAGGTCCTTAGTGTTTTAGGATTCTTAATCTGAAGATCTTATATATGTTATCTCCCTACGAACTGCTTTTCTAAATAACTCTTCTGCATTATTGTTATATACACTAGTAGTTTTACTTGCATTTCCTCATTTCCTGGAAAATCCTGATAGTTTGCTTGTTGGGAAATTATTTCGAAATATAATCATAGCATTAAAATAACAAGGAAAGTGAAAATAAATATGTATGTTTTAATTAGTTAAATAGATACTTACACATATATTTCTAAAAAAAAATATCAGGAATTTTTAATGAAAAGACCTCCATATGTAGTTATGTATTTCTTGATAGCAGCGGGCACCAAATTAAAAAAAAATCGGTTAAAAAATTTGTGAATAACGCCAAAAAATAGGACACTATACAGCTTAAGAGGGTGTAGCGTTCATTTGAAGAGGTTTAAATTGTCTTTAGGAACCAACAAATCGCTAATTTTTTGAATTTCTAGAGACGAAAATTCTTTACAAGTTAATCGAATTAGTTTTTACTCTTTGTTCTTACGAGTCAACGTGGCAACACTGACAAAATTGTAGGACTACCCTAAAAAAATGACACTTGAAACAACCAAAAGAAAAGAAAGTATTGGATTTCAGGTGTGAATATACCTTTGAATGGCCCGTGGGGCAAAAATTATTTTTGTTTTGATATCGTTCCATAGTATAAGAATAGTATAAAGAATTAACCATTACAATGTATAGTTTGAATCTGAAATTGTTTTACCAGGCAGTCTTACATACACAATAATAATACCAGGTGAATAAAATGTCAATGTGCGTATGTCAAACAGTTCGTGGTAACGAACTGTAAGTAAGGAGCGAACCGGCTCAAAAGTAACCAAAAAATCTAAAAAACGGAATTTTGATACCAATAAATATCATCAAAAGAATTGACTTGTTATGCTGAGTTTAGATATATAAGTTTCATTAAGTTTAGTCTTACCGATAAAGGTTACGAGCCTGAGAAAATTTGCCTGATTTTCGAAAAAAAGAAACACCCCTTAAAAGTATTACAATCTTAATGAAAAATCCCACCATAAGATTCAGCGTATCAGAAAACCCTAGTGCAGAGGTTCAAGCTCCTATTTGCAAAAATGTGGAATTTTGCATTTTTTTGCCAGAAGAGAGATCACGAATCTATTTTTACGTCTATTATACGCTTATTTTTATTTATTTTTTCAGGGTAATGGTATCAACCCAGTGTCCTAGAATATCATGAGAGGGCTCATTAGAACGGAAATTAAAAGTTTTAGTGCCCTTTTTAAGTGACCAAAAAGATTGGAGGGCAACCTGGCTCCCTCCCCTCACCTTTTTTCCCAAAGTCGTTCGATCGAAATTTTGAAATAGACATTTTGCTCATCATAGTTGAAAGGCCCATAACTTTGCCTTTGGATAAAACACGACCCCCCATAGCCCCTGGCGAAACCCCCTCCCCCTCCCCTTTTTTCCCAAAGTCGTTCGATCGAAATTTTGAAATAGCCATTTTGCTCATCATAGTTGAAAGGCCCAATAACTTTGCTTTTGGATATAACATGACCCCTCATAGCCCACAGGGGAAAGGTCTTTAAGTCATAAGATTTGCCCATTTTTTACACATGGTGTTTGTTATTGTGAAGTATGTATACATTTTAGAATGGGGGGGGGGGCTATTTTTTGCTGGGAGTTTTTCAACGGGAATTTTCTATAGGGAGGGAAGTTTCCAGGGGGTGAATTTGTCAGGTGAAATTATACTGGGGGAATTTGTCAGATTTTTTTTATATAAAATTCTTTTAAAATGTCTTGCTTTCTCTTTTCCGTCTCAATTTTACGCGTGGAGTTGCTAAGGGTAATTGTCCGGGGTAAATTTTTACCGAGATTGAATTGTCTAGAGGGATATTTTCGGATATTTTCACCGGGTTGCCCTCCGGTGAAAAAGAAAATCACTTGATTTTCGGGATTTTTTGGTTGATTTACTAATTTTTGAATTTAAGGCAGTATAAAAATTACTAGAAATCGTGATAAATCGCTAGGAGTGGCAGTCCTGCCAGTAAATGGACGGTGACTGAAATTAGGATTGTAAATCTTTATTTGTGCCCAATTGTTCCAGGGGCACTACGAGAAGGTTGTCACCACCAATCTCTATCATTGGATAGCTGAGATTCAGCTTTATCCTTCCGCCTAATTACATTTGCAAAATTCCTTGTATTTTTCTTAGATTGCAAAAAGCCTTAAAATATACACGCGGAAATGGAAAATTTCTTGTATTTTTCAGTTTAGGTCATTCTCTATGAAAAGACGTGGAGTAATATTGTAATTTACGCGGGCCGTCCAAACTTCAAAGGTAAAAACGCGTATATACTTGAAAAGTCACTTTCCGAGTTACATATACCACTAAATTCAGCACAAAGAGGCCAATCAAATGGTGTATGCAAGAATCTTAATAAAATCCCGTGCAAAGATTTTTCTGGCAATTGCATATATGGAAAGAATACAGTCTAAAATCGATGCTAACAACTTTTCACTTCAATTATGTGTCTAGTGGCCGCAATGGGTGGGAAAAGTGCCACAAAGCTTGAGTAACTTTGAAGACCATACATGGAGGGGAGGGAGACATTCCTTCCTATATGTTGAAAAGTACCTTTTTTTTGTATTTTCGTTGAAGAAATCGAAAAAAAAAAATCGAAAAAAATTACACAGATTTTAATAAAAACTTTTTTGCGTGTCTTCATTAGAAAAAAAAACTTGTCTGCCCAAAATTTTTGTAAGTTGGCACCCTTGTCGGTGAATGGATAGATCCCATATTAATAGATCTACTGACACAAGTATCTTGTCCTTTTAATACAAGTTATAGTTGTAGGCTTGTCAAAAAATGTTTGTTTCTTGTAGATGTCACTAGTTGGCAAGAGATTGATCTAAGGGATTTCAAAATTCGACGAATTTCAAAAACGACCAATTCAAACACAAAAATACAAATTCAAATGACTTTAAATGTTAAACCTTGAATTTAGACATCTGTGGAAAATTTTTGAGAATTGTTCACACGTCAAGTATCATTTTCCCAGTAGGTGTCAGACGCTAGAACAGGAAGAAACTTGATATCAAATTCATCTTTAGTGTGAGATTACGTGTGAAAAACAAAACGCTTAAATTAAAGTTTTTGAACTAACTCTTTAAGCTTATTTTTAGTATGTACTGAAGGTCGCTTCAGATATTTGGATGGCAAATCTTTTGTCCCAAAAAGACGGGCATATGATGGAACAAATCATTGTTTAGACAATTCAGACGAAATCAACTGTAGAATCTGGAGTAAGTATTACTACTTTTAGATTATAATTCTCAAAGATAGCATAAATTCAATTTTCATATATGTGGTTAAAATATGTGTTTATCCTAAGTTGGACAGACTACAGGTTTAAACGCCTGTGGAAATCACCGAAAAAACTTTGGAGCCAAAACGTAGGCAAGTGATACGATCAATTGTTGTTTTGGATGTGACAAATCGTGTACCAATGGATAGATCATTGCCTTTAGCCATTATAGGAACTGGCGTAAAATTATTGACTTACAGTTTTTGCTTTAAAGATATAAAAAAATTGAACTTTTGGTATGTACGGTGGAAAAGCGGGTTAATCCCAAGGCTTGCAGATCTGAGGCCACAGATCTAAACCTTTATGGAATTCACAGAAGAAAAATACATCGCAGATATTTTGCCTGTGTAACCAACAGACAGACATTTGACAGGCATATATTTTGCCTGTCAAATAATATTATGGTTTATTTTGACTCTTTATCAAGCCTTGAGTTGCTGTCTTCAGCTCCTCAGTATAAGCTGGATATTGACACTTATCATTGTCTTAGTATTATAGATAATCTTGCTTCAAGTGGCATGAGAGCTTATATTCAGTATATTCCTAGCCACTCTGGTATAAGTGGTATTCATCAGGTTGATGAAATAGCAAATAATGCTATGAATATTGACCAGCCAAGTGGGAGACCAATCCCCATTAGAGATATTTACTGATGGAGACTATCAGATATTTTTTTTAATAAGAAAAATCCTACCCTTTCCCCCTTTCCCATAAGTATTTTTCTAAAATTTATCATAGAATTCGTTTGGAAAAAATGGACTAAATTTTCTTGCATTCTCGTATCAGTTTCCTAATTCAAGTGGTTCAGTTCTCCTGTCCCCCTCTTTGTAGGTATTGTATTATGAATAATGAAACAATTGACCACTGCCTATTTGAATGTAATATGCTGACGTCTGCACAGCATACCTTGCATTGTAAATTGTTAAATTGCTTCAAACACCACAAAATCTCACTATCAGCCAAGAGCCTAGCCGACTATACCCGCACATAGAGCACAGAAATCGATATCTATCATCTCTTATATTTGAACTCCTTGAGTCGAAAGATCTACTGAAAGATATCTGAGAATATCTAATAAATAAGAGACAACCAAGCCAGTAGCTTTGTAGCCCACAGAGTGAAGCAAAAGGAAAAGGGCTAAATATCATCAACTGAAAGCCCCGCCTGCTGTGAAATAGAAGAAGAAGAAGAAGAAGAAACAACAAACCGTCCTCGGGACAAACGAAGAAAAAAATGTAGGAACTATAACAGTAAATAATTAAAAACAATGTGAAGTCAAAAGGAATAAAGCAAAGCAAAAAAAAAAAATGAAAAAAAGGATGAAAATTTAAACGAAATTAATGGTAGAAACCGGAGTAAGTATCCCTCTTTTGTATTTCTGCGTCTTTTATTATAAACGAATAAATGAAATAAATAAATAAATTAAATAATTAAATAAATGAAATAAAATTAAATTACTCCGGTAGAAACCGGAGTATGTATCCTTCTTTTATATTTAAGTGACTTTTATTATAAATGAAATAAATAAATAAATTAAATAATTAAATAAATGAAATAAAATTAAATTACTCTGGTAGAAACAGGAGTAAGTATCCCTCTTTTATATTTCTGCCTCTTTTATTATAAATGAATAAATAAAATAAATAAAATAATTAATTAAATGAAATAAATTAAATTACTCCGGTAGAAACCGGAGTAAGTATCCCTCTTTTATATTTCTGCCTCTTTTATTATAAATGAAATAAATAAATAAATTAATAATTAAATAAATGAAATAAAATTAAATTACTCCGGTAGAAAACTGGAGTAAGTATCCCTCTTTTATTTTTCTGCCGCAAAGTGGCGAAGTAAGATTTATTTCAAAAAAATAAATATCGCAAGCTCAGGCCGGTTAAATATGCAAATCAGGGTCAAGCTTAATAAAAAGCGCAGCAAAATAAAAAAATAAAAAAAAATATGATAAGATTTATCAAAATAGAAAAAAGAGACAAATATATCAGCCAACATGTCAAAAGATTAAAAACCATTAGAAGTAGTAATACAAATTCAACATTTTCTTTGAAGGGTGAAAATATTGGTTTATCTGCATTTTAACAGCCATACAACCTAAGGTCAAAGGCCTGTGGATTTCACAGAAAAAAATATATTGCAGATATTTTGCCTGCATAATCAAAAAGTTTTCCTCAGGCCAAATGAAAGAGAAAGTACAGACATTATAACGATGTGAAACTAAAAACTGAAAGAAATAAAAAAAGGTAAAACCGAGAATTACAAAAATAAACAAAAAGACAAAACTGAATATTAAACCGAAAATGTTTTGTTCCAAAATCATATATGATTGAACAAATCATTTGTGTATAGCTCAGATTAAACCAAGGCCGCACCCAGGAGTTTTTTTCAGAGAGGGTTTACTTAAAAAAATTGGGGGGGGGGAGTTACACAAAACCTCAAAAAAACGCATACAAAATTTGTTTATATCCATTTTTCCTTACGCTTTTACGAGTCATACAATTTTTTTTTTTTTTTTAGGGGGGGGGGGGGGGTTCATACCGTGTAACCCCCGCCCCCTCCCTCCTGGATACGGCCCTGGATTAAGCCCAATGCAGAAAATTTAGCAACCATTATACGTATACCATTTTTTTCATAATTATGCTAAAAAAAAAAAGAAAAATTCAGATTTTCTCAAAAAGGCAAATAAAGTTAGTTTCTCCAAACATAGAATCATTTTAACATTGTAGAATATTTGCTGAGGTATCCATTTTTCTCATAATTATAATTATGCTGAAAAGAAATTATGAAAATCCAGCCTGTTTTAAAAGGGTGACAAAACCAGTTTCTTCAGAATCAAGACTGTTTTGTAAACATACTAATTTATTTGGTGAGTAATTTCCAATCATTCTTTGGTCATGCCCCATTAACAATCCCCAAATTATGACTTCTTCCTAGTGACCACATAATCCCAAAGAAAAACAGTAAAAACACTAAGAAAAAGGGTCAGACAGTAAATCATACTTTCCAAGAAGATGCGTATGTGACGGAACAATCAGTATTCTGAAAATTTAATTATAGAAGCTATAGGAGCTAGCATCATCAATGATCATTTTTTTTGTATAATTATGCTGAGAAAATGACAAAAATTAATTTTATTGTAAGGGTGCCAAAATTTGTTTCTCCAAATAGAGAAGCGTTTTATAAACATTGTAGCATGTTTCAGTTCTTTGACAATATTTGGGGTCGTGCCTACATTGAAAATAAAGGAATCGTACCCCTCTTCAGAATATCGAGAATTCCGACTTTCTCCAAGTGACATATAATAAAAATAGTCAAAATAATCGACACATGATCAAAATAAAAGTAAAAGGAAGCGGAATTGTGGAATCTGTCAAGTGGGATTGAGAGAAGAAAACATATCGTGGGTATTTTGGTAGGAAAGTAACCAAACTATGAATTTCTTCGGTCGTTTAATATTTGTTTCGTACATTTAAGTAAGGTACTTGAGTTTCGATTAATTTAATAGGAGTATTAGGGTATTTGGTGTTGTTGTCAAACAGTTCGTGGTAACGAACTGTAAGTAAGGAGCGAACTGGCTCAATGGTAACCGAAACTCTAAAAAATGAAATTTTTATACCATAGATACCAATAGATATAAAATGAATTGGCTTTTTACGCTGATTTCAAATATATAAATGTACGTTTTAGTCTTACCCATTAAAGGTTACAAGCCTGAGAAAATTTTCTTGATTTTCGAAAAAAGGGGGAAACAGTCCATAAAAGTCAGTGATCTGAATGAAAATCACCCCATCGTGTTAAGCGTATAAAAGAATCCTACTGTATAGGTTTCATGCTCCTATCGGCAAAAAATGTGGAATTTTGTATTTTTTGCCAAAAGAAAGATCACGGATGCGTGTTTATTGTTTTTTTTTTTTTTTTTTTATTGTACCGACTCAGTGGCCTAGAATATCGGGAGAGAGCTCATTCAAACAGAAATTAAAGTTCTAGTGCCCTTTTACGCGACCAAAAATTAGAAGGCAACTAGGCCCCCTCCCTCCCTGCCCTTTCTTTCCAAAATCGTCCGATAAAAATTTTGAGATAGCCATTTTGTTCATCATAGTTGAAAGGCCCAATATCTATGCCTTTGGGTATAACTTGACCCCCCCCCCTCAACTAAATATTTAGGGGAAAGGTCTTTAGGTTATAAAATTTGCCCATTCATTGCGCATAGTATTTGCTATTGGGATGTAGGCATACATTTTCGGGGGGCGGGGACAAATTTTTTCGCTGGGGGTTTTTCCATGGTCAAATTTCCGATGGGGAGCAAAGTTTCCAGGGAGTAAACTTGTCAGGGGAATTGTACACTGGAGAAATTTGCCAGAATTGCTATACAAAATTCTTTTTATATGTCTTGTTTTCTGTTTTCCGTCTCAATTTTACGTGCAGAGTGGTTAATAGTAATTGTCCGGGGTAAATTTTTGCCGGGATTGAATTGTCTAGAGTATATTTCCCTGATGAAGAGGTTTCTCCGTAGAGGTGGGGCCAGATTTCCTGGCATTACTTAAAAAACGATAAGAAATTAAATAAAAAAAAAACAAGTTTTTTTTCAAATGAAAGTAAGGAGCAACATTAAAACTTAAAGCGAACAGGAATTATTACGTGTTTGAAGGGGATTTCCCCCTCTTCGACACCTCGCTCTTTACTATAAAAGTTTGAATTTTGTCCCAATTCTTTAAGAACGACTTCTGAACACAAAAGTTGTTTAAGTAGAACAATAGGAAGCTTTATTAAAATTACTAAAAAAAACTTCAGCGTAAAGAGCGAGGTGTTGAGAAGGGGGAAATCCCCTTCTTGGACGTAATAATTTCTGTTCGTTTTAAGTTTTAATGTTGCTCCTTACTTTCAGTTGAAAAACTTTTTTTTAATGTAATGTTATACTGAGATCGGAATTTATTCAGATTGTGTCAATTGTGCGGTTGGTAAGGTCCCATGGACTCTTTTGGTATACTTGACTCTGGTTCAACTCAAATCTGGTTCAAAATTATTATTTAGTCTTACTTAGTGGTAAACAAGTTTTGAGAAAAAAAATGAGGGAAATGGTTAATTAAACAAAACACAATCAAGAATTACGCTATGTAAGATCTGTTGAATTTGCGGAGAACCGGTTTACTTTCTTAGCTTTAGCTCAGTAAACACTAAGATGTAGGTATATTTTAATTAAATGCAGTGGCGGATCCAGGGGAGGGGTGAGGGGTGCGCCCCCCTAACGTAGTCTAAAGTAGGGTAATTTACTTAATTAACACAAGTTTGCGTTAAATAAACTTGCTCCTAACGCAAGTTTATCAGATCAACCTATTTTGCCCCCCCTCCCCCTAAAAAGAAATCCTGGATCCACCCCTGGTTGAAGGGTTCCAATGACTTGCAATTAACCCTTGTGTAAAAATAGCATAATATAAATAATACTTATAATATCATACAAGACCAAAAAATAATATGAAGCGATACGATAAGAGTAACTAGCCCAAAGATACAGCTATGAATAGCATGAAGATTTTTCATTTACTATTATTAATTAAAAAAAAAAAACTTTCCGAAAAATAAGTTTTTTCAAAGAAAAGTAAAGGCCACTTTAAACTTAAGCTCAGCAGATACAAATACCTGTTAAAATTCAAAACTCAAAACGACCAGAAATTACCATTAAAGAATAAATGAAACCCAAAACGACAAGAAATAAATAAACAATCATAGCAAAAAACATACAACAAGTAATAATATAAATGAATAAATAGATCTTAAAGCGAGTAATGCATAGATTGAATATGAAAATCAAGTTTAAAACGAAAAAAAATATTTTGCTATTGAAGTATAAATGAAATTTAAAACGAAAAGAAATTAAATAAACAATCAATGCAAACAAACATACAATAGATATTAATGTAAACGAATAAATAAATGTTAAAACGAGTGAAACTTAAATTGAATATGCAAATCAAGCTTGAAACGAACAAAAATCACCACAAACAAGAGTTTGGGTATGACCTCCTTCTCTCACTGTAAAAGTCTAAAACCTTCTGCGTCGTTGGCGCTCTACTGAAAACCAATTTATTACAAATATTTTCTTTTGTACTTAATATTAAAAATAAACATTAAAATATAGTAAAATTTCGAACTGATGAGCTTTCAGCAATTAATATCATTATACATCAAATATTCAATTTAATTTATTAGTTCTTTCTAGAGTTCGCTGGATAAGCAACCGTGTATTGTAAGCCTTTGTGAGACATTTTTTTCTAGCAAGTCACTGCCATGGGATTTTTCTTTCCCAGGATATATTTGCGAGCGAAGAGAACGGACAACCATGGAGCGGGGCGGTCTAGGCCCTTTGATTAATGAAGGTACCCAATATTGGGTTAGGGATGACCTTTCCCTGTGGCTTGAAGGTAGGATCGAAACACTTTTCATTGAAATAAAAAATGAAGGGGAAAGGAACTTGATTTTGGGATTAATTTACAAAAAACCGTCATGTGATATTATTTTTTTTTCTTGATGAATTTAAACCATTGTTAGATAAAATTAATAATGAAAATAAAAACAAATTTATGATGAAAGATTTTAATATAGATTTACTAAAAAGAGCGAATAGCTCAGATTTTGTTAATATGATGGTGTCAGATAATAGTTTTCCTCTTGTGACTATTCCAACTCGGATTTCGCATCTCTCGGCATCTTTAATTGATAATTTTTTGTTAATGGGGGATTGCTTGAAAGATCCCAAGCAGATGCGGTTGTGTCCGACGGCTCGGATCACCTCTTTTAATAAGTAAAATAAAGCTTGATCAGTCAAAGGAAAATAAACGAAATGAAAGGGCTTCGTTTTAACCGTGAAATGAATAATAAAAACCTAAAGAGTTTTGCAAATATGATGGATGAAACAAATTTCTCGCGTTTAATAAAGGAAAAGTGTCCAAATACTAGTAAGGAGGAGGTGAGAGTCATGGAGACAACACGAGGTCGTCTTACTGATTCTCAAGACATATCTGAATTTCTGTGTGCTAATTATTTCTGTGTGCGCGGGCTAAACTAAGCACACCTGCGAGTTTTGGATCTGTCGTTGAAAGACAGCCTGCAAGTCAGAATTCCTTTGAGTTTGCAAGATATTTGGAGCGGGAAGTGGCACAATTCTTGGCTACGATGAAGTCAGGCTCTAGCGGGATGGACGAGTTTTCCCTGAAACTCATAAAGGCCGCAAAAAAGAGTGTCTTACCTGTGTTGACGCAACTCATCAACCTTTCTCTGGATCTTGGAGTCTTCCTGGAAGCAATAAAGATTGCAAGAGTGGTTCCTCTTCATAAAAGAGGGAACAAAGATGACCCATCGAATCGATGACCTATATCTATTCTCCCCATTTTTCTCTAAGTTATATGAGAAAGTGGTACATGCCCAGTTAGGTTATTATATTGAAAAAAATAAAATTCTAATAGAAAATCAATTTGGTTCAGAAAAGGGCTATCTACGGATATAGCAGTTCTGAAATTGGTTGATTGGATTAGTGATGCATTTAAAGCTGGTCTCATACCCGCAGCTGTGTTTTTGGATATGAAAAAAGTGTTCGATACGGTGGACCACTCAGAGCTTATTCAAGCTCTTGACTCGATTGGGGTGAAGGGTTCAAGTCTGGAGTTGTTTTCATCGTATCTACACAATCGGTATCAGATAGTTCAGAATGGGTCATTTTTATCTTCAAAAAAAAGTAGAGTGTGGGGTCCCACAAGGGTCAATCTTGGGACCTCTACTTTTCATTATTTTTCATTGATCGAGTGAAACACTACCTGTCAGAGGCTGGTGTCATCCTGTTTGCTGATGACACTTTGCTCTTTCTGGCAGCGCCTTCACTTGATGTTTTATATAATAAAATTCATAATGAAGTTTCTGAATTTCTAACTTTTTCTCAGCAAAATATGTTAACCCTAAACTTTTCTAAAAATTTTTTCATGATATTTTCTAGACTTTCGTCTAGTGCTGGAAATGACCATATCACGGTTCAAAAAAATGTGATAAAGAGAGTAGCAAACAACGAAGTATTTGGGGTTTTTAATTGATGAAAACCTGTCGTGGAAAAACCATTCAAGTGCAATAGCTGAAAAATTAAGCAGAGGCCTTGGGGTGATGCAAAGAATTAAAAATCTAGTCCCAAAAAAGATCCTTAAAATGATTTATTTTTATCTATATTTTACCCAAATATTAGCTACGGATGCTCTATATGGGCAAGAAATTTTGTAACAAGTTTCAAAAGAGTACAAAAACTTCAGAATAGAGCTGTAAAATTATTATCTGAATTTGATGATTCTGATGAGGTTCCTGCTCATGAGCATTTAAAAAAAATAAGTTAATGGATGTATCCAAAATTCGAGATTACCAAGTCGCGATTTTCTCGTATAAATATTTGAATCAGTTGCTCACCCCTGCTTTTGAAAATCTTTTTACTTTTAATACAGACCGTCATGATCAAATACAAGAAAAGCTGATAACTTAACTCACGAGATTAGGAGCACCACTCGGGCATCTTTTGTGATTCGCCATTATGGTCCCCATGATTGGAATATATTGCCCGAGTGTGTGAAAAATGCGCCTAGTCTTCCGGCTTTCAAGTCACGGGCAAAGAAGTTTCTTTTATCTCATGAATGAATTTGGTGTTAAGCCCACTCCAGGCTGTCATTCTATTTAAGGTATTTCCCCGATTTTACTTTGCTTTTTTTTGCTTTTTTTTCTATCTACTTCTTGTCTTTTCCTCTTTCCCTTTTTTTCCTTTATTCCTTCATCAGATAAGTTTCTTGTGTGTTGAGTAAGTAGATGAGAGTGATAACCTCGCTTGCCCTTTCAAGCTTATTGCCTTTCTTGGCAGGCGAAAGGCGAATAGTGTTTGTTTTCTTTTTTAATAAATGTATATCTCATCTCATCTCAATTGTTCAAGACGAGTATAGTTTCACTACAAACAAGAGTTTGGATATTTCCCCCTTCCTTAACTGTGTAAATAAAAACTAAAAGCCTATTGCGTCATAAAAGCGTCCATTAACTAAAAGCGTCATTGGCACTCCACTGAAAACGAATTATATTACAAATATTTCCTTTTCCAGTTCTTACAGCATTGAAAATAAAAATAAAATTAGAGTGAAGTAAATTTTTGAACTGAGGGATCTTTCAACAACTAATATCATTATATATCAAATATTCAATTTGATATTGTGTATACTTTCCAAGACTGTTCAAGACGCATATAGTTTTCAGTAAAGTGCCAATGACGCAGTAGGTTTTAGACTTTTACAGTGAGAGAAGGAGACGATACCCAAACTCTTGTTTGTAGTGATTTGTGTTCGTTTCAAGCTTGATTTGCATATTCAATTTAAGTTTCACTCGTTTTAAGATTTATTTATTCGTTTACATTAACATCTATTGTATGTTCGTTTGCATTGATTGTTTATTTAATTTCTGTTCGTTTTAAGTTTCATTTATCCATCAATAGCAATATATTTTCTTTCGTTTTAAGCTTGATTTATATTCAATCGAAGCATTACTCGCTTTAAGATCTATTTACTTATTTATATTAATACTTGTTGCATGTTTTTTCCTATGATTGTTTATTTAATTTCTGTTCGTTTTGGGGTTCATTTATTCTTTAATAGTAATTATCTGGTCGTTTTGAGTTGGAATTTAACAGGTATTTGTATCTGCTGAGCTTAATTTAAAATGGCCTTTACTTTTCTTTGAAAAAACTTATTTTTCGGAAAGTTTTTTTTTTTAATTAATAATAGTAAATGAAGAAAATTTCATGCTATTCATAGTTGTATCTTTGGTAATTATTATTTGGGGATAGCCTGACCCCCCTCCCCCGCCACAGTCCTGGGGAAAGTTCTGTAGTAAAGTTTGTAGTAAAGTATGTAAAGTTTGCCAATTGTTAACGTGAAGCATTTGTTGTTAGAAAGTATACCGCTACTTCTTTTTTTTTTTTTGGGGGGGGGATTTCCGCAATGGCGATTTTCCACGGGGAGAATTTTCCAGGGGCTGAGCTCTCCAGAGGGAATTTTACACTCGAGGAATTTGCCAAAAGTTCTATACAAATTATTTTTTTTGTCTTACTATTTCATTGCCGACTCAATTTTTTCATGTGCACATGTTAAGGGGAATCGTCAGGGCGAAATTTTACCGGAATTGTTTTAGAGCATCTTCAGTAGTGGGGGAGGGTAGTTTACACGAGAGAAATTCTTCATATGGGAGTTTTTCCTGTCCACGAGATAAATATTCCGCCCTGACGAGATAAATTTTCACGGCACGCACCGTCTTTACTAATAATACTACCAAGATAAGTGAAGCTGTTCACTTAATCGATCTTTTTGTTACCCAACGTCACCTTTTCATCTTCACTTATTCCTAGCCTTAGTGACTTAGTCTTCTTAACATTAATTTTCAAATTTGTTCTAGCACCCTGAACTCGCAAAACCTCTTAAAGTATATATATTTTGCATTTATATCATTATATAATTTTATATTATATATCATTATATAATTATATAATTTTATACCAATATAATTTTATTTGGGTTTCTAAAAAATTCCTTAAAAGTGACTGAGAAAATATGTATCGGGATTTTATAATTATATATCGCAGTGTTAAAATAATTCGGAAACATTTTCCGGGAAGACCACAATTGTTAGCAAAAAATAAACGGTAAAGACTAATTCATTATTGATAAAGAGTTGCATTCACTTGGCCAAGGTACATCTGTTCAGGTAGGGATAATCTGAAAAATAGGAAAAAAAAAAACATAAATTGTTTCTGATGATTAATGTTACTAAGCGAAATTTACTAAACAAATGTTTAATAAGGAAATTAATACACCTCGAAAATCACCTCGAAGGATCTCTCCATGGCCTTCGTCCACGAGGCAGACCACGAAAGCAATGGATGGAGAACTTCAACTTCGACAACGTCAAGATAGCCCAGTTATCACGTATCGCACCAGACCAGAGCAATGTACCGAACCCTTAGGCATGAGCTAGCAAGAGATGCCCCCAAAACGTTCCACGAGGATGGCTGAGACCTAAGCTAAGCTAATACACCTTTAGTGATGATTCATAAAGATATGTCAGAAACCTCTATTTCTTTCAAGGCACCGGCATGCTTTGATAGGTATGCTACCGTTGCAGAAGCTCTTCAAAGAGCTTAACGTAGTTAAATATTTTTCCTAAGGGGAGGAGGGAAAGGGGGAGCTGACCCACTGATAAGCCATCGCCTAGTTTCTATTGAACCAAATGATGACAAAAATTTTTGGAGGAGCGACATTGAGTTTTCTAGGAAGCAAAGTTTTCCCTCCCTCGCCCATGATAGTTGAGAAGGTAGATAACACAGGGAACTTATTCCAGACCCTTTTGAATATTATTAGCATAATAACTGAGGAATAGTGAAAGCCAAGGAGAGTTAAGCATTTACAATAAAATGCACTTTCTTAGACATCAGCCAACACCCCATCCCTTCCTTCTACACACAAAGGCTGACTCAAGTGCTTAAAATGACTGCTCAAATACAACGTCACCCTATTAAATACTATAAAACTCTACTGTAAGTGCGAGGGGTTCGGGAGGGGGCAGCCACTAAACCAAGATAAGTTTTATAGTGGTTTAATATACCAACTGCCCTGGTATACCTTTGGCCTTTGGTATACCAACTGCCCTTGTGTTTCAATAATAGTTCTGAGTAGGAACTGAGACAAAAAGTCAAACTTTAGCGGGAACAGCAGGAAATTGCAAAAGGAACATCACAAAAGAAAATTGCTTTAAAAAGTAAACTTTCAGATGTGACAAAAAGAATTTAGACAGTTATAAGTTATCAATGAAATTGAATTCAATTTTTTTTTAAGTATTTTCAAAACGAACAATGAAATATTAATTTAAAATTCCCCTCCACTTTTTATGCGGAAAATAAGATAAGCGTTCAGGTAACAAGATAAGCAGGAGAGTGCAAAGATGTAATTAGAAAACTTTTCATTCACAAATATAATTGTTAAACGGAGGTTGATATTCAAATTTTTTTTTGCCATATTTTGGATTTTCAAAATTGCGCATTAATCAAAGATAAAATAAATTTCAGTCATTCCATTTCAAAATTTCTAAGTAAAATTCTGAGAAAAATGCCTAATGTGTCTAAAAGATGTCTAAAAATTCTAAAAAGTCTAAAATGTCAAAAAAGTCTAAAAACGCTGAGAAAAAATCTCCTAAAGGCAAGCCAATCATTATTTATGGTGGATCTTATTTACAAACTTAGAAATTTTCAAGTATTCGCAAATTTTTAACAAATTATGCAGGCTATAATGTTCGAATTTAGGTTATTTTTGACATAAAAGTTTTTTTTTATGCCCTGATGAGTCAGGGGCGCAGCTCCAACTAATCCTAAGAATTTCGCAGATACGACACAACACAATTCACATTACGAAAAAAAAAATAAAATCAATGTCTTTCCACTAGTGCATTGTATAGACCGAGAAATTGCATTATTAAGCCACTAATCTTTCATTTTTTCTCTTATGGCGGGAGGGGGAAGGGGAGCGGGAATCGAGTTTTTATGCTCAAGAGAGGTCCCCCTTAACGGTAGTAGAATGTATCTATGGAATTCTGGGACTTTAGTGTTCCTGCCTATGCTATTATAGGACTTTATGTTCCTTGGCACCTTTTCAAGCAGATTACCAGACTGGTTGGGAGATTACGTTCCTTGGCATCTTTTCAGAGCATGTACTTATGCAACTTGATTAAACACGCTTTTGCAATCGGAATTCATTGATTGACATTTGCAAAAACGGGGTAATTAGTGATTGGATAATTTTTAACATGAAATCTCTGAATAAAATATTTTTTGGAGCATGTACTTGACGATGGAGAAAAAGGGTTAAAGTGATTAGCAATTACGACGGGGATTCCCCGCTGTTATTTTTTTTAATTGAAAACTAGAGATTGTCAAATTGCGTATTTAGGAATTGTTTTGATTGACATTTTTGCAAAAAGGGATAAGGAGTTCGCAAATTGGACACTATGAACGATATTAATTAATGTTTTGAATAATAGAAGTGTGATTGATTCTAATTAGTGATTGGATAATTTTTTAACATGAAATCTCTGAATAAAATATTTTTTAGGGGAGATGGGTTGATTGTGTACTGTATAGTACACAAGTGATGTTTTGACAGTGTTGTCAATTCAAAATAGAGTTTAACGTTATAGTATACTAAATAGTTGATACTAATAGAGATGTAGATGGCAAGAAAAGAATTTTAATAATGAAATTCAGAAAAACCTTAGAAATGCTTGCAAATCAAGTAGTAAGGTGTATGTGAGTACGAACCATCAAGGATCATAAGCACCAACGACCCTGACCAGCAGAGACATGAACCCCCCAAAGGTCCCTTACCCCCAAAATCGAAGGGTGCACCCTCCCTCCAACTTTTTGCCCCCCCCCCCCCCAATTTTTTTGTGATTTTTTTAACATGATATATTTTTTTTTCAACTTTTTTTTACATGTCTTCGAATGAGATGAAACAAACTTAAATTCAGTAGTGTTTTGTCGTGGTTTACCTTGTCACAGTTACATTCTCTTAATTTTTTCAAAGTTCATTTTGAATTTCTTTCGTTGAAATGCAAGAGTTGGAATATTTCAGTAGTGTCTTGTTGTGCTTTACCTTGTCACAGTTACATTCTCTTGATTTTTTAAAAGTTCATTTTGGATTTCTTTTGTTGAAATGCAAGAGTTGGAATATTTCAGTAGTGTCTTGCTGTGCTTTACCTTGTCACAGTTACATTCTCTTGATTTTTTCAAAGTTCATTTTGGATTTCTTTCGTTGAAATACAAGAGTTGGAATATTTCAGTAGTGTTTTGTTGTGCTTTACATTGTCACAATTACATTCTCCTGATTTTTCAAAGTTCATTTTGAATTTCTTGCGTGAAATGCAAGAGTTGGAATATTTCAGTAGTGTTTTGTCGTGGTTTACTGTGTCACAGTTACATTCTCTTGATTTTTCAAAGTTCAATTTGGATTTCTTTCTTTGAAATGCAAGAGTTTGGAATATTTCTGTAGTGTCTTGTTGTGCTTTACCTTGTCACAGTTACATTCTCTTGACTTTTCAAAGTTCATTTTGAATTTCTTTCGTTGAAATGCAAGAGTTGGAATATTTTAATAGTGTTTTAATCGTGGTTTACCTTGTCACAGTTACATTATCTTGATTTTTTTCGAAGTTCATTTTGGATTTCTTTCGTTGAAATGCAAGAGTTGGAATATTTCAGTAGTTTTTTTTTGTAGTGGTTTACCTTGTCACAGTTACATTCTCTTGATTTTTCAAAGTTCATTTCGGATTTCTTTCGTTGAAATGCAAGAGTTGGAATATTTCAGTAGTGTCTTGTTGTGCTTTACCTTGTCACAGTTACATTCTCTTGATGTTTCAAAGTTCATTTTGGATTTCTTTCGTTGAAATGCAAGAGTTGGAATATTTCAGTAGTGTTTTATCGTGGTTTACCTTGTCACAGTTATATTCTCTTGATATTCAAAGTTCATTTTGGATTTCTTTCGTTGAAATGCAAGAGTTGGAATATTTCAGTAGTGTTTTGTAGTTGTTTACCTTGTCACAGTTACATTCTCTTGATTTTTTTCAAAGTTCATTTTTGATTTCTTTCCTTGAAATGCAAGAGTTGGAATATTTCAGTAGTGTTTTTGTCGTGGTTTACCTTGTCACAGTTACATTCTCTTGATTTTTCAAAGTTCATTTTTGGATTTCTTTCGTTTAAATGCAAGAGTTTGAATATTTCAGTAGTTTTTTTTTGTTATGGTTTACCTTGTCATAGTTACATTCACTTGATTTTTCAAAGTTCATTTTGGATTTCTTTCCTTGAAATGCAAGAGTTAAGTGTCAAGTGTCAGAGTGAATAAATTCATTATCAACATCCTTTGCCAGATACATCAAATAAAATTGACAAAATCTAAATTTCAGAATGAATAAATTCATTATCAACATCCTTTGTCGGATATGTCGGATAAATTGACAAAATCTAAGTATCAGAGTGCATATTTTTTTTATCAACATCCCTTTGCCAGATACATCGAATAAAATTGATAAAATATAAGTGTAAAGTGAATAAATATTTCTATCAACATCCTTTGTCAGATACATCAAATAAAATTGACAAAATCTAAATTTAAGAACGAATAAATGCTTTAACAACATCTTTTATCAGATATGTCGGATAAAATTGACAAAATCTAAGTATCAGAGTGATTAAATTCTATATAAACATCCTTTTCTCGGATACGTAGGATAAAATTGACAGAATCTAAGTGTCAGTGTGAATAAATTTTTTTTATCAACATCGTTTGTCAGATACATCAAATAAAATTGACAAAATCTAAATTTCAGAATGAATAAATTCATTATCAACATCATTTTGTCGGATATGTCTGATAAAATTGAAAAAATATAAGTATCAGAGTGATTAATTCTATATCAACATCCTTTTCTAGGATACTAAGGATAAAATTGACAGAATGTAAGTGTCAGTGTGAATAAATTTTTTTATCAACATCCTTTGCCAGATACATTGAATAAAATTGATAAAATATAAGTGTTAGAGTGAATAAATTTTTTTATTAACATCCTTTGTCAGATACATCAAATGAAATCGACAAAATCTAAATTTAAGAATGAGTAAATTCATTATCAACATCCTTTGTCGGATATGTCGGATAAAATTGACAAAATATAAGCGTCAGCGTGAATAAATTTTTTTATCAACATCCTTTTGTCAGACACATCAAATAAATTTGACAAAATCTAAATTTCAGAATTAATAAATGCTTTAAAAAACATCCTTTATCGGATATAGCGGATAAAAATTGACAAAATCTAAATTTCAGAATGAATGAATTCCTTATCAACATCCCTTGTCGGATATGTCGGATAAAATTGACAAAATATAAGTGTCAGAGTGAATAAATTTTTTTGTTATTAACATCCTTTGGCAGATACATCGGATAAAATTGACAAAATCTAAATTTCAGAATGAATAAATTCATTATCAACATCCTTTGTTAGATACATAGGATAAAATTGACAAAATCTAAGTGCCAGTGTGAATTTTTTTTTTAATCAACATCCTTTTATCAGACACATCAAATAAAATTGACAAAATCTAAATTCAGAATGAATAATTCTATATCAACATCCTTTTTCGAATATGTCAGATAAAATTGACAAAATATAAGTATCAGAGTGAATAAATTTTTTTAATTAACATCCTTTTGCAGATACATCGGATAAAATTGACAAAATGTAAGCATCAGAGTGACTAAATTCTTTATCAACATCCTTTTCTTGGATACATAGGACAAAATTGACAAATTCTAAGTGTTAGAGTGAATAAATTTTTTTATCAACATCCTTTGGCAGACACATCGGATAAAATTGACAAAATCTAAATTTCAGAATGAATAAATTCATTATCAACATCCTTTGTCGGATATGTCGGATAAAATTGACAAAATATAAGTGTCAGAGCAAATAAATTTTGATATCAACATCATTTGTCAGATACATCAAACAAAATTGACAAAATCTAAATTTGAATGAATAAATGCTTTAACAACATCGTTTTATCGGATATGTCGGATAAAATTGACATAATCTAAGTATCAGAGTAACTAAATTCTATATAAACATCCTTTTCTCAGATATATAGGATAAAATTGACAAATTCTAGGTGTTAGAGTGAATATATTTTTTTCTTATCAACATCCTTTGGCAGATACATTAGATAAAATTGACAAAATTTAAATTTCAGAATGAATAAATTCATTATCAACATCTTTTGTCGGACATGTCAGATAAAATTGACAAAATCTAAGTATCAGAGTGAATATTTTTTTTTAACAGCATCCTTTGTCAGATACATCGAATAAATTGATAAAATAGAAGTGGCAGAGTGAATAAATTTTTTTTTATCAACATCTTTTGTCAGATACATCAAATAAAAATGACAAAATCTAAATTTCAGAATAAATAAGTGCTTTAACAACATCCTTTATCGAATATGTCGGATAAAATTGAAAAAATCTAAGTATCAGAGTGACTAAATTCTATATCAACATCCTTTTCTTCGGATGCATAGGATAGAATTGACAGAGTCTAAGTGTCAGAGTAAATAAATTTTTTTTTATCAACATCTTTTGTCAGATACATCAAATAAAAATGACAAAATCTAAATTTCAGAATAAATAAGTGCTTTAACAACATCCTTTATCGAATATGTCGGATAAAATTGAAAAAAATCTAAGTATCAGAGTGACTAAATTCTACATCAACATCCTTTTCTCGGATACATAGGATAAAATTGACAAAATCTGAATTTCAGAATGAATAAATTAATTATCAACATCCTTTGTCGGATACGTCTGATAAAATTGACAAAATCTAAATTTCAGAATGAATAAATGCTATAACAATATCCTTTATCGGATATGTCGAATAAAATTGACAAAATCTAAGTATCAGAGTGACTAAATTCTATATCAACATCCTTTTCTCGGATACATAGAATAAAATTGACAGAATCTAAGTGCCAGAGTGAATAATTTTTTTTTATCAACATCATTTGTCAGATACATCAAATAAAATTGACAAAATCTAAATTTCAGAATAAACAAATGCTTTAACAACATCCTTTATAGGATATGTTTGGATAAAATTGACCAAATCTAAGTATCAGAGTGACGAAATTCTATATCAACATCCTTTTCTCGGATACATAGGATAAAATTGACAAATTCTAAGTGTTAGAGTGAATAAATTTTTTTATCAACATCCTTTGCCAGATACATCGGATAAAATTAAAAAAATCTAAGTATCATAGGAATAAATTCATTGTCAACATCCTTTGTCGGATATGTCGGATAAAATTGAAAAAATATAAGTATCTGAGTGAATAATTTTTTTTATCAACATCCTTTGCCAGATACATCGAAAAAAATTGACAGAATCTAAGTGTCAGAGTGAATAAATTTTTTTTATCAACATCCTTTGTCAAATGCATCGAATAAAAATTGACAAAATTTAAATATCAGAATGAATAAATGCTTTAACAACATCCTTCAGCGGATTTTTTGAATAAAATTGACAAAATCTAAGTATCAGAGTGATTAAATTCTACATCAACATCCTTTTCTCGGATACATAGATTAAAATTGACAAAATCTAAGTGTTAGAGTGAATATATTTTTTTTTGTGTATCAACATCCTTTGCCAGTTACATCGGATAAAAATTGACAAATCTAAGTGTCAGAGTGACTAAATTCATTATCAACATCCTTTGTCGGATATGTCGGATAAAATTGATAAAATATAAGTATCAGAGTGATTGAATTCCATATCAATATCATTTTCTTGGATACATGGGATAAAATTGACAAAATTTAAGTATCAGAGTGAATAAATGCTTTATCAACATCCTTTAAATGCATTATCAACATCATTTGTCGGCTAAATCAGGTAAAATTGACAAAAAGGACATGGAGTGTACACCGCGACGGCTTATACATAGTGAGAGAGACATGCAAAGTCGACATAGCTTTATTTCATTTTTTAAGGTTAATTTAGACGAGGTTACGTGCGCGCACGCGCTATGTTGATAAAAAATTTATTCACTCTGACACTTATATTTATCAATTTTAGCCGACATATCCGACAAAGGATGTTGATAATGAATTTATTCATTCTGAAATTTAGATTTTTGTCAATTTTATTCCGATGTGTCTGCCAAAGGATGTTGATAAAAAAAAATGTATTCACTCTAACACTTAGAATTTGTCAATTTTGTCCTATGTATCCGAGAAAAGGATGTTTATATAGAATTTAATCACTCTGATGCTTAGATTTTGTCAATTCATCCGAAATATCTGATAAAGGATGTTGTTAAAGCATTTATTCGTTCTTTAATTTAGATTTTGTCAATTTTATTTGATGTATCTGACAAAGGATGTTGATAGAAATATTTTTTCACTTTTACACTTATATTTTATCAATTTTATTCGATGTATTTGGCAAAGGATGTTGATAAAAAAAATATTCACTCTGATACTTAGATTTTGTCAATTTTATCCGATATATCCGACAAAGGATGTTTATAATGAATTTACTCATTCTGAAATTCAAATTTTGTCAATTTTATTTGATGTATCTGACAAAGGATGTTGACAAAAAAATTTATTCACTCTGACACTTATATTTTATCAATTTTATTCGACGTATCTGGCAAAGGATGTTGATAAAAAAAATTTATTCACACTGACACTTAGATTCTGTCAATTTATCCTATGTATCCTAGAAAAGGATGTTGATATAGAATTTAATCACTCTGATACTTAGATTTTGTCAATTTTATCCGACATATCCGACAAAATGATGTTGATAATGAATTTATTCATTCTGAAATTTAGATTTTGTCAATTTTATTTGATGTATCTGACAAAGGATGCTGATAAAAAAAATTTATTCACACTGACACTTAGATTCTGTCAATTTTATCCTATGTATCCGAGAAAAGGATGTTTATATAGAATTTAATCACTCTGATGCTTAGATTTTGTCAATTTTATCCGACATATCTGATAAAGGATGCTGTTAAAGCATTTATTCGTTCTTAAATTTAGATTTTGTCAATTTATTTGATGTATCTGACAAAGGATGTTGATAGAAAATTTATTCACTTTTACACTTATATTTTATCAATTTTATTCGATGTATCTGGCAAAGGATGCTGATAAAAAAATATTCACTCTGATGCCCGGATTTTTTCAATTTTATCCGACATATCCGACAAAGGATGTTGATAATGAATTTATTCGTTCTGAAATTTAGGTTTTGTCAATTTTATTTTCATGTATCTGACAAAGGATGTTGATAATGACTTTATTCACTCTGACACTTAACGAAAAATGGTATTCCAACTCTTGCATTTCAAGGAAAGAATCCAAAATGAACTTTACTATGCCAAGCGAACGTAACTATGACAAGGTAAACCAGAAAAAAAAACACTACTGAAATATTCCAACTCTTGCATTTCAACGATAGAAATCCAAAAATGAACTTTGAAAAATCAAGAGAATGTAACTGTGACAAGGTAAACCACGACAAAACACTACTGAAATTTCCAACTCCTGCATTTCAAGGAAAGAAATCCAAAATGAACTTTGAAAAATCAAGAGAATGTAACTGTGACAAGGTAAACAACTACAAACACTACTGAAATATTCCAACTCTTGCATTTCAACGAAGGAAATCCAAAATGAACTTTGAAAAATCAAGAGAATGTAACTGTGACAAGGTAAACCACGATAAAACACTACTGAAAATATTCCAACTCTTGCATTTCAACGAAAGAAATCCAAAAAGAACTTTGAAACATCAAGAGACTGTAACTGTGACAAGGTAAAGCACAAAAAGAAACTACTGAAATATTCCAACTCTTACATTTCACGAAAGAAATTCAAAATGAAATTTGAAAAAATCAAGGGAATGTAACTGTGACAAGGTAAACCACGACAACACACTACTGAAATATTCCAACTCTTGCATTTCAAGGAAAGAAATCCAAAATGAACTTTGAAAAATGAAGAGAATGTAACTGTGACAAGGTAAACCACTACAAAACACTACTGAAATATTTTAACTCTTGCATTTCAACGAAAGAAATCCAAAATGAACTTCGAAAAAATCCAGAGAATGTAACTGTGACAAGGTAAACCACGATAAAACAGTAATGAAATATTCCAACTCTTGCATTTCAACGAAAGAACATTTTTTTGTTGATTTTGTTTGCATTTACAACAAAATAATTTTACAAAACGCACCAAAAATTTATTTGTAAGCAATTTAGGCATTTTTTTATGAAGTGGACATTTTTTTTTGGGGAGGGGGGAGGGGGCGGGTTAAACATGATAACCCCTTCCCCAAATAACGACCATGTTTTTGTCATCGAAAACAACCAAATTAAACGCCAGTTCGGCTAGTGCAAAAAAATTATTAAAATTGCAATTCTGACTTAAAAATTCAGATGAAATTAGGCAGTACATGCAAGAGTATAAAAACTTCCGTGAAATGCTTTATATATTAACGATGGGCTGCTAGTATAACTTACAGCCCTTTCCCAAGGGCTGGGGGTTCAAGCCTGGAACCATAGCTGTTTGACATTTGGACCATTTTGAACAAAATGGTTAGCACAAAAATTTTGATCGGAAGCATTTCGAATAAAAGGGTGGGGGGGGCTGCTTACCGTCTGATTACTCTTGACTTTAAAAAATGGATCTAGAACTTTTGATTTAAATCGAATGAGCCTTTTCCACAGTTTATATGATTATCCCATTCAATAAAAACCTTATATATGAACAATGGCCAGTTTGCCAAACTTACAGCCCCTTCCTTGGGGGTAGTGAGGTTTTATCAACACTCGAGCAATAATTATTTACTTTCTTCACCTTTTGACTACTCTGGACATAATGGCCGTCTCAAACATTTGACTTGATGCACTTAGGGAAAAGAGAACTGGGAGGGGGCGGGTGGTGTCCAAAGATCAAGCTTGGGAAAAAAAAATACGCATCCGTCATCTTTCTTCTGGCAAAGAGCGCAAAATTCTGAATGTTTGTAGATAGGAGCTAAACTTAATAAGGATTCAACTAGACTTAATAAGACTTGTATATCTGAAATTTAAGATAAAAATCTAATACTTTTGATATATTTATTGGTATGAAAATTTCATTTTTTAGAGTTACGGTTATTATTGAGCCTGGTCACTCCTCACTTACAGTTCATTGCTTCAAACTGTTTGATACAAAAAAAAGCATTTTTAAAACACAAGGGATAAGTTATCGTCTCTTTCCTCCCTAATTGATACCGTGGTATCGGAATTCTACTCCTTAAGTTGTATATAATGAAATGTCCCGAGCTAAGGTGTTTCACCAAATAAGGTTCCCAAAATTGGGATTAAGCACTAATTCTTTAAATGACCGCTAATTATAGATTATGTACGACCTCTCAACGCGCCTCTAGCGTTTTGTGCAATTTACTAAACTTCTCCTTATTTGCTAGGATATGTTTTTTAAAAATATATGGGAACTAACTTGATAAACAATTGTAATCATTTTAATCATATTTTGATATTTCACGAAATCCTTGTTTTTGTTTCACACAGTGCTAAAAGTACTAAATGAAATATTCAAGCGTAATATGTATTTTTGAGATCACCAGTCTCTCTTTGTTATACAGATTGAAAAGCACGTTCAAATATAGATGGAGATATCCAAGTTGATTCTTAGATTTACTACGAATTTGTTTAACCATAGTCTTTGTGAAATAGGTTTGGACCTATACCCCTCTTTCTGACATCTTGAGTTCTTGTGCGTTCCGCACATTCTGTTTAACAAACCTGCGTTCTTTTTGAAATTGTGTAACCCTCACCTCCAAAAAGTGCCAACCCCCATTCAAACAAAGTCCTGAGTATATGCCTATGTGCAAATGTGAACCATGATCTTGGTAGTCATAGAAAAAATTAGGTTAGGTTGAATAGCACCCACTTCAACCTAACTTTACTCAACCCACTCCAACATTGGAGCCGCATGGCCTTTACTACTTCGATTTCGATTAAGAATCAACCGTTGAATTTTTTCTAGCAAAAATATGCCGAGTAAACGAATTTCCCCGTAAAAAAAATGTGCCGATCTGAAAAATTCAATGCGCAACCGCCTAAAAAAAAGCACCAAAATGGCAGAAATGCATTGCATCTGACCACTTTGAGGTCAAGTTGAACTAGAGTTCTTCGTTAGGTTCAACAAGAGACTGAAGAAGGAGGATAGAAGCAAAAATGTACTTTCGTCGAACGAATCCAGCCTGAAACCTCAGGTTTGCTGGGATGTTATAAATTCCATCTAGTTTTTTATCCTCGTGTAAATGGGCTCTTAAGGGCTGGGCAAACGTAGCTGATTTCGGGAACCGATTTCAGCATCAGTGGACAAAGGATAGTGGCAAGAAACATTTGTTGAAAGAAAAATTTATGGCGTGAGATTTTCAAAACAAATAATCATGGACACAAATATTCAACTGGAGTTTATTAATAGTTAAAATGATTGATTTCAGCTTAGTTCTCAGCTCAGTAGCGGCATCTTTCACCACAGACAGCTCTGGCTGAATATTTATTTATATCTCTATTTTTTTGTGATGATCATTCTAAAAATTTTAAAAATCGACACCCATCGGTGCCAAAAACTGGAAAATTTTTCAAGCTCAATCGACGCCGATTTCTTTTAAAATCGTCGCTGGTTTGGAAATCAGTGCCAGAAATCAGCTACGTGTGTCCAACCCTTTACTGTAAATAAGGACGAATAGAGATGGCTGAATATAGCACTGTCGTTGTGTCATTATTATTCTTCGGTTGTTTGGCAAACATTACTAACAAAAGTAAATTGGAAAATTTTGAATATGTGTAGAGGTAATTTCAATATGCGTAGAGGTATCTTGCTTCGTTAGGTTATTAGCAAAATATTGCTAGCAATTGAGACGGTATAATTCATCTTAAAGGTACATTAATTTATTTTTCAGCTGGTATAACAAAATGGCAAAAGGAATTTGAATATTTAGCATGCCAATTATTTTTTGAATAACCAAAAAAAAAAAAAAAAAAAAAAAAAGAAGCATTACCTACCAAAGCTATTACAAATTCTAAATGAGATTGACTGAAATTATTCCTGACTAAAAAGGTCACTGGTCCCGAATAAGCAACAGGAAGATAAAGCTCAATAGTTCTGCCCCAGGAAAGTCTGAACCTTTACAAGTTGTTTCAGTATTGGGGGCGTTTTTTCACTCGTCAATGTACTAAGATCTTACATCTTTTGTCAGAAAACGCTTAAAAGTGAAAATCTTTGAACTAAGATCTTACATCTTTGGTCATTTTTGTGCAAACGTCTTTCATCATTCTGCTCTGATCAGCGGTCTGAGAAGAATGATGAGTAGATAATCAAAGTTCTCTCATCTTTGTTCTATATGGCAGAACAGTGGCGGTCTTCACACTTTTTGCTAACATCAGTGAGCTGTAAGATCTTAGAAAAAAGATGAGTTAAAAAACGATAATCTTGGCAAAAAATGTAAGATCTTAGTACTAAAAAACGGGCTTATTATTTTGTCACCATTTTGAGTCTTGTGTTTACCTACCTGTCAAGGTCTTTCTGTTATAAATCTTGGTTAGAATGTTCGAAGGGACATCTTATTTTCGGAGAATTGTTTTAAATTAGTCGATTGCCCATACTGAATATTCTTTGGGAAAAAATATATCATTTTTATATAGTAATTTTAGTCGAATTATGAAAATCCATGTTTTACATACAATATTAATAAAATCATTGTACTTGCATTTTAAAGCGTTGCTTTATGATAAATTCTTAGTAATTTAAGCCCTCTTCCAGACTAAGCGTCACTCTATCACTGCCACTCCTAGTGGCCCACTCTTTGACTTTTAGTATTTCGATTTTATTAATCCTACAAGTTATTTATTGTTGTATAGTTTATCAATTTTTATGTTTCTTTGGATCTGTGCCTTGTCTCCCCCTTCTCCCTTTCGATTTATAGGACCTATTTGTAATGAATTTTTGCACACGTGTTTGGTCTTACGCAGAGTATCTTATGGCATTTCCAAATACTATTACCGCAATGAAAAATTAAAATGGTTATCTTGTCATCTAAAAGAAGGCTAACCCAAATATTAACAAAAACAATTTATGGTGACTATACAAACCTTGAACAATTTGTTTGGATTTCTGAAGAAGAGGTCCGAATGGTAACTGTAGTAATGTAATAACCTAACGAACAATGGTAATGAAAGGAAAACAATTTTGGCATAAAAAAAAGCTTGGATTTCTACTGCTTCTTAGAAGGAAGAAAGAGAGTATAGCACGTTTTAGAAAAGTCGAAAAACTTGTGAATTGTTTGAGAAGCAAATTGGATAGAATGAGATGGTCAATCGGTGGATCTGATTCATTTTAGGAGGAGGAGCTTAAATCCAAGTTTAGTAAAGGTGAAGCTTAAAATTGAGATTCCTTGAATGGTTTTTTTTTAAACAAGGTTGAACATGCTTGTCAATGGTGGGACATTCTGCCTTATAGTTGAAAGTATGCATTAAAAGGGAAGGGGACGTGTATTATTTAGGTGACTTTCATAGTACCTTTTGAGTTTACCACAGTTGAACTGTCCTGCTCAACCGAGACGTGTCTTGTCCAAGTGATTTACTAAGTGGTAAACCACCGAGTGCGCCGAACTGCGATTTACTGTAGAAATATAACGGGGATCATCCGTACTTTTACCTGTCAGAAGCGAACATATGTTATGTTTCGCAAAAGTCAACACCTAAAGCTGCTAAGAGTGGCAGTTTTAGCCCTTGCTAAAACTAAGATGTATTCAAACTCATGTGAGTAAAATGTAAAAAAACAGAACCTGCGTCTTGAAATAGCTCCTCATTTGTATAGGAGGACTGTAAAAATGTATTTTAAACATACGTATTTACACATACACCGTTTAACTCTTCTAATTTCCATGAACTGACGTCTATGAGTCAGCAAGTTGAGAGGCTTAATATTAAAGTATACAAACAAAATGGAATGCTGAATGGATAAGACACATTTTATATCGGTATACTTTAATTGGTTGATTTAGTTCAAATTGTTGATTCAGTTTTTTTTTTGTCTTGGATAGAATTACTAGTTTCGTTGGTATTTGATTTTGTCCAATAGCTCCCCATAAATAACAATGTTAAAATACAGGTGCATGAAGATGTAATAACTTTATTGATAAAGAAATTCAAAGTTTCAAAATAATCTTCGTAACAAGGAATTTCAATAACAGGTTTCAACCAGTCAAAACTAAGATTTTTTTAGATGGACCTTGTCGCTGAATCATTTTTTTATACACTATGGCCCCCTTGATCCAAGAACTTGCTTAGGTAAGTTGTTCCAAGCCGCTTGGAAGAAAAATTTGGCCTTTATTGGGGGAACAGATGTTTTAACTAACTATAACAGGATCACCCAAAATGAGACACTTTGCTTGGACACTTGCAATCAACAACTATATCGAGTGAAGTGGTATGTCTACAAATCTTCGATAAAAAACATATTAGAAAAAACCTCAGACCAAAAAGTCAGCCTGAACAACCCTTAAATTTCTTAATTGTCTTTACAGCCCATAAGTTCATACGCATAAAATTTTCCAAAATGTCAATATATTTACTAAAAAGAGGTCTACAAAAAGTATGGGTGGAGCTGATTCTTGTTTTTGTGAAGCGAATTTTTAAGGACTTTGAAGTAAATTTCGGTAATTCTAGGTAGTCTATGCTATTATATCCAGTGGTTGTGTCCAGTGAATTTTAGTAGTTCCAAGTAGTCTATGCTATTATTTCCAGTGATTGTGTTTAACTAACGTCTTCTATAACTCAAATCATGAAAATAACAGCAAATAGACTACGTTCAGGATTGCAGGTGGGCTGGTGGCATCTGAAATAAAAACAAAGAAAATAAAAAATTAATATAAATGCTATATAAATTCACCAAGTTCAAAGATTTTCAACAGAGATGTGAGACGAAGGCCTGAGAAATTCGATTAACATTAACATTCGGTTTCATGTTGGGGTGCCCACGGTAAAATTCAAGTCTTAAAAATATCGGCAATACCTAGAGTTTCTTTTTTTAATAGTGGGAGCTCCAGCGCATTAATAACTTGATAATTTTCTGCTGTTTTGCTGTTTCTTGTAATTACCTGTTTTTTTGCAATTACCTGTTTTTTGTTTCTTACACAATATAATGTCTTCATACTGTGCCTGTTCAAAGATATTTGATTATTATGTACTTATTATTATTATGTATATGTATGCACTCAGCTTGAAACTTTGGGTTTCTTTTTTAAGGTTTTTGAATTGTGCAATCCCTTGCCAAACAGCGAATAATTGTTTGTAATAATTGAAAGTTTTCATTTTTTGGGCCTTCCTGATGACATTAAAATACTTAATAACTTAAATAACTTAAATAAGCTTAATGACGTAGCGATTTGATTTTATCTGACAAAAAAAAAGCTATTTCTAAAATTTTCCGACATTTCTCTAGTTTGAATTAAAACATAAAATTATTGCTCAGGCACCGTAAATATTTTTGCATTTTATACAATAACTTTAGCGATTCTGAACTAAAACTTGAACAATTTTCAAGTTTTTTTTTTTAATTTCTGAAAAAGCCATTGGGCTTATAAGAAAAGAAAAAGGTGTTTTTCTAACAAACAACTTTCTACTAAGCTTCAAATTTTTAATTTTCTTTTGTAATGTTTTTGAATTGTTGTTATCCCTAGTTAAAATATAAACAAATATTTTTGAAATTACCAGTGAGTGGCTCTTTACTACGCAATTTAATATCTTTCAATACTGTGTCTTGCAATCCTTTGTCAAAATATATGGAAGCATTTTTTCAATTACCAATTTTTTTCCTGTTTACGCAATTTAATGTCTTTTCATACTAATTGTGTTCAAATATATTTGATTGTTGAAGCTACTCCAATTTCTAACAACGATATGTACGACTAGGCTTCAAACTTTTTTAGGTTTTTGAATTGTTGTAATCCCTTGTTAAAATATACAAATATTTTTACAATTAACAGTTTTTTGCTTTTTACGCAATTTAATGTCTTTTCATACTGATTTCTATTCAAAGATATTTGATAATACTGCAAATCCGATTTCTAATAACGAATTCTACTAAGCTTCAAACTTTTTTATTTCTTTTTACGGTTTTCAAATTGTTGTAATCCCTTGTTAAAATATATACAAATATATTTGCGATTACCATTTTTTTGCTCTTTAAGCAATTAAAAACAAATGTCTTTTCATACTGCAGTTTCATCAAAGATATTTGATTATTGAAGCAAGACTGATTTCTAACACCGATTTTCTACTAAGCTTTAAACCGAAGCTTTAATTCAAATTAGGGTGGAATAAAGATATAACTCTTCAAAAAATATTGTAGCATTCTACAGGGGCGTAATTTGCTATGGGGCAGGGAGGCAACTGCCCCAGTCAGACCTCAGTTTGTCCCCTACCAAAGACCCCGCTTTGTCCCGCCCAGCTAAAATTTAGTTTGTTTCAAAATTTTCAAAACTAAAATAAATCTGCATGATTCAAGCCTCAACAAAAGCACATCAGAATTTTAAAATTTATATTTATCTTTACAGTACTACAAAGTACCTTTATAGTACTAAATACTACCTTTATGGTACCAAATAGCTTATTTTTTAGTGCTTACTGTCATTTTCACATGATTTGGGAAAACTGCCTTCAACTTTGCCCGCCTCCCATAGATTTTGATGAAATTACGCCACTGGCATTCTACCATAATCGCTTCACAGGTGGGAAGTTATAATTAACGTAGAACACATATATTTACATGTCTTATTTGTAGTTCCAATTCCAAGGTGTGTCTCTATTGCGGCTTGAGCATACCCATTTTTACAATTTTGATTATAATTTGACCTTAGAGCTACCGTGGTGCTTAACAGCTTTATTAGTTTTGTCAAAAACTTTCGCAAAAAATTTGAAACTGATTTTCTAAGGTTCATTTTCAAAAAAATCTAAGTTGGAGTGTCAGGATTAAATTCTAGTGAGTGCTTCAAAACAATTCTTATAACCATAAAATTTTAATTGAACAAATTTGTGAAAGGCTTTTGGCGAAAAATAATGTCAGTTTTACGTAACGCGCGATGCTACGATCGAATTAGAGTCAGTGATAGTTCTGGCCTATCGTGTGCCAAGGAAAAATCTTGATTAGCCCCCTCCCTGTACCCTGAAATTTTTGGGCTAGATTTTAATAAAATTTCATTTAATAACAAACTTATTTTCAATTATTACTATCTTAGTTTAATTGTTACCATTATGTAATATTCTTGTAATAAGTTTTTGTTTTACTAATCAGTTGATAATTCATTTTTTAATTATTATTATCTTTCTTAAAATATTATTATTTAATTTAATTTTATTGATTTATTAATAATCGTGTATTTGAGGCTTTTTAAGGGGCTGATTATCTTTTATTTAGCATTAAAAAATACTTGGGACACAGATTTTGGAAATAGATCAAAGTCTCACATACCAGTCCACAAAGTCCACAAAGACCTTCGCAAGAGTTTTATAGGTAACATTGTCAGGTATCAGCTTGTCGAGCATCATTTCCATGTCAACCCTAAAATATAATATAGCATAGTAGAATTATCTTTAATATATATACCTACTTTATCTTTAAAATGTACATCCTATCTTTCTAAAGAAACAAATAATAGTACTCATCAATAATATTAAAAGATGAAATAATAAACAAAAGAAAAAGTACAACAATAAAACACAGACAGACTAAAACCAAATTACAATACTTGCAGTTCATTTGCTATAGATATTCATGTCATTTTATACCGGGTTCTTTTCAAATACTGGGTTTCTTTTTGTGGTTTTACTCTAGAACAGATCGACCGAAGTTTGGTCCTTTTCCGCTGGATCTTCTTCAACCTCACTTGTTTTTTATCTTCCCTCCGTATTGCAACACACACACTATCCGGCTCATCTTCTACAAACTTTCATCCGTCATAATATATTTCTTGATAAAGAGGTCTAAATCAGTCTGTCTAATATTGTTTTTTCTGGGTTTCATTCCACTCCCGGGTTTCCTTATTCATTTTGTCGAATGCACACAGGTTCTCAATATATATCTGCCTCCAACTACCATTCTGTGTCATTTACAAACAGTGAATTGATTCGAGGAAAAATTTCTGGTCGTTAATTAAAAAATTTGCTGTCAGACTTACTAAGAGTAAAGGTAGCCAGACCCTTTACTTTAGTAAAATCAAACATTGTGCATCAATCAGTATTCCCCTCTTTATGAATGTTAAAAAAAAAATTGTAGAACTGTAAAAAAATAAATTAACAATACGTCATTTATTCTTTGACAATAACGTCAAGAGCTTTATCTAAAAGGAATTAATTTAGACATCATCATAGAATGTAACACATTTTGAAGCTAAAAACTAAACCAAAACTAAAAAAATAAAATCCTGATTCCGTATACACCAATAAAGAAAATTAGTAAAAAAAAAAAAAAAAAAAATAACAATACGTCATGAATTCTTCGACAAAAAACGTCAAGAGCTTTATCCTATATGAATTAATTTAGTCATTATCTTAGAATGTACAATTTTCGCCATGACGTCGCAGAATATACTTTATCCTAAAAAGCTTAATTTATTTTCAATAATTATTTCTGTTCGTTTTGAGATTTATCAGGGGTATTGTTTCGGGGGGGGGGGCAGTTGCCCTCCAAATACTTTATAGAAAATAACTATTATATAGCTCATGCTCCTCGACTATCCTGATATGGACCCCTCTTGCCCCCCCCCCCCATTAAAAAATACTGGAGCTACTCCCCTGACTATTATGACACTATTTCTGCTCGTTTTAGGTTTAAACCTGGCTCTTTGCTTTGAAGAATTTTTTGGAAAAACATCTTTTATTTAATTCTCTTCACCGTTTCTTTATGCTCACTTCAAAATAAATAGTTTTTTTATGTAGTGGAGTAATAGCACGCAGAATGGATATGCGACTACATAGTTACTGCAAGAGGGATTCCAATAACAGCACCCAATTTTCAAACAATTCATCTTTTTTCACCGTTTCAACGAAACTACCTGCCCTCTTTAAACAATTGCTCAGTATCATCATGAGCACTTGCGACACTAAGTTAAGCTAAAAATAAAACCCTAGCTAAGTTTATGCTCAGCCGAGCAAATCTCTATGGAGACACCAAAACATGTGAAAAGAGCTACAAGAGGCTTTTTTTTTTTTTTTAATATTTCTATATGTATTTTATAATACAAATATAATAAGTCTATTCTCAGACAGTTCGTGTTTGTTTTATTGTTTGATGTGCTCCATTTATCTTATCGCATTGACCTTGAAGTTTTGTTGGTTTTTGTTGTTGCTGTTTTTAGTAGGCTAGCTCCTTGTATCATTTAGTCATTTTTTGTTCTTTTTCAGTGTTGACATACTTATGTTATCAGCTATGGATTTCAACAAATATATTAATTAACGTACGCTTTTAAATGACGTGCTTACATGTACGCAATTGATGAAAACCACAATTTTTAGAAATGCATTTAATATCTTTTCCAAAGATTTTTGATAAATTTTAAAAACCCATTTTTTAGCGCTGAAACACTGGCAATAACGGACACTGCTATAAAAAATACTTGCAGATTAATTAGCGACACAAAAGAACACCTTGAGATCTCTCGTCTCTTCCCATCATCCACGATTAATTCTTTCCAGATAGGCATGGATATTTTTTTTTTTATTTACTTGAAACAAAAACAACAAAAAATACCGACTTAAGCCTCCGGCCTCAAATTAAATTGTAGCGAATAATAGTATTTTTGTGATCCAAAAATGTGTTGGAAGTCAATGTTGCCAGACATAAGATCCAAGACGTTAAATGTCAATTTTCGGTATACTTGAACGTATTTTTTTCATTTATTTTAGCAATGAGACACTGGTAATTGACACTGGAATTACGGACTCTTTTACAAAAAATATTCAAGTTTGCCACTCCTACCTCTCTATCTTCAACTTCTCCCACTTCTCTCTGCTTCTCCTCAGAACGTGACCTCTACAGGTCTAGGTGTAACACGGCCATGCCTATTCATTGGTTCTGCAGCAGGCTGTCCTGGGGGCTATTGGATGCATAATTTGATTCTGTAAAAATATATTGTACTAAATGATGTGACTGAAAAACTTTCTATTTTCTTATTGGCACAAAAATTTACATAAAAGTCAACAACAAAGTATTATAGCGTTTTTTACTGCGTCAAAGTTTGATTCAAAAAACACGGGAAAATAGAACAACGCGTAAAATAGGCAGAGTATTTGGCTTCCCTTTCTGATACGAGTTAAAAAGAAAAGTACTAGTCTGGATTTCGGAATCTGGTACCGAAATCAGTCCAAAAAGATTGAATTTTACAAAATTTGAGCTCTAGCTTTCTGAAAGGCAAAATGCACACAAATTTGCACCCCATCCGGCAACACTGTCTCTGACTTCCTCTTTTTTTCTAGTTTTACACTCTTGCATGTACTGCCTAATTTCATCTGAATTTTTAAGCCAGAATTGCAATTTTAATAATTTT
Organism: Artemia sinica; assembly: GCA_027921565.1. NCBI lineage: Eukaryota > Metazoa > Arthropoda > Branchiopoda > Anostraca > Artemiidae > Artemia > Artemia sinica. The sequence continues at coordinate 82,236 of JAPEVW010000168.1, forward strand.
TTTGCACTAGCCGAACTGGCGTTTAACAAGTTTCTACAATGAGGAGTTGGAACCTCAGATAAATTTCTCTTTGTACAGAAACAAAAAAAAGGATTCACAGCGTCAGTCGATGGACGTTCACAATCCTTCCAGAGATTGAACCAAAATTTTGCTTCGAAGTAAGAAGCAACAAGACCAGGGCTTAAGAACAGCCTGAAATAATACCCTCATGGATTTTCTGAAGTTGGACAGCTTGATTTTCGACAAAAGACTGAGCACGGCTGATTTTGGCTACATAAATATCCAGGCTAAGTCCACGTCATATTTTGACAATTTAATTGATCTTCGCAAAAGATGGAAGGCAGCCCGAACTTTACTCAGAATACAACATGTAGAAGAGGAAAACAAATCAGAATTGAAATATAATATGACTTCAGTCAAGAAACACTGTATTGATATTTTAGTTAGCAAATATCTACAAGCAGATGAACTGATTCTAGCCTAATCACTACGGGTTCTTAGCCTAAGAGGAATTACATAATTATTCTGTTCTTTGAAACCGTGGAGTTGGAAAGAAGATGTAATAAGGAGATGGTCAGAAATAGTCCCCACCAATTCAGTAGCAAGATTAAGGGATATAGTGGCATGATTTAGATGAGAAGTTCAAGCAGAATTTGATGCTAAGGTTTCTGTCTTGGAACATTAATGAAGCCTATTTGAATAAATTACCAGTGCTAAATGATCTTATTTCTAGATATTCTGCTATTTTTATTAAGGAGCGTTTTATATCTAAGCTTAGTATGAGTTTATTTTAAGTTAAAACGTGCTTCGTCATTCTCTGTGCCTATTAAGATGTTATGTAGGAAGGGTAGTGTTGGGCGAGATTGAATATCGATATCGATAAAATCACACCAAATATTACGAAACAAATAATAAAAAAAGAGAAAAACGAGGATTATACAAGCCAGTGAAACATATGAACTAAAATGCAAATATTCGGTCAAGACCTCTGCTTGACCGTCCTCAGTGCAAGATAATAACATCAAAATTACTAATAAAACTTCATGGATACTATAAAAAGAATTTCAAACCTTTAAAACGAAACGCAACTAAAATTTGAAAACCCTCTCCATGTAACGGTGAGAGGGTAACTGAATGAAAAAATACAGTACTGAAATGGGAATTCAATTTTTTAATTTATACAGAGCATTTTTTTAAAAGGCTAAACGCTTTCCGGGTAAAACATCATCAGAGATTAGGTTAGGTTGCAAAATGCAAAATGTGATTTTTTTTAATATTTAAGTAAAAACGATCAGAATTTATTAGTTCATTATAAATGGGGCTTAAATAGGTTTCTCCCGTGTCTCTATTGAGAGCAACCTTTCGGTGAATGTACTTTTTTATCTCAACTGCCTCCCTGAAAACTTGGAGGCCTTCAACAGGGGCAATAATGGAGGTGTTATCGAATAAAAACGAAATGGTGCGGGTTGTCATACACATGCTGAGCCAAGGCGGAATCAAAAGTCTCAGGCCTTTGGCATAGCTCCATAGCTTTGTCGATTGAGGACCTGTGTTCCAACAATCTCTCCCCCCAATTGCTTATGGGTTCTTCCAACATAGAAACAGCCGCAAGAACATGGAACCCTATAAACACCACTGCCCAAATTAAGGCTCGTTTTATCTTTACCACTGTTAAAATAGTTCTGGATTTATTAGAATTTTTGAATTATTAGAATTTTTCCACGAGTAAATTTCTCAGAGATAGTATCCAGTGTGGAGGCGGGTATTTTGGGCTCAAGAGGTATTGTGGAAAATCCCGATTTACTTCGAGGGGAGGTTGTTAAGAATCTTATTAACTTCACTCCTTATTCCTCAAATTCAGAAACTCGGGGAAACACAAATTCTGGTAAATTTAAAAAGAGACCCAGACATCATTATCACCAGGGCTGACAAAGGGAATAAAAACTGTTATCCTTGATAAAATTTCATATAATAAAAAAGTTACGGATATTTTGTCCGACACTCACACTTATAAACGTATAGAGTCAGATCCCACCGACAAAATTCACCCGTGAAGTACGAAAAGAGTTGGGAATTTTACAAAAAGAAAGATTCGTTACTCCACAAATGTACAAAAATGTTTTACCCTAAAGGGTGCTCCGCTCCTAAATTCTATGGTCTCCCAAAAATTCACAAAGATGGAGTTCCTCTGCGCGCCCAATTGTGGCCTCTTATAGTTCGCCAGCTTCCAGACTGGGAAAATGGTTAGCCACAATTTTTCGTCCTCTTATGTCGACGCAAGCTTCTTACATTAAAAATTCAGTACACCTTGTGGAAAAATTGAAAAACCTTGATATAAAAAAGACACAATTTTGGCCAGTTTTGATGCCATTTCGATGTATACATCATGTGATATAAAAAAATGTGAATTTGCTCTTCAAAGAAACTAGAAGATAATATTGACCGGATGGATTACAAAACATTAGATATTGAAACTATTATGCGACTTGTTCGCCTTTGCAATAGATATTCCTTATATTTTCGGTACAACAATCAATTTTTCACCCAAACAAATGGCTCCCTATGGGTACAAGCCTTTCACCTTTTTGGCCACTTTTTACATGGAATTTATTGAAACCTCCGCTTTGAATACTTTTCCTCTGAAACACCGCTTCTGGGGCCGGTTTGTCGATGATGTGATCTCTGTCTGGAATCACGGAGAGATAGAACTTAACGCTTTTTTACTTCATCTTAATAGTTTCGATTCCAACCTTCAGTTCACCTTGGAACTAGAAGATAATCATAAACTGCCTTTTTTAGACGTCTTAATCTTCAACAAATCTCCCAGCCTTGAATATTCAATTTATAGAAAACCTACACATAATGATAGGTATTGCATTTCTCTTCCAACCACCCTCTTGTGTAAAAAGAGGAGTAGTTATATCTTTAGTTGATCGCATCATAAGAATTGTTCAAAGGCTCATATAATCCCAGAATTAAATTATCTGAAGGACATTTTGTTTTGCAATGGATATCCCATCAAGTTACTGGAATCCATCATAGAAAAAAAAGACAAAAAAAAGGCAGAAAAAGATTTATCATCTCCACAACCTCCAACGGATATCATCCCTTTAGTGGGTGATAAGAAAGTTTTTACTGTTTTGCCCTATTTTCGCAAATTAGGTGACAAATTGCAAAGAATACTTAAAAAACATAACTTAAATGTTACCTTCAAAAATTTCTAATAAAATCCAGAACTATTTTAACAGTGGTAAAGATAAAACGAGCCCTAATTTGGGCAGTGGTGTTTATAGGGTTCCATGTTCTTGCGGCTGTTTCTATGTTAGAAGAACCCATAAGCAATTGGGGGAGAGATTGTTGGAACACAGGTCCTCAATCGACAAAGCTATGGAGCTATGCCAAAGGCCTGAGACTTTTGATTCCGCCTTGGCTCAGCATGTGTATGACAACCCGCACCATTTCGTTTTATTCGATAACACCTCCATTATTGCCCCTGTTGAAGGCCTCATCCAAGTTTTCAGGGAGGCAGTTGAGATAAAAAAGTACATTCACCGAAAGGTTGCTCTCAATAGAGACACGGGAGAACGAAACCTATTTAAGCCCCATTATAATGAACTAATAAATTCTGATCGTTTTTACTTAAATATTAAAAAAAATCACATTTTGCAACCTAACCTAATCTCTGATGATGTTTTACCCGGAAAAGCGTTTAGCCTTTAAAAATGCTCTGTATAAATTAAAAATTGAATTCCCATTCAGTACTGTATTTTTTCATTCAGTTACCCTCTCACCGTTACATGGAGAGGTTTTCAAATTTTAGTTCCGTTTCGTTTTAAAGGTTTGAAATTCTTTTTATAGTATCCATGGAGTTTTATTAGTAATTTTGATGTTATTATCTTGCACTGAGGACGGTCAAGCGGAGGTCTTGACCGAAATATTTGCATTTTAGTTCATATGTTTCACTGGCTTGTATAATCCTCGTTTTTCTCTTTTTTTATTATTGTTTCGTTTTGTCATGATTAGCCAGTGTGGTCTTAGAAATTATTTACACCAAATATTGATATCAAATATCGAAACGTAAATATCGATATCGAAAATAATATTGTTTTGATTTTTTTTTGTAGCTACTGGTGAACATCCAGCAGAAAGATCCAACGGAGAAAAAATGTTTCACAAATGGTCGAGAAGAAGAATAATGTATTCAATCCATTGACTCATCTATGCTGATACACAGCATGCACAGCTGTATCCAGAAGTTGGCATAGCCTGTTTGCAAACTATGTTTAATGAGGACTCTCAAATGTTGCTGAGAAACTCCAAAAGGCTTCGCTAGATAAAATACCTTCTAGGCTTATACGCCTTGTTCAGATCACGTTCGTCATGATTGCCACATACTTCAATTCGCGTTTCAAAAAATTATATATTACCCCTAGCGATCTTCTCCAAGTTGAAGGTATAATAGCAAGAGACATGGATTTGGCCTTTCTGGAATCTGTATCAACAGATGCAAGTGCCATGCCAGACCCTGCAATTAAGCCACTACAAAATCAAGGCAGTTTGTGGGGATAACATGACGAAGTTCCAGTAGTCAATGCAAGGCAAGCTTCATCAGCAGTTGCATCTGTCAGAGCTTTCCAGATTTTCAGTAGGGACTCTTTGGTTCCAAGAAAATCTGATCCACTCAAGTCATGGAAGTCTTGTGATATGGGTCTCAGAGATACATATATAAATTTGTTGTAAAATTAATGTCTATATTGCCACCAATGCCCTTTCTGAGAGAGAATTTCAAGCCTGATCATTTAATCATGTAGTTGGTGGCAACAAAGTGTAAGTAAGGTGCAGCTCGGCCAAATAACAACCAAAACTCTAAAGCACGGAATTTTGATAACAATAGGTAAATCAAGTGAAATGGTTTTACGCCGACTCCAGATATATGATATTCATCGAGTCTCATTTACCATCACCAGCAGTGGAAGTCTGAGAAAATTTGCGTAGCATTTGAGACAGGGCGATAAAGCCCCTAAAAAGTCACAAATCTTAATAAAATCACACCATCAAATTCGGCATATCAAAGAATCTTACTGTAAGGGTTTCTAGCTTCCCTCTGAAAAAATGTGAAATTTCGTAATTTTTGCTAGAAGAACGATCTCGTATGTGTGTTTATTTCTTTGTTGTTTTCTTTTGTCAGGATGATCGCACCAAACCAATGGTCATATAAGATCAGGAGAGGGCTTGCTCAAGCGGAAACTACAGTGCTTGTTCCCCATTTTGTGACCAAAATGATTGGGAGGCAGGTAGAACCCTCTCCCACGCCCCTTTTTTCCCAAAGTCACACAATCAAAATTTTGAGACAGCCGTATTGATCAGTATAGTTGAAAAGTCATATAGTCATGCCTTTGGGGATGACACGGCCCTGCAAATCCCAGGGGAAATGGTTGTAAGTTATGAAATATGTCTAGTGTCTACATTTAGTATTTGTTTTGGGAAGTAGACTGAGATTTTTAGGAGGGTGAATTTTATATGGGGGAATGTTCTGCTCAGATTCTAAAGGTGAAACAGTTGCTAACCAGTTAAATGGTCATTTGGCCAGAATACTTCAGTCTTTGCTGTGTCTTGATGTAAATAAAATGAACCAAGAGTATCAGAAAATTCCACATGATGGCATACCTTTACCTACAATTTCTAAGAATCAAGTTTTTAGTAAAATAAAGTAACTTAAACAAATTAGTATAACTCCCATAGATATTCCAATTGAACTTATAAAAGCAATTCCTGACAAAATGACTAAGCCACTAACTTTTAATTGCATTTCAACTTCTTCAGTTTACCAACAAATATGGAAAATGGGGTATGTTACTCCAATCCCTAAGAAAGATACTGAACTTATTTTGATGGTGTGAGGCCAATCCCTTTGACCCCCTTGATCAGAAAAATATACAAAAGTTTTGTAGCAAATTGGCTAAAAACTGAAGATGAACCCTCCTTGATCCTCATCAGTAGAGTAACAGAAAGAATACATCAACATCCCATTATCTAGTCAGTCTTTTACATTTTATTTTTAAGCATGTTGATCAACCTGGTAAATGGCTAAACTTATTAACAATTGATTTTAAAAAGGGTTTCAATTTGATTGATCATAACATTTTAATTTCTAAGCTTTTAATTGATTTTAGAGTGAATGTTGCTGTTGTAAAAATGATTCAGAGTTTTTTTTAATAAATAGGTTCCAAATTTTAAAAAATAAGAAGTCTTTCTCTGAACCCAAGCCAGATTTTTGTGGTGTACCTCAAGGTACCATTCTGGGTCCTATTCTTTTTCTAGTTATGATCAATGATATTGCTAATGAATGTGAAGACTGCTGGAAATATGTTGACAACCTTACCCTTGGAGAAATTTGTGAAGCAAATAAATGTAGTAAAGCTCAAATTTTAAACTGATAATGTGAAGACTAAAGCTTCCAGTTCAAATATGAAAGTAAATGACAGTAAATCTTCAATTTTAACTATTTCATTTTCAAATTCTTCTGAACCAAATTTTCTACCAACTATCTCTGATTCTCTTAAAGTAAGGAATATTAAACTCTTGGGAGTTATTATTACCAGTGATTTAAAATGGGAAGCAAAACACATCTAGTCTAGTAAAAAGGGGAATGCTGGGCTACAGATGCTTAAGCTTATGTCAAAACATGGAGCCTCTCCAGATCACCTCCTCCAAATATTTACGTCTTTTATTTGCCCAATTCTGGAATATGCAGCTCCTGTGTGGCATTTTGGACTGATGACTGAGCAAAGCGCCAGGATCAAAATAGCTCTAATGATAGTATCAAAGCAGGCAGAAATGTTGTATGAAGAGCTGCTGAAAAAGTTTAAAATGCAAATTCTGAAAAAAAAGAAGAGAAACTGTGCATGAAATTTGGAAGAAAATTCTGATCCACCCAATCCACAAACCCCTTTTCCCCCCTCAATCCACAACAAAACAACTCCTGCACAGGGTTGCAGTGCCTGTTGAGAAACTTCAGCCAGTAAGCTGTGCCCATCAGCGGTTAGCAAAAAGTTTTATACCAAGTTTTGCAAATATGTACAACAAAAATTTCTAAGTTTTGGCATATCCTATTTTTTTATGTATTTTTATTAATTGTGCTGAAAGAAAAATTTGAAATCATGCCATTAATGAAAAATTATGTGTCTTGTGTGAAAATAAAATAAAATCTCTTAGAGTATTCTATCAAACTGAAGATGACATACAACAATTTCTGATTAACCATAATATTCTTCCAAATACAATGTTTTGCCTTGGATATCATCAAGAATGCTATTTTGATCAGGCAAGATGTGCATTCTGCTTTCAAAAAACAAGAATGGAGCAATGTGGACATCAAGTTATAAAAAAAAACTGCAATTTTCTATAAAGACATAATACAGGGACTTGGTGCAAAAATTCAAAGCTCTCTTATCAACAAATAACCAAAATTATGCCATTGTTTTGCAAATTGAGCAGAGGATCTCAACATTCAGCAATTTATGATTGATGAGATTGGCATTTTGTCAGCTACCATCATTGATTGGCAAAGTTTTGTCATGAAATATGCCTAGACTTTATTGATAAGCAGTGTTTCATTGGCTTGGTCCAGGAAAAAATTGTTGAAATTGACAAAGCAAATATGTAGATGGTGGTTTATTTTGTATTTTAGCCACTGTTTTCAATCATTAAAAAAAATTTACAAAACTAAGAATGGCCAGGATGAATGCCATCAATAAAAAAAATTCATAGGATGGCAAATCATTCAGCACAAATTTTAAAACAGAAAAAACATTTATTGAAAGCATGGCTTTTTCCATAAATGTTTTTTTTCTAAGTTGGAAAAAAAAGAGGAAAGAAGTGAGGATAAAGGTTCTCACCCTGGAAAATATGTTAACTAGGATTATTTTGCATATTATGAAGCAAGAAACTGTTTTCTTAAAATGTCTCCTTATGACCAGTAGGCTACTGGTCCTAAATTTATACCAAAATTTACCTTAATTTTCAGTTTCTTTTTCTCTGGCTTTAGCCCTGAAAATGCAATTCCTGTTATTTGAGTAGAATTTTAAGCAATATTAATGTTTTTTTCTTCAAAATTTAGGAAATGTATTTTCATATCTTTAAAACCTTATAAATTAAGATTGAACAAAGTTGTGAAACTAAAAAACAATTTTGTTGTACTTTAGTTAAACAGAAGATCTATTTTGCAAGGTTTCACTTTTATAACACAGATTTTAAAAGGTCATCAAAGGTCAGGACCCTCTGGAGGGAGAAGGAGCAGAGGTGGGTAGGCTTTCAAATACTTTCCCAGGACATACTTTAGCCTGTAGACACATCCCTTCCTAGCCTAGCCCCTTTCCAAGATAGTCAAAAGTAGCTAATGTAGAATTTTACCAAAAAAGGTATAAAGTGGTATCTTTATTGAAGGTACAAAGTATGGTAGGCCTATAATTCTACTTTAGGTGCTTTTGACTATCTTTGAAAGGGGTTAGGTTAGGAAAATGAAACTTTCAGGGATGGGTCAACAGACTAAAGTATGTCCTGGGAAGGTAATTTGAAGTACCTACCTCCACTCCTTCTCCCTCTAGAGGGTCCTGACCTTTCATTACCTCTAATTATCTTTGTGTTATAAAAATGAAACTTTGAAAAATAGATCTTCTCCTTAAATAAAGTATAACACACAATTGTTTTAAGCTCCACAACTTTGCTTAATCACAATTTATAAGGTTTTAAAGATATGCAAATACATTTCCAAAATTTGGGGAAAAAAACATTGATATGGCTTAAAAATCTACTCAAATATCAGGAATTGCATTTTCAGAACTAAAGCCATAGAAAAGAAACTGATAACTGAAAATTAAGGTAAAATGTTGTTTTGTCAAAATTTCAATTGGTATAGACCTGTTATGTAGGCAATGTTGCCAAATAAATTGATCTTATAGATAGCATTATTCTGTTGTTTTTTTAATGACAGATAAAGCAGTGGCAAAAATACAAAATATTAATACAACCTAATCTAACTTCAATTCAAAATCAACACTTGGTTGGGAACTTGTCCAAATGAAATCTATCTATAAAAACAATTTATAGCAGCAATTTCAAAAGATTTAGGCATTGCATTTCTAGGCTAGCATGGAGGAGAAAATTGTAAATTTTTCTTTTAATTTGGAAAAAGAAGGAAGGAAAAAAGAGGATAGACTTGATGATAAAGGTTCTCCCCTTGGATAATAGCCTGTGTTAACTAGTATCATTATACATATTTTAAAGTAAGAATTGTTTTCTTAACATGTCTCCTTATCAGGAGTCACAATTCTCAGTTTTTACCAATACTTTACCCTGTAGACCCATCCCTGAAAGTTTCATTTTCCTAACCTAAACCCTTTCCAAGATAGCCAAAAGTGGCTAAAGTAGAATTTTGTCCATAATAGGCTATAGGGTCAATATCTACAAAATCATATTATTGAGTTAGGAATAAAGTGAATACACCATTTGATGCCTTTTTTATGCTGATTACAAATATGATAAGCATTTCTATCAGAAATGAATTTTTCTACACCCCCCCCCCTATATAGGCTATACCTAACCCAACCTAACCTAACCCAGAATTGGCCTAAAAGCATATTGGCCATAATAAGCATAGAAAATGCTTATTATATTCGTAATCAGCATAAAAAAAAAGGCATCAAATGGTGTATTCACTTTAGTCCTAAACTCAATAATATGATTTAGTATATATTGACTGCCTTTTTTATGCTGATTACAAATATAATAAGCATTTCTATCGGCATCGGAAATGAATTTCAGCCCCTCCCCCCTATATAGGCTATACCTAACCTAACCCTGAATTGGCATTTATAGTGGGGGGGGGGATACTGAAATTTATTTCCGATAGAAATGCTTATTATATTGTAATCAGCATAAAAAAAGTATTAACTTTATTTGAAACTCAATAATATGATTTGGTATATATTGACCAAAAAGGCATCAAATGGTGTTTTCACTAGGCTATATTTGAAACTCAATAATATGATTTGAAACTCAAATCATATACCAATCATAATATACTACCATATAAAAATCAATCATAAACCTATACCATATAACAAATCATATTATTGAGTTTCAAATAAAATGAATACGCCATTTGATGCCTTTTTTTTATGCTGATTACAACCATAATAAGCATTTCTATCGGAAATGAATTTCAGCCTCCCCCCCCCCCTGTATAGGCTATACCTAACCTAACCCTGAATTGGCATATATAGGGGGGGGGGGGGCTGAAATACATTTCCGATAGAAATGCTTATTATATTCTAATCAGCATAAAAAAGGCATTACCTTAAATCACAGCTTGGAGTGAAATAAGGACTTTCGATCCTGTTGAATCACTCCTTATGATGACTGTTGTAGTTGGTTAAGTTCTGGTGGAAGATTCTGGTGCTTCCCAGTCAAACTTCCACCGTGTATCTTTCCACTCAGCATCCAGAAGGCGTTTGAAAGCATCTGTTGATTCAGCAGCAACAGTGTCCTCCTTGAGGTTATTCCAGAGGTTCTCAATCCGATTCGAGAAGAAATTGCATCTTGCTCCAGTTGTAGCGTGATGTTTGCGGATTCGTCTAAGGTGTCCTCGTGTTTTGTGGGAGGTGTCGATCTCCAGGATCTCATTTTCTCGATTGGTTGAGAGGAGTTTGTGCGCCTGGATCATGTCTCCACCGTTTCCGTCTGTATACTAAGGAGGGGAGGTTGAGTTCCTTCAGCCGTTCACTGTATGTCATGTTTTCCATGCCGACAATCAGTCTTAGTGGCCCTTCGTTGGATTTGCTCAAGAACTGCCTTGTCCTTTTTGAATCGAGTGGTGGCCAGTATCGTCCCCACCTCCAGTCTAGGTCTTACTAATCCTTTGTAGAGTTTGGTGATTACGTGTTTACTCCTACTGGTGAGGCTGTGTTTGATGATGCCTAGGGCTCTACTAGCATTGGCTGAGATTTTCTGTGAGTGGGAGCTGAATTTCAACTGGGAGTCAACGATGACGCCAAGGTCACTCTCCTCCTGGACAGGCTCAATTGTGTGGTGACTTCCAGAATTTTGGGTAATGAGGTACTGATGTTTGGGGTTTTTGTGTCCGAAGTGTATGACCTTGCATTTTTCTGCGTTGAATTCCAGCAGCCATCTTTTGACCAGGAGCACATGTGGTTGAGATCAGTTTGGAGGGATTGGATGGAAGAAGAGGTGTTGGCAGGACCTATGAGTTTTGAATCATCCGCATATAGGGTGGTTTTGTTGCTGGTGATGAGGGGTAGCTCATTTATGTAGATGTTGAACAGGGTGGGGCCCAGGACGCTGCCCTGGGGAACCCACTAGTGACTTTGATTTCTTCAGAAAGGACATGGCTGTTTGGTCCGGTTATCACTTTCACTTGCTGTGTTCTGTCCCTCAGAAAGTCCTCTGTCCAACTGACCACTTGTGGACTAACAGATAGAGTAAGTAGCCTGTGAATGAGGTATCGGTGACAAACCTTGTCAAATGCTTTGGCTAGGTCTAACAATATTATATCCACAGGTAATCCTCTCTCTAGTAGGTCAGTTGCAAGACTATATGACTCAAGAAGGTTTGTGTCCACCGATCTCTTTGAGCGAAAACCATGCTGACTACTGCTGATAAGTGAGTTGGCCTCAAGATGGTTAATGATACGCTTGTTTATGATTCTCTCCATGACCTCGCATGCCACACATGTAAGGCTGATAGGTCTGTAGTTTGCTGCAGAAGTTTTGCTAACCTTCTTGTGAATTGGGATGACTATTTCCTTCTTCCAGTCCCCAGGAAGCCTTCCTTGTGCCAGCGACAGATTGAATAGTTTTACCAGTGGGGCTGATATTGCAGGGCTTAATTCCTTCATCAGTCGTGGGCTGAGACCATCAGGTCCCGTCGATTTATTGGGATCGAGGTCCTTAAGCTGTTTGGTTACTTCTTCGATTGTGACTGGTGAGTGTACCATCGGGAAGGGAGTGTGAGCCTGTTCTGCTGGTTCTGCTGGTCATCCATGGAGAACACTGAGGCAAACTGCTGATTAAGCAGGTTTGCTTTTTCAGAGGGGCAAGAGGATAAAGAGTTGTTGTTTACCAGGTCTGGTACGGTGTGTCTGGTACGGTGTGTCATGACATGATTTGGTATATATTGACCTACATTTATTGAAGATACAAAAAACTAAGTGCTTACTATTTTAATTAAATGACTGGTTTTCAGCAGGCTGTGCTGTGGCCTCTCTACTCCTGAAAAAAAGAATGGCTTCCGGAAACTCTTAATGAAAATGATAGTACAAGAAGGGTTGCTATCAGCTCAAAAATAAAATCCCGATTTTTCTTCCAAAAACAAATCTGAAATTTCGAGAAAATTCTGGAATACAGTTTTTTGGGTACTGGTGCGTTGTATGGGCCTTTACAAGGAAATCAGTCGCCAAAAACCCACCAGACGGGTTAATTCAAGAAACCGCTATAGAGTAATGCAATGTAAAGCGTGGTTTTAATTGCATTACGATTTTTAAATTGTTGTTTTTCGGGGTTTAGGGGGGGAAAAGGTACCTAGGTTAGGTTAGGTTACGTATTTAATTTATACTATATCCAAAACCCACCCCACCCCCCCCCCCCCCCCTAATAAGCAAATATATAGCCCAAATTTGTTTATAAACTATTATATATTCATCCTATTTTTTTTATTTCATTAGCAATAACCAAACTTGACTTTTTAAAAGGCCTATATAATGCACCAGTACCGTTTTTAGTTTATATAACATAGGACTGCACAGTGATGACGTAAAAATCAAGGTGCGTAATTGAAGTACAGTGAAACGGGGTTTCTAGTTGTAACTAACAACTGATTGTCAATATTCCTAGAATTATTTCGACGTGAAAACGTACTGGTGGATTAGTAAAATCTACGACAGACATTTTAGGCCAAACCAACTAACCAAAGTTCCAAAAAAAACTTGTCGACGCATTCGCGTTTCATTTTTATTTGAATTTCCCACCCAAGAATTGAAGTCATGCTTCGCAGCCATATTGCGCGTCCAGACTATCTGGAGAAATGGGACAGAAATCTGGAAAAAGGAATAGTCGTCCAGACTTGGCTGTTTTTTCAAAAACCTAGTCGTTTTTTCAAAAAAAATATCTGTACAAGTTTATCAGCCATCCTCATCAAGTCTGTTTTCCTGAGCCAAAATCTATAAAAACAAATCTAAACCCTCAGTTAGACAATTTGCCTTTTTTCTATTCAAAACATCTTAGACAACTATTTTTATTATCACTTATCGTGTCTAATTGTCTCCTTCTTCTGGCATTTTCCAGAAAAGCTATCCATGCTACCACTTCCATCCCATTTTCCATTTTCTTACCCTCTGATTATTCCTGCCCAGATATCGGAAAAAATGGAACGGAAGACCTGTCTACATTCCCAGATTTTCGTCCCATTTTTCCAGAAAATGGATAGTCTAGACGCGGTAATATTCAATATGGCTTGACAAGCGGTAAAAGTTGCTTTGTGTCACATCTCCATACGTCCCTTTCCCTTTTACCATACCTGATTTTTTTTAGCGAAAGTCTCGCCAATCAAGAAGCGGACAGCGGAACTATCATTCGTCTTACAAAAGCATCCTTTTGAAATCTCAAGACCCGACTTCACTACCCAGAAAACCTGGATTCCAAACGTACTAAAATCTGAGAAAAATCCAAACGATATCATTCAAACATTCAGTACACGGATTCTTCATTGTACAAAAAAAAAGAATCTGCTGCTTTCACACGAAAAGATCCGGAAGAAAAACAGACCCCTTTTTCCCGAATCTGGGTACTTAGAATCCAACTTTCTTGGTATTAAACCCGGCCTTTGGGTATTTGAATTAAAAAATATAAGACAAAGTCAGAAAAAAACTGCTACTACCGAGTTATTAGTAAAAAGCGCTAAGTGAAGCAACCAACTAAAAAAAAAAAACTAGTTTCTCAGGTATTTATTGATATGATTCAGCAATCATTTCGGTAATCAGAGCTCAAAAGACAACCCTAAGAAACTGGACAAATGAGCTTCAGTAAATGAAACTAAGTTCTGTTAGCACACAAATAAACACTAAGTCGTCTTAGAGAACGTAATCCAGATAAACATTTTCTATTTTTCTTAGTTTATCTGGATGCTCATCTGCGATCTTCAAAATCTAGAACCTAAGTACTGAGTGGAATATTATGAGCATGAAAGTGTCTAAAAATATTAGAAAAATCTGGGGAATACGTTGATAGCGATCAGAGCGATCTTTTGAACTAATTGATGTACGTTCTATAGACAGCACAGACGTACGACTAAGTATATTGATCCTAAACTATTGAAACTTGCAACAACCTAAGGAAATCACAGAATGCTGGCAATCATTTGTTCATGACTTTATAAAACTAATTTTTTGCGAAGTTTCATCTGCAAAACACCGAACTAAAAAGACACTGGAGCTGAGCATTACAAGTTTTCCGATGGTATTTATAGCTTCCTCTTCCCTAGATTTCTGAATACATTCGAGGCTCTCGAAATGATGTCAAGAATTCAAATGAATGTTTTTGTTCTGAATTCGCCACTTGTTGTTACATTTGGAGTCGAATTTTCAAAAGTCAAATCCCAAACGAAAAAATTGTTGCCCAGTGTAATAGGCTAATAGCGCAAATCCAGAGGAAACGAACAAAAAACAGAGAAATATTAGTGATACCGTGCAGAAAAAATTAGTAGACTATCAGCCACAATCGTTGAACATATCTTTTTAATCAAACGTCTCGGTTTCAGTAAAAAATCCCGTTTTTTTTACGAAAAAATCCCGAAAAACTCAGACACAAAAAAAAAAAATCCCGGACCGCAAAAAAAAAATCCCGGAATACCTGGATTAAGTCGGACGGTGATAAACCTGAGTATAAAAGAACAACACTACCAACCAATGTAGCCGACTTTCGGTGCATGTCATAGAGACATAAAATACAAACTCTTTGGTGTATGTTCCGTATAAACTTTTGGTGCATGTCCATAATATGTCCAGCTTAAAATGCCAGAAACTAGCTTTTTCTACGACTTGTGCTATTGACCAAAAGACGCTTCGTAAACTTCTCCCAAAGCGGTCAGTTACCATCAAATATAATGAAAATGAATAAAATTCCTTCAATACAATAATTCTTTTCTTCTACAAAATAATCTTGGACATCTCGGTCAATGAGCTGAGGCATGGCTTCTTGAATTAAACTGTTGCCGATTGTCAAGTCATTCGATTCAGCAAAATTGATCCTAGTCACTCTTATTTTCTTTCAAGCTACTCAATCTCCTCTGCTAAAATAAACCAACTGATGATGTAGGAGTTTTGGTACAATAAAAGTGAACCCTTTAATTTTAAATTTAAGGACACTTTACAATATAAAAATAAAGAATTTAGGGACATTTTATGAAGCATTGTAGATATGTTCAAAGTGAAGCTATCTTGATAGTATTAGGAATATAAACTATTTTTAGAATATATGTCATAACTTGAAGTTCTCTGTTGTATAGAGAGAGTAACTGGATTTCAGAGTTCATATTATGGTTATTTGTTCTCCAGTTCAAGTAATACTAAAGCAAATTTATACACAATTTAAACAATTTTATATTGTAATATACAGTTTAAAATTGTAGATCACTCACTGTTGGTATTATAGCTGGTGATACCAGCCTTGGAAATTGACTATTTCTTCCTATGAAATTATTCAATAGCTCCTTAAGCCCTGTTATTTTTTATGTGTTTATAGTGGCTTTTCTTGATTAGCAAATAATGACAACAAGATTCCTTCCTTTGTGGGCGAAAACATGAAAAACAAAATATGGCTAAGCTAGAACCTCACTATTTTTCCTTTTCATCATATTGATATAAAAGTGGCTATTCGTCCGAATTGACTCTTGCTTCAGAAACAAAGAAAGGTGTGGTCTTTTGTGGTTCATTTAAATAAACCCAGTTTATAATACCATTTATTGTACCTACACGAGAAATGATCTATTTTTGAAATTTCTATTCATTTCTAAACACTGAGTGGATTTTCTACATAGGGACAGGTCAAACTAACTCCAAAGTCTAAAGACACGTTTCTCGTCGGCTGGGAGATGATTTTCGTATTAGGCATCTCCGGCCAAAATTGAGTTATGAATGCCATTGAGTGTAAAATTTTGTGTAGAATCTGAATCTGCTTTTTGTTTTGCTCTACCGGCTACCGTTCGTGAGTGCACATTAGGGGGGGGGAACGGTAAAGCATAGCATATATTAAATACGTAACCTAACCTAACCTAGGTACCCTCCCCCCCTAAACCCCAAAAAAACAACAGTTTAAATATTGGAAATGCAATGAAAACCACGCTTTGCATGGCATTACTCTAGCGGTCTCTTGAATGTGCGGTTTTTTTGACTGGTTTCCTTGTAAAGGCCCATATATTGCCTAAGTACCCAATTTTGTTATACATCATTTAAGCAGAAGTACTATTTTGCAAGGTTTCACTTTTATAACACACAGATTTTTAAAGGTCATCAAAGGTTAGGACCCTCTAGAGGGAGAAGGAATGGAGGTATGTACTTCATAATACCTTCCCGATACACAATTTAGCTTGTAGACCCTTCCCTGAAAGTTTCATTTTCCTAACCTAGCCCCTTTCCAAGATAGCCAAAAGTAGCTAAAGTAGGATTTTACCAACGCAAAGAATATGAAAAGATTGTTCCACAGAGAATTTGAAATGTCACTAATCATAAAATTACAAACAGTAGTCTCATGCCTGTGCTACATTATAGTCACACTTGTCGATAAAATCAAAATTACGCACGACTACAGCGCCAATTACGTTCGCCGTTCGTAATTCTCGAATTGACCATTGTTCGACTTTCAAGTATAAATTTCTTGACTGACCAATCAGAGTCAAGGTTTAAGGCATACTTTTTAAAACTAGAAAAGATGGAGCTTTATAACAGCGAGTTTTCTATCTGGGAGAGGAATTTGACAAAAGTTAAGGAGACTTAGCATTAATAGAGAACAGTTGGACACAAATTACTGTTGGTGCAAACTCAGTAAACTAATTTCTTGCAATATAAATTTTTTTTGCTTTTTAAATACAAGTGTGATGTTAAAATCAAGAAAATTGCCATGTCATTCATGATATTTGGCTTTCTTTATTGATAGATGTGACTATGATGTGGCAAGGGCAATACAGTTGCTGCCGAATAACTTCCCTCAGTAGAGGTGTAGAGTAGGGGCTTTTGAGTAGGAAATATGTTTAGAAAACAATTCTTACTTCGTTACATACAGAATAATTGTATATTTATTACATAATACAGAATATTTGATTGCAACTCCACTTTACTTTGCCCCAACCCCTCCTAATGTTCAAATATGTAGCTCAAATTGTATATTTCCAATGCATGCTGCCAATGCATCTCTCTTGTTTCAACCTGTGTACCGTAAATTGAATCAACTGTGATGAAATAAAAACATATTTTCTTAATGTTTCCTTCTCAATAGCCTCTAGTCTATACTTTTACCCTTCCCTCTAATTTTCCCTAGGCCTAGTTTGGTTTCCTATGGTGACTAAATGAGCTAGTCTAGCCTACCCTGTGGAGATATTTCAAAGAAGAATGGACTAAGAACTATTGCCGTCTGAAAAGAAGTGCAATGACTAGGATGGAACAAAGGAGATGTTACCATTTCGAACAACCGTCACAAGTACTAAATGTCATTTCATCGACAAGGAAAATCCGTGAGAACATTGACACATAAGAGCATCAACAGTCATAACTGTCGGACATCGACATTGTGACTGTCGATGAACTGACGTGTCGATGTTATGACTGTTGACGTTCTCACGGGTAGCAATTGTGACTGTCAATAAACTGACGTGTTGATGTTCTGACTGTCAATGTTCTGACGCGTAGTGATTGTGACTGTCTATGTCCTGACGTGTCGATGTTATGACTGTCGATGTTCTGACGGATTTATTGTCGATGTTATGACGGATTTTGTCGATGTTATGACTGTCAATATTCTGACGGGTAGCGATTGTGACTGTCGATGAACTGACGTGTTGATGTTATGACTGTCGATGTTCTGATGGGTAGCGATTGTGACTGTCTATGTCCTGACGTGTCAATGCTATGACTGTTGATGTTATGACGGATTTTGTCAATGTCCTGACGGTAGTGGTCCTGACGTGTGGATGCTCTGGCGCCTTCCCGGAACAATGAGGCTAGTTAGTGTGTTAAAAAAGTAGCCGCCCATTAAAAAATAACGTTAAAAATTTTAAACGCATATAGGTTTATAAATAGGTAATAGGTAAGGAATTCGGTACTATTGTATTAGCTGGAACCCACGCGATATATTTTATACGGAAGATGCTTAAGAAACTAGTCAAACGGGTTTCTTTCAATAGAGAATTGGATTGCAAACCGAGGTTTGTCAGTGCGTTTACAATAATTAAACTTTTATTTTTTTTTTGTTTAGGGGAAAAAATGGTATCTAGGTTAGGTAACGTTAGGTTACGATTTTAATATATGCTATGCTTTCCCCTCCCCTCCTAATGTGCAAATATATAGCCGAAATTTGTTACGGTACAATCCCTTATATGGGCCTTTCTAAAAAGTCAAGTTTGGTTAATGCTGATGAATAAAATAAAATAGGTTGAATATATAATAGTTTAGAAACAAATTTGGGCTATATATTTGCACATTAGGGGGGTGGGGGTAAAGCATAGCATATATTAAATACGTAACCTAGCCTAGGTACCTTCCCCCCACCCTAGACCCCAAAAAACAACAGTTTAAATATTGTAAATTCAATAAGAAACAACGCTTTGCGATCAATTTAGATAGCAAATACACGATTTACGAGTATCCGTGTCTGGTTCCCTTGGACAGAATAAAACGCTGTGTTAGGTATAATATACCCTTACTTATTCTAGAGAATCAGAAAATTTAAATCACCATATAGAAAAAACTGCTGTCCCAAGCTTGTATCTTTTCTACTTTCTAAAGATTGTCACTTAAATCGTCACACTGACTCTTCTATTATAAAGTTTACGAATGAAAGTTGAATATTGTTAAACTTAACAAATTTCGAACAGGGTACATTATTGGTGCTGTAGCTATGAATGGTTGTGATTTTATCCCAAAGTGTAATTATAACGACTGCTCTGTGTATTACTGACAAACAAAATGAAAGAGAACATGTTTTTATAGACTGCCAAAAAATGCCAATGCCAATGGGAGCTCATGCAGCGTAGAAGGTGCATGCCAATCAAACAGTTCGTGGTAACGAACTGTAAGTAAGGAGCGACCCGGCTCAATGGTAACCGAAACTCTAGAAAACGGATTTTGATACCAATAGATACATCAAAAGAATCAGATTTCAATGCTGATTTCAAATATATAACTTTCATCAAGTTTAATGCTACCCATCAAAAGTTACGCGCCTGAGAAAATTTGGCTGATTTTCAAAAATAGGGGAAAAGACCCCTAAAAGTTATAGAACCTTAATGAAAATCACACCATCATATTCAGCGTATCAGAGAACCCTACTATAGAGGTTTCAAGCTCCTATCTACAAAAATGTGGAATTTTGCATTTTTTGCCAGAAGAAAGATCATGGATTTTTTTTTTTTTTTCCCAGGGTGATCGTATTGACCCAGTGGTCCTTAATATCGTGGGAGGGCTCATTGGAACGGAAAATTAAAAGTTCTAGTGCTCTTTTTAAGTGACAAAAAAAAATGGAGGGCAACTAGGCCCCCTCCCACGCTCATTTTTTTCCCAAAGTCATCCGATCAAAATTTTGAGATAGCCATTTTGTTCAGCATGGTCGAAAATATGATAAATATGTCTTTTAGGATGACTTAATCCCCGAAGTCCCCGGGGGGAGGGCTAAAAGTTATGAACTTTACCCAATGTTAACATATAGTATTGGTTATTGGAAAGTATACAGACGTTTTCAGGAGGGTTTTGTTCTGGTAGTGAGGGGGGGGGGGGGTGGGTCGGGGGTTATGTTGCAGGATCTGTCCATGAAGAAAGTTTTCATGGGGGAAGGGAAATTGCCATGAAGGGGCGCCGGACTTGCCAGCATTATTTATTGGTTATTGGGAAGTATACAGACATTTTCAGGAAGGATTTTTTTTCTGGAGGATGGGGTTGGAGGAGGGGGTTACTTGGGAGAATCTTTCCGTGGAGGTAGTTTCTTTGGCGTAGGGGACATTTCTATGAAGGGGGCGCCGGATTTCCAAACATTATTAAAAAAAAACATCAGAAATTAAATTAAAAAAAAACAAGTTTTTTTCAACTGAAAATAAGAAGCAACATTTGAACTTTAAACGAACAGAAATTATAACGTATATGAGGGGGTTCTCCCCCCAAGTCAATACCTCGCTCTTTACGCTACAGTTTTTTTTAGTGCTTTCAAAAGAGCTATCTATTCTAACTAAACGGCCTTTGTGATTCAGGGGTTTGTGAATTAAATTTGTTTTTAACTTTTAACGTAAAGAGCAAGGTATTGACTAAGGGGAGAACCCCCTCATATACGTAATAACATATACGTAATAAAAAAAAAACAATAAAAAAACAAGCGATACGGCTCAATAGTGATCAAAACTTTTAAAAACAGAATTTTGATGTCAATAAATGTATCAAAAGAATGGGTTTATAATGCTGATTCTAAATATGTAAATTTTATTAAGTTTAGTATTACTCATCAAAGGCTACGAGCCTGAGAAAATTTACCTGATTTTTTAAAGAGGGGGGAAAAATCCCCTACAAGTGAAAGAATTTTAATGAAAATCACACCGTCAGATTCAGCGTATCAGAAAACCCTATTACATAGGTTTTCAAGCTCATATCTGCAAAAATCTGCAACTTTGTATTTTTTGCTAGAAGAAAAAATACGAATATAGAAGTTAGTTACGTAAGTTAATTTGTAAATTACGTCATAACCAAATTTAGAGACATCCATTTAGCAAAAGAAAAGTAAAATTTTTATGCAAATTTTGTTTACTTATTCAATGACGGTGAGCCAAAATAAAAGTTGCATTAACTAAAAAACGATCAGAAATTAAAAAAAAAACAAGTTTTTAAACTGAAAGTAAGGAGAGCGACATTAAAACTTAAAACGAACAGAAATTATTCCGTATATGAAAGGGGCTGTCCCCTCCTCAACGCCTCGCTCTTTACGCTAAAGTTTGACTTTGTCTCATAACTTTATTTTTTCAAACAATAAAAAACTTTAGCGTAAAGAGCGAGGCGTTGAGGAGGGGACAGCCCCTTTCATATACGGAATAATTTCTGTTCGTTTTAAGTTTTAATGTCGCTCCTTACTTTCAGTTTAAAAAAATTGTTTTTTTTTTAATATGCTGAAGGCTGCAGTTGAAAAGGAAGACCACAAAAAGATCCAAAGGATCCTGGGATGCCATTTTTAGAGTTTTTTGGGTGGGACTATCCCCCTATTGATTTTTTTATGTCATATGTAACCACTGAAGCATATTTTATAAGGCCCTTGTATTGAAAAAAACTAAAAAAGTGTCATTTTGACGGAAAAATTGACCCAAAAAATTAGAAAAGTTCCGGAAACCAAAAAAGGGGTCAAAATGATACCCAAAATGCCGCTTTGACAACCAGGGTTAGGAAAGGACATTCGTAGCAAAATTTTAGGGCATGTAATTTACTAAACAGTGCTAAAGATTCTGGAGTTGGAACATCCCTTCGCAAATGTTTTAGTATATGAACAGGATTTTATGATCTGACAATATGTAGTTTTGTATATATATATACTTTTGCCAGGGGCGGATCCGGGGAAGGGGGGGGGGGGTTTATGAAGGTCTTAAATTTTAGAAGGTCTAAAATTACACTAATTACAAGGTAGGGGGAGAGGAGGGTTGAAAATACCGATGTAGTGCCTAGTTTTTATCAGTGCCTACCCAAACATTAATTTCTTATTTATCCCTGCTTCTTGTTTTTTACAAAAAAAACTTACCAAAATTGGTTGTTCTTTAAAGAATGAATTTTATTCTATCTTAAATATTTTAAATTATTTTTCGTAAAATTTTTTCTTTGAGCTTTAAAAGCTTATTAAAAATAGAACTTTTAGCTGTAGCCTAGTAGATACTGGCCCATTTTTTGAAGCTATCGCTCTTTGTTAGGATTTTCTTTGAATTTATCTTGACAGTTTTTATCGCTTCAATATCTATTCGTTTTTTTGTTATGAACTAATTTGATGTACTTTTTTCGAGCTTTCATCTTTTCTGCATTCATCTAAAACTATTTGCTATGATTTTAAAGTAATCTTCAGCATTACGATTGCAAATCTTAATATTGTCTGCCGTTCCTTGTCGACAGCCTTCATCCATCGAATACCTTTGATTCAGATTTTGTATTATTCTTTTTAGCGTTTTTTTTTCTGTCTTTTTCTCTAACCCTGAAGTATTGCCTTTCTGCAGTAGATATTTCAGAAGCTCTGGTATTTTCGTTTCTTTTTCCTATATTTGGCTTTATCTTTCGTCGCCATAACTAGCGTCATGTATTCACCATTTCCTACGCTGTCACTAGAGAAATAACGCCAAAAGATGCAGCTTTTGTTACAAAATTGCAGTTTACTTTAGTTCTAACAAAACCACTTGTGGGTAGATAAAAGCATTAAGTTTCAAATGCACAACCATCTCCGTGCACTTTTCAGTCACCTGGCGGCCCTAGCAAAAAAAAGGGGGAAAAGGGAAAGATCAAGTGTTACCTAAGCTAAAATGTGATTTCATTCATATTCAAGATGGAGGGCTACAATCCTCCGGTTAGGATTGTGGACCATGATGACTCCGATGGTATAATTTTATTTTGGTCCGTCACCGTTTTTAAGAGTTTTCAGGCTCTTTATCAAAACTTCAATAGATTTAATATATCATTGATTTTAAGTTTAACATTGATATATTTACGACCCCTTTATCAGTGTCAAGTGGCAATTCTTTTAAATTTTGAACATCTATTTAAAAACTAATTTTTTAGTTTTCGGTTATATTGGGGGCGAAGGTCGCTCTTTACTAGGTTGCAGCTGTGGTTACAGTACAACCATAATAGGAACTCAGTGAAATGAACATAGTATTTTTGCCATATTTAGAATATGCTTACTCACAGGACCGTCAAGAGGCGTCTCTAGGGCCCAACCTTAACGTGGCCCAGTGCGGTATTCTTTTAAGTAGAGATATATGCTAGAAATCTTTTAAAATCTAATTTATTATCAAATATTTTATTCAAGAATTCCTTTTGATATTCGTTTTTCTACGCAATGGAACACCAAAAACCAAAGATCTCTCTGCCTTCAAAAATTGTTTGAGAAAATTGACGCAATTGTATACAACCCGAAAATGAATTACAGACGCAAACCAGTGACACGCAGTTCTTAATTTGCGATGCCTAGAGCTGCTTGTGTTACCTGTCTTTATGTATTTAATAATGCATACCCTGAGGGTATGCATTATTCTAAAATGGAAACAGGGAAGAAGAGGCGGCCACAAAGAAATTTGTCCCCAAGGCCCAGTCTAGACTCTGCCTTTGAAGAACTCTTTTTTCTACAGTTTTTTTTTTCAGATGAGAGCGCTCCAGCATACAGTGCCAAATATATGACCAGCATCTGGGGAATGTATAAAAGATATTCGGTCTATAACTGTAAGAAACATGCAAGTGATGCAACAACAACAGTTTTTGGAGCATCATGGTAAGTTTTTCTTTAGTTTGTCCCCTAATTCTCTTCACTTTTTTTCCTTTTAACCAAAGAGATGAAAAAAATATTATAACTAGATGCTTAAAACGGTCTCCCAATATGTCAAATAGTTGCTTTGCCTGGTAAAGTATTCTACGTTCCCGACAAATCACATTGTTTCTCTTCAGTGAATTCAAATCAAATATTTAGAGTGACAAATCTGGAAAGTATGTTTAGCCTTGAGCACGTTGACGTGGCGTCTATATCTGCTGTTTACAACTATATACACTATCCTCAGGGCCGTATCTAATTTTTTGTTTTTTTGGGGGGAGTGGCTACAATTTTTTTTTTGAAGCCCGTATCAAAAATTTGTTTATATGTATTACGTTTTTACGAGTCGGGTAAACATTCCGGGGGGGGGGTAAAGACTCCAAGTCCCCCCTGGATATGGCTTTGACTACCTTTCATCAGAGGATAATACATGGCAGACCTAATCCGATAAAGTTTGCTCACCATAGTATTACTCGTCAAGACTATTTTCGACGGGAAACTCGCAGCCAGGAGTATCTAAAAAAGCCAATGTTCTTTGAGACTTTACAGTTACATTTGTTGGAGTCTCGTCTGTTCATAAGACCTGCAGAAGAATCGTACTTCGAAAATTAGACAGAATAGCTTGATATGATTGACTAGTCAAGTATTTCTGGAACCTCCTTGCTGACCAGCTCCTCTTATATAGTCTCCACTATTCTCAATCAGAAGAACCATTGGAGCTCATACATGGCATATCTATGACGACGAAATCTGCTCAGATGGTGATGCTCCTCTGGCCTACCTCTAGCAGGAAAGTCCGAACAACGAACAGAGAGCCATTATTGACGTATTGTCGCCATGACTGTGGAATGATCTCTTAGCAGAAGTTATACCTAGTGAACTATTCTCCTAGTTGCTTTAAGAGTAATTATATAGTAAACGTTTCTTTTTTGAAGAGAAGCTACAGGTCATCCCCGTCTGGCGTGGGAGGACGTCATAAAGAAAGATTTAAAGGAAATTGGAACTTCGTGGGCGGGTGTAAAGAGGGAGGCTTTGAATAGATTGGAATGGAGGAGAAGCGTGCGTAGCTGTGTTGGCCTCAGGCAGCTTGGTGCTGCGGTGAGTTGTTAGTAGTAGTAGTAGTTTAATATAGTAAACGTTAAAAGAAGTAAAAATAATAATTGGTAATAATATTAAATAAATAATAAAGGAAAAAGTAATATGCATTAATGATATAATAGTTAATAATAACTTGGAAAAAGTAATGTATAATATGCGTTAGTCGAAAACTGGGAACTGGGTTTAAAAAAAATATGTTTTCCTGAACTCAGGTAAAACCTTTTGTACTTGCTAAAATAAAATCAAAATAAGTAAACATTTCGCTCTTATCCAGGGTGAACGTCAAGTTCTATTTAGTCTATAAAGCTATTCTATTGAGCTTTGAACAAGTAGAGAGTACTTAAAGGCCTTGAATCTTTCCAGTAGCATAGTAGTAACATCAAAATTAGATAATAATAAAATAACAAACCGTATAATATTACGATGATATTTCCACTATGTTTCTTTCAGTTTATTTATTCTTAGTTGGAAAAAAGTAATATGCATTAATAATATAATAGTTAACAATAAGTTGGAAGTAGCAATATATAATACGCGTTAGTCGAAAACTGGAAAAACTGATTAAGTTCACGTTATACTTTGTAGGCTATTAGAAGCCTACAAAATATAAAATGCCGTTTATACCCTGGAAAATATGAATTGACACCAAGATGACCAAAAATGTGCGACCTTCGAAAACTAAAAAGTATTTAAAGGCCAATTAAAACTAAACACTTGGCACATTACGAAAAACAAGACTTCAGCACACACTGTATACGCAAAATTCGTGGTCGAGATATTCCTTATGAACAAGTATCTAACTCCTTATTCGCTGAAAGCTATCTGGCCATCGAAAAACTAACTAATAGGCCCGCTTGGTAC
Organism: Artemia sinica; assembly: GCA_027921565.1. NCBI lineage: Eukaryota > Metazoa > Arthropoda > Branchiopoda > Anostraca > Artemiidae > Artemia > Artemia sinica. The sequence continues at coordinate 108,002 of JAPEVW010000168.1, forward strand.
CCAATTAAAACTAAATGTATTATTAATATATTTTAATTATAAATTATATGATACATTATACAAAGTCTTACATATATATATTATTGATAATATAATGTAATTATATTATTAAAACATCATGTAATTTTTTTTTCAGAGATCCTCCACCCTCCAGATTTGACTGGAAGAACGTTCTGGCAACTTCTGCTAAGAACTAGCCCACGGCGTATTTGAACAGGTTTGTTTTTCTTCTTTTTATTATTATTATTATCTATAGGAAATAATATACCAATCCCCAACCATCCAAATTTTACCCTAAATCACATAAAATCGCACTTGCTAGTGATATGGACGAATCCAGTGTACGCCAGTTAGTGATGATAGGGACATCTGTCGTATCCCATTGTGAGAGCCATGGTTTGGCTAATTTGAAGATAAATTAGGTTTATGGATATATCAGAAAACAAATTCGAAGACGAATATTTGCCACTTTGAGCCATTATTAGTGTGTAAATTATTCCCGATAAAAATAAGGCTACGTGGGTTTTTGTGATTTGCCATAAGATTGGGCGTCAAAAGAGAGTCACACATATAGCTAAACCACCAGAGAGAATGAAACAATTTTTCTTTGGTTGCATAATTATTCACCGGTAAGGGGGCCTCTCTTGGGCAGAAGGACTCGATACCCGCAACCCCCCCCCCCTGCCGCCATAAGAGAAAAACTGAAAGATTTGTGGCTTGGAAATGCAATTTCTTGGTTTATACAATGCACCAGTGGAAAGACGTTGATTTAATTCCTTTTTTTATAACGTGAATTTTGTTGTGTCGTAACTGCGAAATTCCGAGGATTAGACGGAGCTACGCCCCTGGCTCATCAGGGCTTAAACAAAGCTTTGTGTCGAAAAAATAACCTAAATTCGAACATTATAGGCTACAGAATTTGTTAAAAATTTACGAATATTTCAAAATTTCCAAGTTTGTAATAAGATCCACCATAAATGGTGATTGGCTTGCCTTTAGAAGATTTTTTCACAGCATTTTTAGACTTTCTTTGACATCTTTGGATATTTTTGAATTTTTAGATTTTTTTTAGACATCTTTTAGACATATTTTACTTAGAAAATTTGAAATGGAATGACTGAATTATTTTCTTCTTTGATTAATGAGCAATTTTAAACATCCGAAATATGGTGAAAAAATTTGAATATCAAGCTCCGGTTTCCAATTATTTTTGTGAATGAAAAGTTATTCTAATTACGTCTTTGCACTCTGTGGCTTATCTTATTACCTGAACGCTTAACTTATTTTCCACATAAAAGTGTAGTGGAATTTTAAAATTAATATTCCATTGTTCATTTTGAAAATACTTATAAAAATCTTGAATTCAATTTCATTGATTACTTATAACTGTCTAAATTCCTTTTTTTCATATCTGGAAGTTTACTCTTTAAAGCAATCTCCTTTTGTGATGTTCCTTTTGCTATTTCCTGCTGTTCCCACTAAAGTTTGACTTTTTGTCTCAGTTCCTAGCCAGAACTACTATTGAAAAACAAGGGCAGTTGGTATAGAATAAAAAGTTAAAATACAAGTTAAAATTTAAAATTTAAAAATAATTAAAATTTATTATATATAAAATATAATAAAAAGTTAAACCACTATAAAATTTATCTTGGCTTAGTGGCTGCCCCCTCCCGAACCCCTCGCACTTACGGTAGAGTTTTATAGTATTTAATAGGTTGGCATTGTATTTGAGCAGTCATTTTAAGCACTTGAGTCAGTCTTTGTGTAGGGGGAAGGGATGGGGTGTTAGCTGATGTCTAAGATAGTGCATTTTATTGTAAATTGCATAACTCTCCATGGGCTTCATTATTCCTAAGTTATTACTACTACTACTACTAACAACTCATCGCAGCATCAAGCCGCCTGAGGCCAACACAGCTACGCACGCTCCTCCTCCACCCCAACCTATTCAAAGCCTCCCTTTTTACACCCGCCCACGAAGTTTCCCATTTCCTTTAAATCTTTCTTTATGACGTCCTCCCACCCCAGACGGGGACGACCTACTTTCCGTTTAGCCCTAGATGGTTGGCCGAAAGAACAATCTTTGGCAATCTGTCATCCTTCATCCGCACAACATGCCCTAACCACCTCAACCTTTCTTTCATTATAGACCTAGAAAGCGGTATTGAACCACATTTTCGTATAGCCTATTGTTCGAAATACGGTCAGTCAGCCAGGTACCCAGAACAATCCTTAAGCAATTTCTCTGGAAAACATCTAGCAAATCTTCATCCGCTTTTCGGAGCGTCCATGCTTCAGAGCCATATTTGACCACTGTCATCACTGTAGCTTCTAAGATTCTAATCTTGGTTTGCAGACTTATCTTCCTATTCTTCCAGACTTTTTTTTAACTGTGAAAAAAACACCCTGAGCCTTGGCTATTCTATTTTTAACATCTTCACTGCTCCCACCATCTTTACTAATAATACTACCAAGGTAGGTGAAGCTGCCCACCTGATCAATCTTTTCATTACCCAACGTCACCTTTTCATCTTCACTTATTCCTAGCCTTAGTGACTTAGTCTTCCTAACATTAATTTTCAAACCAATACTAGCACCCTGAACTCGCAAAACCTCTAAAACTTCATTCATTTTGCTCACACTTTCATCTAGGATGCTTAAATCATCAGCATAATCCAAGTCCAGGAAACTTTTTCCTCCCCATTTGATTCCGTGGTCTCCCATTGCCTTTCCTGTGCTCCTTAAAACAAAGTCCATCAAAATAATCCATATAAAGGGGGATAGAACACAAACCCTGCTTAACTCCTGATTTAATACAAAACCAGCTGCTAACCTCATTTCCTACCTTAACCGCAGCCGTGTTATTCTCGTACATAGCACTAATCACTTTAGTGTATTTGTCTGGTATACCATACAAGGATAAAACCTTTACTAAAGCTCCTCTATCAACAGAATCGAACGCTTGCTCATAATCTATAAAAACTGAGGACCAAAGGTGTTTGAAAACTTAGGCACTTCTCAATTTAACCTAAGAGTGAAAATTTGGTCAACACATCCTCTACCTTTTCTAAAACCGCACTGCTCCTCTCTTAAAACTTTGTCTACGGCATCTCTCAGTCTAAAAAGTATCATATTACTAAGCAATTTGCTACCTACAGAGACCAGACTAATGCCTCGATAATTACCACACTCACTTTTATCACCTTTCTTATAAAGTGGCTTAATTAAGGTTTTCCTAAAATCGTTAGGTACTTCCCCTTTTTCAAAAATCATATTCGTAATCTTCAATAACTTATTTCTAACCTCAGAGCCACCATATTTAAGAAACTCATTTACTACCCTATCAGCACCTGGAGCCTTATTATTCTTTAATCCTTTTAGTACTGTTGCTAATTCCTCCTCACAAAACAAATCTTCCTTCACATCCAAGGTATCACAAACTTTTTCATTTTCCTCTATATTTTTTCCTGCAACTCTATCTCGGTTAAGCAAATTCTCAAAATGTTCGGCCCATCTCGCTTTAGCTTTTTCCTTATCGCTAATTGCCACCCCATTCCTATCTTTAACTGGGACAAATCCGGATTGACTAGTACCTCTCAATTTGTTAACATGCCAGTACAATATTTTACTATTATGCCGTCTAGCTGCATCTTCTAAATCCTCGGCAATTTTATCCATGGCCTCCACTTCACACCTCCTTAGTTCATATTTCAATGCTTTCTCCACTTTCTTTACATTTCTTGTTTTCATGTGATCTATCACTCAGATAATTCTTGTACAAGTCCTTTCTCCTTTCTATTAAACATAAAGCTTTTTCACTAATATTCTTAGCTGCAGTTCTAGCTTTCTTCCCCAATACACCTTCAGCAACTTCACAAATTATTTTTCTAAAATTATTCCAACCATCTTCCACATTATCAAATTTAAACTCTCAAGTTTAGTATTCAACTGTTCCTGGAAAGTTTCTCTCAAATTCTCATCCTGGAGTCTACTAACATCATAACTTCCCGGGAGGTAATTACCCTTCCGATATTTCAGCTTTAAATTAACCCTTGACACTACTAGATGGTGATCTTTACTTTTAACATCAATAACAGCACTCCTATATACCCTAGTATCTTGTATTGATCCTGCCAGTCTTCGGTTTTACTATAACATAATCAATAAGGTTTGCTGTCTTACCATCACGTGAATACCATGTTAGCTTATGAGCCATTTTATGACCAAACACCGTATTGGTTATAACTAGATTGTTATACCTACAAAATTGCAAAAGTCTGTATCCATTACTGTTTTCTTTCCTACACCAAATTTACCTAAGCTGGGATACCATCTATCCTTATTTCTACCAACCTGGGGCGTTAAAATCTCCCAGCAATAACATCATATTTCTACCTGGGAACCTTGTCTATTTGCTCCTGTAACTGTAAGTAAAATTCATCTGAGTCATTAGTATCTCCTTCAGTCGGTTCTACAGGGGCGTATACTACTATAACTGATACCCTAAACTTTCTAGTCATGAAATGAGCAATTAGTATTCTATTATTAATACCTTCCCAGCCTAAACAAGACTTAGCAGCTTCCTTATTCATCATGAGCCCTACTCCCTGTCTATGTAACCCATCCTTCCTGCCTGAGTAAACAAATTCTATATCACCTAATTTCTTGCTTCCTACCCCTGGGATATGAGTTTCTGAAACTCCTAATAAATCCAGTTCGAATCGTCTGAATTCGTCAGTCAAAATGTCGATACGATAGTCATTTTTTAATGTCGTAACATTCCAAGTTCCAATTTTCATGTTCTTTAAATCATTGAAATTTTTTTCGCCTCAGGAAAAGCAATGATCCCGGATACCAGTGCAGGACGGGGATCACATATCTTCTCAAGTATACACCGAAGTGCTTAGGCCGGCTTAGAACCGGACAGCAAGAAGTCCCTGGGAACTCCATGAAATGGAGGCTTTGTGCAATCCTGGGCCCATCTTGGTCACAACATGGTTTTCAGCGCTTGGCGATGCTCTTCTATCAACAAGAGTCGAAATCCTGCACAGACAATCTCGAGCCTATTACCTCCGACTCATTATATATTCATGCCTACAAATATTATGCTACTACGGGGAGGCAACCCGTAATAGATAAATTAGCTAGGAAGAGGTTTTTCAGTCCAAAGACGCCATCAAAACATACCAATCCCAGAAGAATTGTCCATTAGTCAGAATCCCGTGCGAATGCTGTGTCGTTTACTAGGCTATAATTTCCTCGAGGGCGCGCACTCCTCAAGTGGGAATAGAGTTGACCGCAAGGTCCCCAGTCTTGCAGGTACCCCGAAAAGGTCGAAGCAGCCCTTTGCAGAGGCCGTTGTCCATAGATCTGGATCTTACGCCCTGCCACAGTTGTCCTCCTATAGAGGATCCTCCCGCGATGGTGTTCTGCATTAAAAAAGGGTCTGCATTCAAAAGGGTCTGGAATAAATTCCCTGTGATATATGCCTTCTCAATTAACATGGGCGAGGGAGGGAAACTGTGCTTCCTAGAAAACTCAATGTCGCTCCTCTAAAAATTTTTGTTATCATTTGGTTCAATAGAAACTAGGCGATGGCTTTACTTTTAAGGAATTACTTTTAAGGAATTTTTTATAAACCCAATTAAAATATATTGGTATATATAATGACATAATTGCAAATATATATGCTTTAAGAGGTTTGTGAGTTCAGAGTGCTAGAATAAATTTGAAAAATTAATGTTAAGAAGACTAAGTCGCTAAAGCTAGGAATAAGTGAAGATGAAAAGGTGACGTTGGGTAACAAAAAAGATCGATCAAGTGAACAGCTTCACTTATCTTTGGTAGTATTATTAGTAAAGATTGTGGGTGCCGTGGAAATGTTATATAGCCAAGTCTCAGTGTGTTTTATCACAGTTGAAAAAGTTCGGAAGAATAGGAAGATAAGTCTGCAAACGAAGGTTAGAATATTTAAAGCTACAATTATGACAGTGGTCAAATATGATTCTGAAGCATGGGCACTCCGAAAAACGGAGGAAGATTTGTTAAATTTTTCCCAGAAATTTTTGCCTACGGATTGTTTTGGGTACCCGTCTGAATGACCGTATTTCAAACAGGAGGCTGCACAAAATGTGCAGTTCAATCCCGCTTTCTAGGGCTATAATGAGAGAAAGGTTGAGATGGCTAGGGCGTGTTCTGCGGATGAAAGATGTCGGATTACCGAAAATTGTTCTTTTCGGCCAACCATCTAAGGCTAAACGGAAAGCAGGTCGTCAAAGGTTGGGTGGAGGATGTCGTGAAAAAAATTTAAGGGAACGGAAACTTCCTTGGAGGGTGTAAACAGGGAGGCTCTGAATAGATAGGGATGGAGGCGGAGCGTTCGTAGCTGTGTTGGCCTCAAGTGGCTTGGTACTGCGGTGAGTTGCTACTAGTAGTAGTAGTATACATGTATAATGGTAAAGGACTGGAATATATAATGGTACATGTTGATACATCGGTGTATGTAAAATCATATATGTCAATTAAAATTATATTAATCCACGACTTAAAAGGGGGAAGGTGAACGTATTTTGAGGTCTTCAATTTGCAGGCTTTCGAATAACAAAATTTTAGCAGGATATTTCACCGACTTTCCTTCAAGGAAAACTGGGTTCTCTGAAATTTTCCTGAAAATTAACATTCATAGAATGTTAGAAAACAGAATGCATGATCGTGTTGCATGAAAGTCACAAATACAAAACACTTGAACTTTAAACCAAAATACGGATCTTGAAGTTTCGTTAGCATTAATTTTTTCCGGAAGATATCGGAAAACCTGACTTTTCAAGAAATTTGTGGAAATCCTAAAAAAACTCCGGGGTAGTGGAACCACAAATGGTGATCCTTCAAAAATTTTAATTTGGTTTAAAATTTTAATTCTGAAAATTTTATTTTGGGTCACTAAGACATATTTTTCATATTTTATTAGTATCAATTATTAACAAATAACTCAACACAAACCACATTTCCTCCAAAGGCCAAAATATAATATGGAGGAGAAATAATCAAATAAATCCACGAAATAAAAACAAATAATTTTTTAAAACTCAGAAGGGATTTAAAAAAATGACTATAATATTGCATCCTGTTACAACTAAATTAATACTCAAATAATTCATTAACACACAGCAATAAAAATTAAAATTATAAGTTCATATAATAAAAATAAATAAATAAATAATAACACTAGTACTCATGATTTATTACCATTTTATTTTATCTGATTTATAATCCTGCCAGTTTAATTATTTCACTGTCCGAACACGTATTCTATCCTTCCAAATCGGATTCCGCTTCATAGTCTACATCAATAGGCCTCCTGGCGAATACACCGTACACCGCCAATGAAAACTACCAGCCAGTGTAGCCGATTTTTTTTTTCAGTGCATTTAATAGAAATATAAAATACAAACTCTTTGGTGTACGTCCATAATATGTCCATCTTAAGATGCCAGAAACTAGTTTTTTTTTTTACGACTTGTGCTATTGACCAAAAGACGCTTCGTAAACTTCTCTCAAAGCGGTTCAGTTACCATCAAATATAATGAAAATGAACAAAATTCCTTTAATAAAATAATTCTTTCTTCTACAAAATAATCTTGGACTTCTCGGTCAATGGGCTGAGGCATGGCTTCTTGAATTAAGTGTTGCCGATTGTCAAGTCATTCGATTCAGCAAAATTGATCCTAGTCACTCTTATTTTCTTTCAAGCTACTCAATCTCCTCTGCTTAAATAAACCAACTGATGATATAGGAGTTTTGGTACAATAATAGAACCCTTTAATTTTAAGTTCAAGGACACTTCACAATATAAAAATAAAGCATTTAGGGACATTTTATGAAGCATTGTAGATAAAGTTCAAAGTGAAGTTATCTTGATAGCATTAGGAATATAAACTATTTTAGAATATGTGTCATAACTTGAAGTTCTCCGTTGTATAGAGAGAGAGTAACTGGATTTCCAGAATTCATATTATGGTTATTTGTTCTCCAGTTCAAGTAATACTAAAGCAAATTTATACACAATTTAAAATTGTATATCACTCACTATTGGTATTATAGCTGGTGATACCAGCCTTGGAAATTGATTATTTCTTCCTATGAAACCTATTCAATAGCTCCGTTAAGCCCTGTTTTTTTTTATGTGTTATAGTGGCTTTTCTAGATTAGCAAATAATGACAACAAGGTCATTTCCTTTGTGGGCAAAACATGAAAACGAATATGGCTAAGCTAGAACCTCACTGTTTTTCCTTTTTATCATATTAATATAAAAGTGGCTATTCGTTCGAAGTGACTGTTGCTTCAGAAACAAAGAAAGGTGTGGTCTTTTGTGGTTCATTTCAATAAACCCAGTTTATAATACCATTTATTATACCAACACGAGAAATGATCTTTTTTTGAAATTTCGATTCATTTCCAAGCACTGAGTGGATTTTCTATATAGGGACAGGTCAACTAACTCCCAAAGTCTAAAGACAACTGTTTCTCGTCGGCTGGAGGATGATTGTTGTATTAGGGATCTCCGGCCAAAATTGAGTTATGAATGCCACCTAGTGTAAAATTTTGTGTAGAATCTGAATCTGCTTTTTGTTTGCTCTACCGGCTACCGTCCCTAAGTGCACATTAGGGGGAGGGGCGGTAAAGCATAGCATATATCAAATACGTAACCTAACCTAGGTACCTTCCCCCCCCCTAAACCCCAAAAAACAACAGTTTAAATATTGGAAATGCAATGAAAACCATGCTTTGAAGTGCATTTCTCTAACGGTCTCTTGAATGTGCGGGGTGTCTTGTGACTGGTTTCCTTGTAAAGGCCCATATAGTGCCCAAGTACCCAATTTTGTTATACATCATTTAAGCAGAAGAACTATTTTGCAAGGTTTCACTTTTATAACACACAGATTTTTTAAGGTCATCAAAGGTTAGGACCCTCTAGAGGGAGAAGGAATGGAGGTATGTACTTCAAAATACCTTCCCGGGACATACTTTAGCTTGTAGACCCATCCCTGAAAGTTTCATTTTCCTAACCTAACCCCTTTTCAAGATAGCCAAAAGTAGCTAAAGTAGAATTTTACCTATGAAAAGATTATTTCACAGAGAACTTGAAATGTCACTAATCATAAAAATACAAACGTAGTCTCATGAATGTGTTACATTTCTTCTTCTATTTAACAGCAGGCGGGCTTTTCAGTAATACTATTTAGCCCTTTTCCTTTTGCTTCACTCTGTGGGCTAAAGAGCCACTGGCTTGATTGCCTTTTATTTATTAGATATTTCAGATATTTTTCAGTAGATCTTTTGACTCAAGGAGTTGAAATATAAGATGATAGATGTTGATTTCTATGCTCTGTGTGCAGGTATAGTTGGATGGGCTCTTGCCTGATAGTAAAGATTTTGTGGTGTTTGAAGCATTTTAACAGTTTACAAAGCAAGGTATGTTGTGCAGACGTCAGCATATTACATTCAAATAGGCAATGCTCAATTGTTTTCATTATTCATGTTACAATGCCTGCAAAGAGGGGACAGGGGAAATGAACCACTTACATTAGGAAACTTATACGAGAATGCAAGAAAATTTAGTCCATCTGTTCCAGAACGAATTCTATGATAAATTTTAGAAAAATACTTATTGGGAAAGGGGAAAGGCTAGGATTATTTTTATTAAAATTAGTATCTGATAGTCTCCATCGGTAAATATCTCTAATGGGGATTGGTCTCCCACTTGGCTGGTCAATATTTATAGCATGTTTTGCTATTTCATCAACTTGATGATTACCACTTATACCAGAGTGGCTAGGAATATACTGAAAATAAGTTCTTATGCCACTTGAAGCAAGATTATCTATAATACTGATACAATGATAAGTGTCAATGTCCAACTTATACTGAGGAGCTGAGATAAGCAATTCAAGGCTTGATAAAGAGTCGGAATATACTATAATATTATTTGAATTAAGCAATCAAAGGTTGGTTTTCCATAAGGTGTTCTAATGCCATGATTATGGCATTTAACTCAGCAGACATTATAGATACATTATTATAATCTCTCGCCCATTGCAATTTTCAGGTGAGGAAGGAAAGCTCCACTTGCTACCTTCTCATTCATTTTTGAAACATCAACAAATATTTGGAAGTGGTTTTTGTAAGTAATTGTATTAAGTTCAGCAAATTTTTTCTGGACAAAAGCAATGGGGATTAAATCTTTATTCTACTTTGAGAAATCAGTATTTATTATGGGATTGACCAATTCAATGGAGGGGATTGGGGGAAAATAGGTGCAATAGACTTCGGAAGTACAAGGAACTTCTTCTGAATATTGGTATACTCATCTGCAATGCCTTTATACATGGCTGGATTTTTTAACCAATTATGTAGGGTGTGTGAGCTATTTGATTCAATTTTTGTAAGATATTTTATCAATAGAAATCTAGGTTCTCTCCCTTATTGTTGTTAATCCACTCTAAATGAGCAGAAACTTGGTGCTTGTGGGTTTCCTAAGACCAAACATGAGACATATTATATCGTTTGTATTGTTTCAATTTTTTGTATCTGGGTCTTTGCACATCCACCATAGACCGATGAGCCCATAGTCAATATGGGGTCTTATATGTGATTTATAAAAACTGGAGTAAGGTTTTCTCCTTACAGCCCCAGGGTGTGGAAAGAAGTCTTTTTAGTATAATTGTTTTTCTATAGCATTTTTTTTATTGAGTTTGAAATGTGGAGGTGGAAATTAAGTTTTTGGTCAAGCATGAGACCTAGGTAATTAATATGATTATCTTCTGGAATAGTTGTTCCATTTAGAGATAATCTTACATTAACATGATTTCGCTTTCGGTGAAATTGGACTATTTTTGACTTGGTAGGTGCAATGGGTAGATCTGAATGTTGAGAGAATTTTTCAAATTGGAAAAGTGACTTTTGCAGCTTTGACTGTGCAATCTCAAAGGTATTGCCAGATGACCATAGTACCAGATCATTAGCATGTTGTAGATTCGTGTGGGGGAGGTTCATGCCGCAGAGATATAGAGCAAAGAGGAGGCAGCTGAGGACTGCTCCCTGAGGAAGGCCTTTGATTATTGTCTTTTGGGGTGAAGAGGCTGAATCTACACAAACAATGAAACTTTGCAATTCTATGAAAGACTTTATAAAAGATGCTAGCTTGGAGGGTAGTCCAAGGTTTGCAAGTTTAATTAAAAGGATCTGATGGTTCACATTGTCATATGCCCCTTCAAAATCTAGGAAAGCTGAAACTAGGACATTATTTTTTGAGAATGATTCATTTATTGCATTTGTTAACAATATGAAAGCATCTGTTGAGGAATGGTGTTTCCTGAAGCCAGTTTGAGTGTGAGGGATCATATTATTTTTTTCAACAAACCAGAAGAGTCGGTAATATATCATTTTCTCCATCCATATTTTCCCCATCACACGAGTAATCATTATGGGCCTATAAGACTCAGGGTTATTTTTGGTTTATTTTCTTTAGGATTGGTAGGAGGGACGAACATTTCCAGATATTGGGGAAAAATAGATGAAGCCCAAGCATGATTATAACAATTTAGAATTTCCTGTTTTTATGAAGGGATGAGATTCTTTATCCATGTAGGGTGTATATTGTCATAGCTGCCACAAGTCTTGGTCCTAATATGATGTATTACATTATTCATTTCCAGGATTGAAAATGGGCTTGTTATATACTCGGATCCTGGGCGAGGTTGGTAACTTGGGTTCATAGGAATTAGGGGCATTTTGCTACAATTATTTGATGTTAACTTATTAACAAAAAGAGTGGCAAAATAGCTTAACTTTTTTCATTATCATTGTCATAATGGGTATTATTATGCATAAGCTCATACAGGAGTGGATTGGGGAAGTCTATTTCCCACAGATGTGGCTTATGACTTTATGTATAGTTGGCTCATGTGTTTCTCTGGAGAGATTATTTGCAAAATTGTTCCAGTAGTTATATTTAGCATTTATTATGGTCCTCCTTTTGGATTAGATTCTGCTTGTAATTTTTTTAAAATATGTAGTAGGTGATGGTTTATTTAAGAATGTTCTCCAAGCTGCCTTTTTGTTCTCCATTTATGTTGGCACTCATTTGTCCACCATGCTTTGGGAATATGTTTAGGGAAGGTTTTCCTGGGTGTGGTCATGGGGATAGCATGATTAGCTGTATTTATTAGTAAAGATGCCAAAACTTCAGCTTGTGTTTCAACTGTTGCGTTTGAAATGCATGAATTTTGGGTGAAACTTGTAATCTCATTATTTAGCTTATTTTGGAACATAGGCCAATTTGCTTTAGTGTTGATGTGTTTGGAGTCATGTGATAGGGTTTCAGCAGGTTCGTTTAGGGAGCAAAATATGGCAAAGTGGTCAGCACATAGACTATCAATTTTATTTATATAAATTTTGTTCAAATATTTAATGACACAATTTGTAGGTCAACTGTAGAGAAACTGCCACTTTTGGGGTTGAAATATGTATTCAGTTTTGGAGGGGTAGCAACAGCTAATTCATTACTATTTGAAGTCATACGTTCAATGAAACTTACCAGCTTTATTTGCTGGTTTATTCCCCCACAAAAGGCTGTGGCATTAAAGTCTCCACAAATAATGAAATTTTTCAACATATTAGAATTATTTATATAGCTGAAGAAATCCATGACATCTGTAATTTGGCCATTAGGGTTATAAAAGCTTATTATGTAAGTTTTTGTATTATTCAGCCAAACACTGATACCAATTGCATCAACATAATTTACAAAATCTGGAAAGTTGATGCAACAGAATTTATCTTATTTTTAACTATTAAGCTACTCCACCTCCTTTTCTCTCTGATGATCTATCCTTTCTCAGGATAGTGTAACCCAGAGACTTAATTTGTGTTGATTTTGGATTAAATGAGTTTCCTGGAGGCAAGCAATATTAATGGGTTTATTATTCATAAAAGATATTAGTTCATTTAACTTATGTTCAGTAAATGATCTTACGTTCCACTGGAGTATTGATATGTGTTGTGTTGTTGATTTATTTTTCATTTGACTGTGTATCAATGTTCAGCTTTGTTAATAGTAAAGCAAGATCTTTTTTTGCTTGAATGAGCATATGATTAGGGATGTAGATTTTTGCCAATTCAGCAATGATTTTTGTTTTCTGTTGCTGTTGTATATTCATGGCCTGAACTGCATTGCAGTTTAGAATGAATAAGCATATATTTGGGGTTTGCATGTTTGGTTGTGCATCCAGTTTGTCAGCTAAAGGACTAATTCCTGGTAGTGTTTCTGTTTGTTTCTCGTTGGGAGGGGGTGCCAGGCCGACCTCATCTCACTAGGCAAGGAGGCTTGTTGGCTTGGTGATTCTTTCTGATAGAGATGTGAGCTAGGGGGATTAAAGGATGGTGTTTCGCAAGGAGTACTTGGTGCATTGGGAGTGTTTGACTTGGGGGTTTTATTTTATTTCCTTATAGGTTTTATTTGGTGTGATTGGGCAGTATTTGCTTCCATAGCTGCAAAAGGGTATGGAATGGCCTTCTCTGTTGCTATTTGGAGTGTTAGTGCCCTTTTCTTATATGCAGGGCATTGTCATTTATTTTTGGATTCATATGGGCCTTTACAATTGATACATGTAGGCTGAGTGTTGTTGCAAGTTGTCAACTCCTTAGGATGGAGCCTTTACAATTACTACAAGCTAGGAGAATTTCATTGCATCTATTTGTTGTGTGTCCCAGTTTCAGAAACTTCTGACACTGGATAGGCTTTGGCTTGGATTCCTTGTGCGGTTTGATTTGCCCAAATAGGATTAACTTTTCTGGAATAACTTAACTTTTCTACATTATAGTCACACTTGTCGATAAAATCAAAATTACGAACGACTATAGCGTCAATTACGTTCGCCGTTCGTAATTTCTCGAGTTGACCATTGTTCAACTTTCAAGCATACATTTCTTGACTGACCAATCAGAGTCAAGGTTTAAGGGCATACTTTTAAAACTAGAAAAGATGGAACTTTATAACAGCGAATTTTCTATATGGGAGAGGAATTTGACAAAAGTTAAGGAGACTTAGTATTAATAGAGAACAGTTGGACACAAAGTACTGTTGGTGTAAACTCAGTGCAAGAAACTAATTTCTTGCAATTTTAATTTTTTGCTTTTTAGATACAAGTGTGATGCTAAAATCAAGAAAACTGCCTTGTCACTCATGCTATTTGGCTTTCTTTATTGATAGATGTGACTATGATGTGGCATGGGCATTACAGACGCTGCCGAATATCTTCCCAAAGTAAAGGTGTAGAGTAGGGGCTTTTGAGTAGGAAACATGTTTAGAAAACAATTCTTACTTCGTTACATACAGAATAATTGTATATTTATTACATAGTACAGAATATTTGATTGCAACTCCACTTTACTTTGACCCCAACCCCTCCTAATGTGCAAATATGTAGCTCAAATGTATATTTCCCATGTCTGCTGCCAGTGCGTCTCTCTTGTTTCGACCTGTGTACGCGTAAATTGAGTCAACTGAGATGAAATAAAAACATGTTTTCTTAATGTTTCCTTCTCAATAGTATGAAGGTCTAAACCGGGTCAAAACTTCCCAAATTCTCGTAGATAATTTTCCCAAATTTCGTTGATTATCAACGCGAATTTGGGAAGTTTTGACCCGATTTAGACCGTCGGGTCAAAACTTCCCAAATTTTCGTTGAAAATTTCAACGAAATTTGGGAAAAAATTATCTACGAGAATTTGGGAAGTTTTGACCCGATTTAGACCTTCATACAAATCGTGTCAAAACGTTATACTGTTACGTGCTGACATACCTTTCAAGAATTGTGAAGTACATAAAACCCATCTCCTTTGTCACAATCATTAATTGCGTGAATTTTGAATGCTCTTTTTACAATTTATTAGATTAGCCCATCTCTTAAATACTCTTTTTTAAATAGGCTAAATCAAGTCCAAGATTTGTAATCCCTATATATTTGCACATTATAGGGGGGGGGGGCAATTTATTTTTGATGTAAATGGTAGGTAATTTTAAAATATATCCCCAACCCCCTCAATTTGCAAATATAGCCTATACACTGAATTGGTATATAGGAATGGGAAGTAAAATTCATTTCTGATAAAAATGAGGGTAAAATTTTACTTTAGCTACTTTTGGCTATCTTGGAAAGGGGTTAGGTTAGGAAAAATGAAACTTTCAGGGATGGGTCTACAAGCTAAAGTATGTCCCGGGAAGGTATTTTGAAGTACATACCTCCATTCCTTCTCCCTCTAGAGGGTCCTAACCTTTGATGACCTTAAAAAATCTGTGTGTTACAAAAGTGAAACCTTGCAAAATAGTTCTTCTGCTTAAATGATGTATAACAAAATTGGGTACTTGGGCACTATATTGGCCTTTACAAGGAAACCAGTCACAAAAAACCCGCACATTCAAGAGACCGCTAGAGAAATTGCACTGCAAAGCGTGGTTTTCATTGCATTTCCAATATTTAAACTGTTGTTTTTTGGGGTTTAGGAGGGGGGGAAGGTTACCTAGGTTAGGTTAGGTTACGTATTGATATATGCTATGCTTTACCGCCCCCCCCCCCTAATGTGCACTTAGGAACGGTAGCCGGTAGAGCAAAACAAAAAGCAGATTCAGATTCTACACAAAATTTTACACTAGATGGCATTGATAACTCAATTTTGGCCGGAGAAGCCTAATACGAAAATCATCCTCCCAGCCGACGAGAAACGTTGTCTTTAGATTTTGGGAGTTAGTTGACCTGTCCCTATATCGAAAATCCACTCAGTGCTTAGAAATGAATCGAAATTTCAAAAAAAGACCATTTCTCGTGTAGGTATAATAAAATGGTATTATAAACTGGGTTTATTGAAATGAACCACAAAAGACCACAGCTTTCTTTGTTTCTGAAGCAACAGTCACTTCGAACAGATAGCCACTTTTATATTAATATGATAAATAGGAAAAGCAGTGAGGTTCTAGCTTAGCCATATTCGTTTTTCATGTTTTGCCCACAAAGGAAATGACCTTGTTGTCATTATTTGCTAATCTAGAAAAGCCACTATAACACATAAAAAAAACAGGGCTTAACGGAGCTATTGAATAAGTTTCATAGGAAGAAATAATCAATTTCCAAGGCTTGTATCACCAGCTATAACACCAATAGTGAGTGATATACAATTTTAAATTGTGTGTAAATTTGCTTTGGTATTGCTTGAACTGGAGAACAAATAACCATAATATGAACTCTGGAAATCCAGTTTACTCTCTCTATACAACGGAGAACTTCAAGTTATGACACATATTCTAAAAATAGTTTATATTCCTAATACTATCAAGATAACTTCACTTTGAACTTATCTACAATGCTTCATAAAATGTCCATAAATGCTTTATTTTTATATTGTAAAGTGTCCCTGAATTTAAAATCAAAGGGTTCACTTTTATTTTACCAAAACTCCTATATCATCAGTTGGTTTATTTAAGCAGAGGGAGATTGAGTAGCTTGGAAGAAAATAAGAGTGACTAGGATCAATTTTGCTGAATCGAATGACTTGACAATCGGCAACACTTAATTCAAGAAGCCATGCCTCAGCCCATTGACAGAGAAGTCCAAGATTATTTTTGTAGAAGCAAAAAATTATTTTATTAAAGGAATTTTGTTCATTTTCATTATGTTTGATGGTAACTGACAGCTTGAGAGAAGTTACGAAGCGTCTTTTGGTCAATAGCACAAGTCGTAAAAAAACTAGTTTCTGGCATCTTAAGATGGACATATTATGGATATGCACCAAAGAGTTTTTAAAGGACATACACCAAAGAGTTTGTATTTTATATTTCTATTAAATGCACTGAAAAGTCGGCTGCATTGGCTGGTAGTGTTCATTGGCGGTGTACGGTGTACGCGCTAGGAGGCCTATTGATGTAGAGTATGAAGCGGAATCGGATTTGGAAGGATAGAATACGTGTTCGGACAGCGAAATGATTAAACTGGCAGGATATAAATCAGATAAAATAAAATGGTAATAAATCATGAGCACTAGTGTTATTATTTTAATTTATTTATTTTATTATATGAGCTTATAATTTTAATTTTTATTGCTGTGTGTTAATGAATTATTTGAGTATTAATTTAGTTGTAACAGGATGCAATATTACAGTCATTTTTTTTTAAAATCCCTTCTGAGTTTAAAAAATTATTTGTTTCTTTTTTCGTGGATTTATTTGATTATTTCTCCTCCATATTATATTTTGGCCTTTGGAGGGAATGTGGTTGTGTTGAGTTATTTGTTAATAATTGATACTAAATAAAATATGAAAAATATGTCTTAGTGACCCAAAATAAAATTTTTCAGAATTAAAATTTTAAACCAAATTAAAATTTTGAAGGATCACCATTTGTGGTTCCACTACCCCGGAGTTTTTTCAGGATTTCCACAAATTTCTTGAAAAGTCAGGTTTTCCGATATCTTCCGGAAAAAAAAATTAATGCTAACGAAACTTCACGATCCGCATTTTGGTTTAAAGTTCAAGTGTTTTGTATTTTGTGACTTTCACGCAATACGATCATGCATTCTGTTTTCTAACATTCTCTGAATGTTAATTTTTCAGGAAAATTTCAGAGAGACCAGTTTTCCTTGAAAGAAAGTCGGTGAAATATCCTGCTAAAATTTTGTTATTCGAAAGCGTGCAAATTGAAGACCTCGAAATACGTTCACCTTCCCCTTTTTAAGTCGTGGATTAATATAATTTTAATTGACATATATGATTTTATATACACCGATGTATCAACATGTACCATTATATATTCCAGTCCTTTACTATTATACATGTATACTACTACTACTAGTAGCAACTCACCGCAGTACCAAGCCACTTGAGGCCAACACAGCTACGAACGCTCCGCCTCCATCCCTATCTATTCAGAGCCTCCCTGTTTTACACCCTCCAAGGAAGTTTCTGTTCCCTTAAATTTTTTTCACGACATCCTCAACCCAAACCTTTGACGATCTGCTTTCCGTTTAGCCTTAGATGGCTGGCCGAAAAGAGCAATTTTTGGTAATCCGACATCTTTCATCCGCAGAACGCGCCCTAGCCATCTCAACCTTTCTCTCATTATAGCCCTAGAAAGCGGGATTGAACTGCACTTTTTGTGCAGCCTCCTGTTTGAAATACGGTCATTCAGCCGGGTACCCAAAACAATCCGTAGGCAAAATTTCTGGGAAACATTAACAAATCTTCCTCTGTTTTTCGGAGTGCCCATGCTTCAGAATCATATTTGAACCACTGTTATAATTGTAGCTTTAAATATTCTAACCTTCGTTTGCAGACTTATATCTTCCAATTCTTTCGAACTTTTTCCAACTGTGATAAAACACACTGAGACTTGGCTATATAATATTTCCACGGCACCCACAATCTTTACTAATAATGCTACCAAGATAAGTGAAGCTGTTCACTTGATCGATCTTTTTGTTACCCAACGTCACCTTTTCATCTTCACTTATTCCTAGCCTTAGCGACTTAGTCTTCTTAACATTAATTTTTAAATTTATTCTAGCACTCTGAACTCGCAAAACCTCTTAAAGCATATATATTTGCATTATATCATTATATATACCAATATAATTTTAATTGGGTTTATAAAAATTCCTTAAAAGTAACTGAGAAAATATACATCGGGATTTATTAATTATATATCGCAGCATTAAAATAATTAGGAAAAAATATTCCGGGAAGACCACAATTGTTAGCAAAAAATGAACAGGTAAAGACTAATCCATTATTGATAAAGAGATGCATTCACTTGGCCAAAGTACATTCGTTCAGGTCAGGATGATCTGAAAAATAGGAAAAAAAAACATAAATTGTTCCTGATGATTACTTGTTACTAAGCGAAAATTTACTAAACAAATATTTAATAAGGAAATTAATAAATTTCGAAAATCGCCTCGAAGGATCCCTCCATGGCCATCGTCCACGAGGCAGACCACGAAAGCGATGGATGGAGAACTTCAGCTTCGACAACGTCAAGATAGTCCAGTTATCACGTATCACACCAGACAGAGCAATGTACCGAGCCCTTACTCATGAGCTAGCTAGAGGAGGGGGCCCATAAACGTCCCACGAGGGTGGCCGGGACCTGACCTAAGGTAATGCTTGTTTAGTGATGATTCATAAAGATATATCAGAAACATCTATTTCTTCCAAAGCACTGGCATTCTTTGATAGGTACGTTGTAGAATCTCTTCAAAGAGCTTGACGTAGCTAATTATTTTTCCTAAGGGGAGGAGGGAAAGGGGGAGCTGACCTACTGATACGCCATCGCCTAGTTTCTATTGAACCAAATGATAACAAAAATTTTTAGAGAAGCGACATTGAGTTTTCTAGGAAGCACAGTTTCCCTCCCTCGCCCATGTTAATTGAGAAGGCAGATATCACAGGGAACTTATTCCAGACCCTTTTGAATATTAATAGCATAATAACTGAGGAATAATGAAGGCCCATGGAGAGTTATGCAATTTACAATAAAATGCACTTTCTTAGACATCAGCCAACACCCCATCCCTTCCCCCTACACAAAGACTGACTTAATTGCTTAAAATGACGCTCAAATACAACGCCAACCTATTAAATACTATAAAACTCTACCGTAAGTGCGAGGGGTTCGGGAAGGGGCAGCCACTAAGCCAAGATAAATTTTACAGTGGTTTAACTTTTTATTATATTTTATATATAATAAATGTTAACAATTTTTAAATGGTAAATTTTAACTTATATTTTAACCTTTTATTCTATACCAATTGCCCTTGTTTTTCAATAGTAGTTCTGGGTAGGAACTGAGACAAAAAGTCAAACTTTAGCTGGAACAGCAGGAAATAGCAAAAGGACCATCACAAAAGGAGATTGCTTTAAAGAGTAAACTTCCAGATATGAAAAAAAGGAATTTAGACAGTTATAAGTAATCAATGAAATTGAATTCAAGATTTTTATAAGTATTTTCAAAATGAACAATGGAATATTAATTTAAAATTCCACTACACTTTTTATGTGGAAAATAAGATAAGCGTTCAGGTAATAAGATAAGCCACAGAGTGCAAAGACGTAATTAGAATAAACTTTTCATTCACAAAAATAGTTGGAAACCGGAGCTTGATATTCAAATTTTTTCACTATATTTCGGATGTTTTAAATTGCTCATTAATCAAAGAAATAAAAACTCAGTCATTCCATTTCAAATTTTCTAAGTAAAATCCTGAGAAAAATGCCTAATATGTCTAAAAGAAATCTAAAAATTCTAAAAATATCCAAAGATGTCAAAGAAAGTCTAAAAATGCTGTGAAAAAAATCTTCTAAAGGCAAGCTAATCACCATTTATGGTGGATCTTATTTGCAAACTTGGAAATTTTGAAATATTCGTAAACTTTTAACAAATTCTGTAGCCTATAATGTTCGAATTTAGGTTATTTTCGACAAAAAGCTTTGTTTAAGCCCTGATGAGCCAGGGGCGTAGCTCCGTCTAATCCTAGGAATTTCGCAGTTACGACACAACAAAACTCACGTTATAAAAAAAAGAATTAAATCAACGTATTTCCACTGGTGCATTGTATAAACCAAGAAATTGCATTTCCAAGCCAATAAATCTTTCAGTTTTTCTCTTATGGCGGCGGGGGGGAGCGGGTATCGAGTCCTTCTGCCCAAGAGAGGCCCCCCTTACCGGTGAATAATTATGCAACCAAAGAAAAATTGTTCATTCTCTGTGGTGGTTTAGCTATATGTGTGACTCTTTGACGCCCAATCTTATGGCAAATCACAAAGCCCACTTAGCCTATTTTTTATGGGGAATAATTTCCACACTAATAATGGCTCAAAGTGGCAAATATTCTTCTTCGAATTTGTTCTCTGATATATCCATAAACCTAATTTATCTTCAAAATTAGCCAAACCGTGGCTCTCACAATGGGATACGACAGATGTCCCTATCATCACTAACTGGCGTACACTGGATTCGTCCATATCACTAGCAAGTGCGATTTTATGTGATTTAGGTAAAATTTGGATAGTTGGGGATTGGTATATTATTTCCTATAGATATATAATAATAATAAAATAAAAGAAGAAAAAAACAAACCTGTTCAAATACGCCGTGGGCTAGTTCTTAGCAGAAGTTGCCAGAACGTTCTTCCATTCAAAGCTGGAGGGTGGAGAATCTCTGAAAAAAAAATTACATGATGTTTTTAATAATATAATTACATTATATTATCAATAATATATATATATGTAAGGCTTTGTATAATGTATCATATAATTTATAATTAAAATATATTAATAATACATTTAGTTTTAATTGTGTTTCAAGCGGGCCTATAAGTTAGTTTTCGATGGCCAGATAGCTTTCAGCGAATAAGGAGTTAGATACTTATTCATAAGGAATATGTCGACCACGAATTTTGCGTATATAGTGTGTGTGCTGAAGTCTGTTTTCGTAATGTGCCAAGTGTTTAGTTTTAATTGGCCTTTAAATACTTTTTAGTTTTCGAAGGTCGCACATTTTTTGGTCATCTAGGTGTCAATCCTATCCATATTTTCCAGGGTATAACGATATTTTATATTTTGTAGGCTTCTAATAACCTACAAAGTATAACGTGAACTTAATCAGTTTTTCTAGTTTTCGACTAACGCGTATTATATATTACTTCTTCCAACTTATTATTAACTATTATATTATTAATGCATATTACTTTTTCCAACTAAGAATAAATAAACTGAAAGAAACATAGCGGAAATGTCATCATAATATTATACTGTTTGTTATTTTATTATTATTTAATTTTGATATTACTACTATGCTACTGGAAAGATTCAAGGCCTTTAAGTACTCTCTACTTGTTCAAAGTTCAATAGGATAGCTTTATAGATTAAATAGAACTTGACGTTCACCCTAGATAAGAGCAAAATGTTTACTTATTTTGATTTTATTTAACAAGCACAAAAGGTTTTTACCTGAGTTCAGGAAAACATATTTTTTTTAAACCCAGTTTCCAGTTTCGACTAACGCATATTATACATTACTTTTTCCAAGTTATTATTAACTATTATATCATTAATGCATATTACTTTTTCCAACTAAAAATAAACAAACTGAAAGAAATATAGTGGAAATATCATCATTATATTATACTTTTTCTTATTTTATTAGCTTATTTTAATGTTATTATTATGCTACTGGAAAGATTCATCGCCTTTGAGTACTCTCTCCTTGTTCAAAAAGTTCAATAGAATAGCTTTATAGATTAAATAAAACTTGACGTTCACCCTAGGTAAGAGCAAAATGTTTTGCTTATTTTGATTTTATTTTAGCAAGTACAGAAGGTTTTGCCTGAGTTCAGGAAAACATAATTTTTTTAAACAAAAATTATTTCGAAAACACAAAAATCAAAATTGAAGTCCACACTAAAGCCATTTTCCCAAATGTTAATCCCTGTTCGATGAAATATTAGAAAAAGAAATAATTAGTATATCTAAAAAAAAAAAAGATAAAGCGTTTTACACGACTAAAATGAAGAGAAAATCAATATCAATCTTAAAATATCATTATCTTTGAAAAATATACGGTTCTTTTTTTTTCTCTTTTCATCAGGTTTCACGGCATCGTCACCTTTCACCACGCCACTATTCTTGGCAATTATTATTTTTACTTCTTTTAACGTTTACTATATTAAACTACTACTACTACTAACAACTCACCACAGCACCAAGCTGCCTGAGGCCAACACAGCTACGCACGCTCCTCCTCCATTCCAATCTATTCAAAGCCTCCCTCTTTACACCCGCCCACGAAGTTCCAATTTCCTTTAATCGTTCTTTATAACGTCCTCCCACGCCAGACGTGGATGACCTGTAGCTTCTTTTCAAAAAAGAAACATTTACTATATAATTACTCTTAAAGCAACTAGGAGAATAGTTCACTAGGTATAACTTCTGCTAAGAGATCATTCCACAGTCATGGCGACAATACATCAATCTTAGCTCTCTGTTCGTCGTTCGGACTTTCCTGCTATAGGTAGGCCAGAAGAGCATCACCATCTGAGCAGATTTCGTCGGCTTAGATGTGCCATATATGAGTTCCAATGGTTCTTCTGATTGAGAATAGTGGAGACTCTATATAAGAGGAGCTGGTCAGCATGGGAGGTTCCAGAAATACTTGACTAGTCAATCATATCAAGCTATTCTGTCTAATTTTCGAAGTACGATTCTTCTGCATGTCTTATGAACAGACGAGACTCCAACAAATGTAACTGTAAAGTCTCAAAGAACATTGGCTTTTTTAGATACTCCTGGCTGCGAGTTTCCCGTCGAAAATAGTCTTGACGAGTAATATTATGGTGAGCAAACTTTATCGGATTAGGTCTGCCACGTAATATCCTCTGATGAAAGGTAGTCAAAGCCATATCCAGGGGGACTAGGAGTCTTTACCCCCCCCCCCCCCCCCCCCCCTCCCCCGGAATGTTTACCCGACTCGTAAAAACGTAATACATATAAACAAATTTTTGATACGGGCTTCAAAAAAAAAATTGTAGCCACTCCCCCCAAACAAACAAAAAATTAGATACGGCCCTGAGGATAGTGTATATAGTTGTAAACAACAGATATAGACGCCACGTCAACGTGCCCAAGGCTAAACCTACTTTCCAGATGTTGTCACTCTAAATCTTTGATTTGAATTCACTGAAGAGAAACAATGTGATTTGTCGGGAACGTAGAATGCTTTACCAGGCAAAGCAACTATTTGACATATTGGGAGACTGTTTAAGCATCTTGTTATAATATTTTTTTCATCTCTTTGGTTAAAAAGGAAAAAAAAGTGAAGAGAAAAAAGGGTAAAAACTAAAGAAAAACTTACCGTGATGCTCCAAAAACTGTTGTTGCATCACTTGCATGTTTCTTATAGTTATAGACCGAATATCTGTTATACATTCCCCAGATGCTGGTCATATATTTGGCACTGTATGCTGGAGCGCTCTCATCTGAAAAAAAAAACTGTGAAAAAAAAGTTCTTCAAAGGCAGAGTCTAGACTGGGCCTTGGGGACAAATTTCTTTGTGGCCGCCTCTTCTTCCCTGTTCCATTTTAGAAATAATGCACACCCTCAGGGTATGCATTATTAAATACAAAAAGACAGGTAACACTAGCAGCTCTGGGCATCGCAAATTAAGAACTGCGCGTCACTGGTTTGTGTCTGTAATTCATTTTCGGGTTGTATACAATTGCGTCAATTTTCTCAAACATTTTGAAGGCAGAGATCTTTGGTTTTTGGTGTTCCATTGCGTAGAAAAACGAACATCAAAATGAATTCTTGAATAAAATATTTGATAATAAATTATACTTTAAAAGATTTCTAGCATATATCTCTACTTAAAAGAATACCGCACAGGGCCACGTTAAGGTTGGGCCCTAGAGACGCCTCTTGACGGTCCTGTGGGTAAGCATATTCTAAATATGACAAAAATACTATGTTCATTTCAATGAGTTCCTATTGTGGTTGTATTGTAACGACAGCTGCAACCTAGTAAAGAGCGACCTTCGCCCCAATATAACCGAAAACTAAAAAATTAGTTTTAAATAGATGTTCAAAATTTAAAAGAATTGTCACTTGACACTGATAAAGGGGTCGTAAGTATATCAATGTTAAACTTAAAATCAATGATATATTAAATTTATGGAAGTTTTGATAAAGAGCTTGAAACCTCTTAAAAACGGTGACGGACCAAAATAAAAATTAGGAACGGCAGACAATATTAAGATTTGCAATCGTAATGCTGAAGATTACTTTAAAATCATAGCAAATAGTTTTAGATGAATGCAGAAAAGATGAAAGCTCGAAAAAAGTACATCAAATTAGTTCATAACAAAAAACGAATAGATATTGAAGCGATAAAAACTGTCAAGAAAAATTCAAAGAAAATCCTAACAAAGAGCGATAGCTTCAAAAAATGGGCCAGTATCTACTAGGCTACAGCTAAAAGTTCTATTTTTAATAAGCTTTTAAAGCTCAAAGAAAACTTTTTACGAAAAATAATTTAAAATAATTTAAGATAGAATAAAATTCATTCTTTAAAGAACAACCAATTTTGGTTAGTTTTTTTTGTAAAAAACAAGAAGCAGGGATGAATAAGAAATTAATGTTTGGGTAGGCACCGATAAAAAACTAGGCACTACATCGGTATTTTCAACCCTCCTCTCCCCCTACCTTGTAATTAGTGTAATTTTAGACCTTCTAAAATTTAAGACCTTCATAAACCCCCCCCCCCCTGGATCCGCCCCTGACCAAAGTATACATATACAAAACTAAATATTGTCAGATCATAAAATCCTGTTCATATACTAAAACATTTGCGAAGGGATGTTCCGACTTCAGAATCTTTAGCACTGTTTAGTAAATTACAAGCCCTAAAATTTTGCTACGAATGTCCTTTCCTAGCCCTGGTTGTCAAAGCGGCATTTTGGGTATCATTTTGACCCTCTTTTGGGTTTCCGGAACTTTTCTAATTTTTGGGTAAATTTTTTCCGTCAAAATGACACTTTTTTAGTTTTTTTCAATACAAGGGCCTTAAAAAACATACTTCAGTGGTTACATATGACATAAAAAAAAATCATAAAAAGAGTGTCTAAAAGAGTAAGTGCTACAGACTAAGATATTTTAACCGCTGTTTTAAATTCTTTTAACGGCCGAATCAAGAACTTTTTGCTCCAGATATTTTATTATTAGTGATAAGATGCTATAAATAGTAGGTTGACCTTCTCAAATGCAGCAGGATTTGGACCCGAAGATTCTGACCCGAAAATTTAAACTTAAAATACATGATGCAACAGGGGGATAGTCCC
Source organism: Artemia sinica (assembly GCA_027921565.1). Classification (NCBI taxonomy): domain Eukaryota; kingdom Metazoa; phylum Arthropoda; class Branchiopoda; order Anostraca; family Artemiidae; genus Artemia; species Artemia sinica. Next base: position 133,938 of record JAPEVW010000168.1, read on the forward strand.
ACCCAGAAATCTCTAAAACTTATTGTCTATAAATACACTTTTTGCATACCCCCTTGTAAGGATTAAATATGGGTACATCAATGTTTTAACTTATATTCAAAAGGGTTGTATTTTTTACTATTTTACTAATATTATGTAAAAATATTTACATTTATTATTCTTTACCTTTGGATTGAAACAGCATCCCAGGATCCTTTGGATCTTTTTTGTGGTCTTCCTTTTCAACTGCGGCCTTCAGCATATTGGCAAGCACCTTCTACGCTACATGAGCTCCCATTGGCATTGGCATTTTTTGGCAGTCTGTAAAAATATGTTCTCTTTCATTTTGTTTGTCAGTAATACACAGACCAGTCGTTATAATTACACTTTGGGATAAAATCACAACCATTCATAGCTACAGCACCAATAATGTACCCTGTTCGAAATTTGTTAAGTTGAACAATATTCAACTTTCATTCGTAAACTTTATAATAGACGAGTCAGTGTGACTATTTAAGTGATAATCTTCAGAAATTAGAAAAGATACAAGCCTGGGACAGCAGTTTTTCTATATGGTGATTTAAATTTTTCTGATTCTCTAGAATAAGTAAGGTTACTGGTGCATTATACCTAACACAGCGCTATATACTGTCCAAGGGAACCAGACACGGAGACTCCTAAATCGTGTATTTGCTATTTCAATTGAATGCAAAGCGTTGTTTTCTCATTGAATTTACAATATTTAAACTGCTGTTTTTTGTGGTTTAGGGTGGGGGGAAGGTACCTAGGTTAGGTTACGTATTTAATATATGCTATGCTTTACCCCCACCCCCCTAATGTGCAAATATATAGCCCAAATTTGATTCTAAACTATTATATATTCAACCTATTTTATTTTATTCATCAGCGTTAACCAAACTTGACTTTTTAGAAAGGCCCATATAAAGGGATTGTACCGTAACAAATCTAGGCTATATATTTGCACATTAGGGGGGAGGGGAGGGGAAAGCATAGCATATATTAAAATCGTAACCTAACGTTACCTAACCTAGATACCATTTTTTCCCCTAAACAAAAAAAACAAAAGTTTAAATATTGTAAACGCACTGACAAACCTCGGTTTGCATTCCAATTCTCTATTGAAAGAAACCCGTTTGACTAGTTTCTTAAGCATCTTCCGTATACAATATATCGCTTGGGTTTCAGCTAATACAATAGTACAGAATTCCTTACCTATTACCTATTTTTAAACCTATATGTGTTTAAAAATTTTTAGCGTTATTTTTTAATGGGCGGCTACTTTTTTAACACACTAACTAGCCTCATTGTTCCGGGAAGGCGCCAGAGCATCCACACGTCAGGACCACTACCGTCAGGACATCGACAAAATCCGCCATAACATCAACAGTCATAGCGTTGACACGTCAATACATAGATAGTCACAATCGCTACCCATCAGAACATTGACAGTCATAACATCAACACGTCAGTTCATCAACAGTCACAATAGCTACCCATCAGAACGTCGACAGTGATAACATCGACACGTCAGGACATCGACAAAATCCGTCATAACATCGACAAAAATATCTGTCAGAACATCGACTCATCAGGACATCGACAGTCATAACATTGACACGTCAGGACATAGACAGTCACAATCTTTACCCGTCAGAACATTGACAGTCATAACATCAACACGTCAGTTCATTGAAAGTCACAATTGCTACCTGTCAGAACGTCGACAGTCATAACTTCGACAAGTCAGGACATCGACAAAACCTGTCATAACATCGACAAAAAAAATCCGTCAGAACATCGACACGTCAGGACATTGACAGTCATAACATCGACACGTCAGTACATAGACAGTTACAATCGTTACGCGTCAGAATATTGACAGTCATAACATCAACACGTCAGTTCATCAACAGTCACAATCGCTACCGTCAGAATGTTGATAGTCATAACATCGACAAAATCCGTCATAACATCGAAAATAAATCCGTCAGAACATCGAAAGTCATAACATCGACACGTCAGGACATAGACAGTCACAATCACTACGCGTCAGAACATTGACAGTCAGAACATCAACACGTCAGTTCATTGACAGTCACAATTGCTAGCCGTGAGAACGTCAACAGTCATAACATCGACACGTCAGTTCATCGACAGTCACAATGTTGATGTCCGACAGTTATGACTGTTGATGTTCTGATGTGTCAATGTTCTGACGGATTTTCCTTGTCCACGAAATGACATTTAGTGCTTGTGACGGTTGTTCGAAATGGTAACATCTCCTTTGTTCCATCCTAGTCATTGTACATCTTTTCAGACGGCAATAGTTCTTAGTCCATTCTTCTTTGAAATATCTCCATAGGCTAGGCTAGACTAGCTCATTCAGTCTCCATAGGAAACCAAACTAGGCCTAGGGAAAATCAGAGGGAAGGTAAATGTATAGACTAGGGGCTATTGAGAAAGAAACATTAAGAAAACATGTATTTATTTCATCACAGTTATTCAATTTACGGGTACACAGGTTGAAACAAGAGAGACGCATTGGCAGCATGCATGGGAAATATACAATTTGAGCTACATATTTGCACATTAGGAGGGGTTGGGGGCAAAGTAAAGTGGAGTTGCAATCAAATATTCTGTATTATGTAATAAATATACAATTATTCTGTATGTAACGAAGTAAGAATTGTTTTCTAAACATATTTTCCTACTCAAAAGCCCCTACTCTACACCTCTACTGAGGGAAGATATTCGGCAGAAACTGTAATGCCCATGCCATATCATAGTCACATCTATCAATAAAGAAAGCCAAATAGCATGAATGACATGGCAATTTTCTTGATTTTAACATCACACTTGTATTTAAAAAGCAAAAAAATTTAAATTGCAAGAAATTAGTTTACTGAGTTTGCACCAACAGTAATTTGTGTCCAACTGTTCTCTATTAATGCTAAGTTTCCTTAACTTTTGTCAGATTCCTCTCCCAGATAGAAAACTCGCTGTTATAACAAAATTGGGTACTTGGGCACTATATGGGCCTTTACAAGGAAACCAGTCACAAAAAACCCGCACATTCAAGAGGCCGCTAGAGTAATGCAATGCAAAGCGTGGTTTTCATTGCATTTCCAATATTTAAACTGTTGTTTTTTGGGGTTAAGGGGTGGGGGGAGGGTACCTAGGTTAGGTTAGGTTACGTATTTAATATATGCTATGCTTTACCGTTCCCCCCTAATGTGCACTCACGAACGGTAGCCGGAAGAGCAAAACAAAAAGCAGATTCAGATTCTACACAAAATTTTACACTCGATGGCATTCATAACTCAATTTTGGCCGGAGATGCCTAATACGACAATCATCCTCCCAGCTGACGAGAAACGTGTCTTTAGACTTTGGGAGTTAGTTGACCTGTCCCTATGTAGAAAATCCACTCAGTGCTTAGAAATGAATAGAAATTTCAAAAAAAGATCATTTCTCGTGTAGGTACGAGAATCGAATGACTTGTCAGCAAGTCAGTTTTGCTGAATCGAATGATTTGATGGTAACTGACCGCTTTGGGAGAAGTTTTGCGAAGCGTCATTTGGTCAATAGCACAAGTCGTAGAAAAAACTAGTTTCTGGCATCTTAAGATGGACACATTATGGACATGCACCAAAGAGTTTATACAGAACATACACCAAAGAGTTTGTATTTTATGTCTCTATGACATGCACCGAAAAGTCAGCTACATTGGTTGGTAGTAGTGTTGTTCTTTTATACCCAGGGTTATCACCGTCCGAGATTAATCCAGGTATTCCGGGATTTTTTTTGCAGTCCAGGATTTTTTTTTTGTGTCTGCGTTTTTCGGGATTTTTTTGTAAAAAAAAAACGGGATTTTTTGCTGAAACCGAGATTTTTGATTAAAAAGATATGTTCAACGATTGTGGCTGATAGTCAACTAATTTTTTTTTCTGCACGGTATCACTTATATTCTCTGTTTTTGTTTGTTTCCTCGGGATTTGCGCTATTAGTCTATTACACTGGGGCAACAATTTTTTCGTTTGGGATTTGACTTTTGAAAATTCGACTCCAATGTAACAACAAGTGGCGAATTCAGAACAAAAACATTCATTTGAGTTCTTGACATCATTTCGAGAGCCTCGAATATATTCAGAAATCTAGGGAAGCGGAATCTATAAATACCATCGGAAAACTTTTCATGCTCAGCTCCAGTGTCTTTTTAGTTCGGTGTTTTGCAGATGAAACTTCGCAAAAAATTAGTTTTATAAAGTCATGAACAAGTGATTGCCAGCATTCTGTGATTTCCTTAGGTTGTTGCAAGTTTCAATAGTTTAGGATCAATATACTTAGTCGTACGTTTGTGCTGTTTATAGAACGTACATCAATTAGTTCAAAAGATCGCTCTGATTGCTATCAACGTATTCCCCAGATTTTTCTCATATTTTAGACACTTTCATGCTCATAATATTCCACTCAGTTCTTAACTTCCAAATTTTGAAGATCGCAGATGAGTATCCAGATAAACTAAGAAAAATTGAAAATGTTTATCTGGATTACGTTCTCTAAGAAGACTTAGTGTTTATTTGTGTGCTAACCGAACATATTTTCATTTACTGAAGCTCATTTGTCCAGTTTCTTAGGGTTGCCTTTTGAGCTCTGATTACCGAAATGATTGCTGAATCGTATCAATAAAATACCTGAGAAACTAGTTTTTTTTGGTTGGTTGCTTCACTTAGCGCTTTTTTACTAATAACTCGGTAGTAAACAGTTTTTTCTGACTTTTGCCTTATATTTTTCTATTCAAATACCCAAATGCCGGGTTTAATACCAAGAAAGTTAGATTCTAAGTACCCAGATTTGGGAAAAAGGGGTCTGTTTTTCTTCCGGATCTTTTCGTGTGAAAGCAGCAGATTCCTTTTTTTTATACAATGAAGAATCCGTGTACTAAATGTTTGAATGATATCGTTTGGATTTTTCTCAGATTTTAGTACGTTTGGAATCCAGGTTTTCTGGGTAGTAAAGTCGGGTCTTGATATTTCAAAAGGAGGCTTTTGTAAGACGAATGATAGTTCCGCTGTCCGCTTCTTGATTGGCGAGACTTTCGCTAAACAGAAAATCAGGTATGGTAAAAGGGAAAGGGACGTATGAAGATGTGATACAAAGCAACTTTTACCGCTTGTCAAGCCATAATGAATATTACCGCGTCTAGACTATCCATTTTCCGGAAAAATGGGACGAAAATCTGGGAATGTAGACAGGTCTTCCGTTCCATTTTTCCGTTTTCTGGGCAGGAATAATCAGAGGGTAAGAAAATGAAAGATGGGATGGAAGTGGTAGCATGAATAGCTTTTCTGGAAAATGCTAGAAGAAGGAGACAATTAGACACGATAAGTGATAAATAAAAATAGTTGTCTAAGATGGTTTTGAATAGAAAAAAGCAAATTGTCTAACTGAGGGTTTAGATTTGTTTTTATAGATTTTGGTTCAGGAAAGCAGACTTGATGAGGATGGCTGATAAATTTGTACAAATATTTTTTGAAAAAACAACCAGGTTTTTGAAAAAACAGCCAAGTCTGGACGACTATTCCTTTTTCCAGATTTCTGTCCCATTTCTCCAGATAGGCTGGACGCGCAATATGGCTGCGAAGCGTGACTTCAATTTTTGGGTGGGAAATTCAAATAACAATGAAACACGAATGCGTCGACACGTTTTTTTGGAACTTTGGTTAGTTGTTTTGGCCTAAAATGTCTGTCGTAGATTCTACTAATCCACCAGTACGTTTTCACGTCGAAATAATGCTAGGAATATTGACAATCAGTTGTTAGTTACAACTACAAACCCCGTTTCACTGTACTTCAAATTCCGTGCCTTGATTTTTACGTCATCACTGTGCAGTCCTGTGTTATATAACCTAAGAACGGTAATGGTGCATTATATAGGCCTTTTTAAAAAGTCAAGTTTGGTTAATGCTAATGAAATAAAAATAATAGGATGAATATAAAATAGTTTAGAAACAAATTTGGGCTATATATTTGCTTATTAAGGGGTGGGGTGGGTTTTGGATATAGCATAAATTAAATACGTAACCTAACCTAGATACCTTTTCCCCCCTAAACCCCAATAAACAACAATTTAAAAATCGTAAATGCAAGGAAAACCGCGCTTTACATTGCATTACTCTATAGTGGTTTCTTGAACTAACCCTACTGGTGGGTTTTTGGCGACTGATTTCCTTGTAAAGGCCCATACAACGCACCAGTACCCAAAAAACTGTATTCCGGGATTTTTTTCGAAACTTCGGATTTGTTTTTGGAAGAAAAATCGGGATTTTATTTTGAGCTGATAGCAACCCTAATTGTACTATCATTTTCATTAAGAGTTTCCGGAAGCCATTTTTTTTCAGGTTTAGAGGCCACAGCACAGCCAGCCCTTTGGCTGGCTGAAAAACAGTCATTTAATTAAAATAGTAAGCACTTAGTTCTTTGTATCTTCAATAAATGTAGGTAAATATATACCAAATCATGTCATTGATTTAGGATTAAAGTGAATACACCATTCGATGCCTTTTTTATGCTGATTATGAATATAATAAGCATTTGTATCAGAAATGAATTTCAGCCCCCCCCCCTCTATATATATGCCAATTCAGGGTTAGGTTAGGTATAGCCTATATAGGGGGGGGGGAGGCTGGAATTCATTTCCGATAGAAATGCTTATTATATTTGTAATCAGCATAAAAAGGCATCAAATGGTGTATTCACTTTATTTGAAACTCAATTATATGATTTGATATATGGTATATGATTTGAGTTTCAAATAAAGTGAATACACCCTTTGATGCCTTTTTGGTGAATATATAGGCTACCAAATCATATTATTGAGTTTCAAATAGGTCTTAAGTGAATTAACCATTTGATGCCTTTTTTTATGCTGATTACAAATATAATAAGCATTTCTATTGGTAATGAATTTCAGCCCCCCCCCCTATATAGGCTATACCTAACCTAACCCTGAATTGGCATATACAGGGGGGGGGGGGCTGAAATTCATTTCCGATAGAAATGCTTATTATATTTTGTAATCAGCATAAAAAAAGGCATCAAATGGTGTATTCACTTTAGTCCTAACTCAATAATATGATTAAGTATATATTGACCGCCTTTCTTTTATGCTGATTACAAATATAATAAGCTTTTTCGGTAAAATTCTACTTTAGCTACTTTTGGCTATCTTGGGAAGGGGATAGGTTAGGAAAATGAGACTTTCAGGGAAGGGTCTACAGGCTAAAGTATGTCCTGGGAAGGTATTTTGAAGTACCTACCTCCACTCCTTCTCCCTCTAGAGGGTCATGAAATTTGCCTACATGACAGGTCTATACCATTGAAATTTTGACAAAACAACATTTTACCTTAACTTTCAGTTATCAGTTTCTTTTTCTCTGGCTTTAGCTCTGAAAATGCAATTTCAGTTATTTGAGCAGAATTTTAAGACATATAAATAGTTTATTTCCAAAATTTAGGAAATGTATTTGCATATCTTTAAAACCTTATAAATTGGGATTGAGCAAAGTTGTGAAGCTGAAAACAATTTTGTTGTACTTCATTTAAGCAGAAGATCTATTTTGCAAGGTTTCACTTCTATAACTCACATATTTTTAAAGGTCATCAAAGGTCAGGACCCTCTAGAGGGAGAAGGAGTGGAGGTGGATACTTCAAAATATCTTCCCAGGACATACTTTAGCCTGTAGACCCATCCCTGAAAGTTTCATCCTTTCTTTTCGAACCTAACCCCTTTCCAAGATAGTCAAAAGTAGCTAAAGTAGAATTTTACCAGCTTTTCTATCAGAAATGAATTTCAGCAAATCATGCCCCTCCCCCTAGGCCTAGGGTAAAAAACCTCTTTTTGGGAAAGACCACTTTTCTTTGGCATTTTGGAAAAATGGCAATGGGTTTTTGGACTGCCCCTTTTTCACTACAGTATGACACAATGCAAGTGAAGACCCAATCATCTCTCACTAGAGCCAGCCCAGTGGGAGTAATTTGTCATCACAAATCCAATGTGTGGTCTCTGCTTTGACAAGCAAGTGAAATGAAAAAAATATATATAATATTTGTGATTTATAGAATAAAAATCAAGAAATAAAAGTTAGATTTTTAGAATCAGAAGACAATCAGCTTTCTATTAATATTTGAATTAAACTGAAACACTAAAAAGATATTTACATCAAAATAGGATAATTGGTATTTCCAAAAAGAGGTCTTTCTAGGTAAGTCAATAAACTAATCATTTTCAGTGAATGATCTTAAATAATTTTAATGATAACCATGTTGTTGCATAGCTTGGATTTTTAGCTATTCATTGGCCTATACAAACCTTTTCAACTCTAATTTGATAACAAGATATGAGGTTTTTAAGTTTTTACATAATTTTGCTCAATTGGATACTGGTCTTTTACCCTATATAGGCTATACCTAACCTAACCCTGAATTGGCATATATAGGGGGGGGCTGAAATTCATTTCTGATAGAAATGCTTATTATATTTGTAATCAGCATAAAAAAAGTATTCACTTTATTTGAAACTCAATAATATGATTTGGTATATATTGACCTAAATGTATAGTTGGTGGCCTCTTCTGTTTCTATGGTTAACCTATTTATTAATGGAGTACATACCCCTACCCTATTAATGTGAAAACATTTACCTAGAATTGTATCCAAAATCCATTGTTCTCTCAGGTTAAACTGAAGGGTTTTTTGGTAAATATGGGGCAGTCTATAGCCTATTATGGACAAAATTCTACTTTAGCCACTTTTGGCTATCTTGGAAAGGGTTTAGGTTAGGAAAATGAAACTTTCAGGGATGGGTCTACAGGCTAAAGTATTGGTAAAAACTTAGAATTGTGACTCCTGATAAGGAGACATGTTAAGAAAACAATTCTTATTTTAAAATATGTATAATGATACTAGGCTAGTTAACATAGGCTATTATCCAAGGGGAGAACCTTTATCATCAAGTCTATCCTCTTTTTTCCTTCCTTCTTTTTCCAAATTAAAAGAAAAAAATTACAATTTTCTCCATGCTAGCCTAGAAACGCAAAACCAAAATCTTTTGAAATTGCTGCTATAAATTGTTTTTATATATAGAGTTCATTTGGACAAGTTCCCAACCTGATTTTGGACAAGTGTTGATTTTGAATTGAAGTTAGGTTAGGTTGTAATAATATTTTCTATTTTTGCCACTGATTTATTTATCATTAAAAAAAATAGAATAATGCTATCTATAAGATCAATTTATTTGGCAACATTGCCTGCATAACAGGTCTATACCAATTGAAATTTTGATGAAACACAACATTTTACCTTAATTTTCAGTTATCAGTTTCTTTTTCTATGACTTTAGTTCTGAAAATGCAATTCCTGATGTTTGAGTAGATTTTTAAGCCATATCAATGTTTTTTTTTTCAAATTTTGGAAATGTATTTGCACATCTTTAAAACTTTATAAATTGTGATTTAGCAAAGTTGTTGAGCTGAAAACAATTGTGTTATACTTTATTTAAGGAGAAGATCTATTTTTCAATGTTTCATTTTTATAACACAAAGATATTTAGAGGTAATGAAAGGTCAGGACCCTCTAGAGGGAGAGGGAGTGGAGGTAGGTACTTCAAATTACCTTCCCAGGACATACTTTAGCCTGTTGACCCATCCCTGAAAGTTTCATTTTCCTAACCTAACCCCTTTCAAAGATAGTCAAAAGTACCTAAAGTAGAATTATAGGCCTACCATACTTTGTACCTTCAAATAAAGATACCACTTTATACCTTTTTTGGTAAAATTCTACATCAGCTACTTTTGGCTATCTTGGAAAGGGGTTAGGCTAGGAAGGGATGTGTCTACAGGCTAATTTATGTCCTGGGAAGGTATTTGAAGTAGCCTACCCACCCCTGCTCCTTCTCCCTCTAGAGGGTCCTGACCTTTTAAAATCTGTGTTATAAAAGTGAAACCTTGCAAAATATGTCTTCTGCTTAACTAAAGTACAACAAAATTGTTTTTAGTTTCACAACTTTGTTCAATCCTAATTTATAAGGTTTTAAATATATGAAAATATATTTCCTAAATTTTGAAAAAAAACATTAATATGACTTAAAATTCTACTCAAATAACAGGAATTGCATTTTCAGGGCTAAAGCCAGAGAAAAAGAAACTGAAAATTAAGGTAAAATTTTGGTATAAATTTAGGACCAGTTGCCTACTGGTCATAAGGAGACATTTTAAAAAAAACAGTTCTTACTTCATAATATGCAAAATAATCCTAGTTAACATATTTTCCAGGGTGAGAACCTTTATCCTCACTTCTTTCCTCTTTTTTTTTCCAACTTAGAAAAAAAACAAATATGGGAAAAGCCATGCTTTCAATAAATGTTTTTTTCTGTTTTAAAATTTGTGCTGAATGATTTGCCATCCTATAAATTTTTTTTATTGATGGCATTCATCCTGGCCATTCTTAGTTTTGTAAATTTTTTTTTAATGATTAAAAACAGTGGCTAACATACAAAATAAATGACCATCTACATATTTGCTAAAAACAGAATTGAGAATAAATGTTATGAAAATAGATACAAAAATTACATTTTTTATTCTAGAATGATCTAGCAGTTTCACTATCAGATTGAATTATACAGATGATTAATTTATAATAAATACAGATGATTAAACTTTTTGCTGAAATGTCATGAAACAAGATGATAACACATATGATAATTTATATGATTTAATTTAGTAATTGGCTGGTGCATTAAATGGTGCCAGGTCATTTTTGAACTGGCTGATGAATATCAGTAAGTTTTCCCATAAAACTTGACGAGATAACCAGCCATGTGGTTGTCAGATCTCCCATGCTTGGGAATTGCTTTATGCATTGAATGCCATAGATGTTCAGTATTTTTTGTGTGGGTCCCAGTCACAGGGTCCACAAAATTTAACAAATGGTTAACTGTTACATGCTGAAAAATTTGTATGATTAATCCACTGTATGCACTCCAACAATCACATATAATGTCAAGCAGTGTCCAAGCAAAAAAATTCCAGTGTCCCTTTCAATTCCCTGAAACAACCACTGCCCTTCAATGAAGTGTGCGCTATTTTACTTTTGTTTTCCTATCTTTGCTTTGTCAATTTCAACAATTTTTCCTGGACCAAGCCAATGAAACACTATGCTTATCAATAATGTCTAGGCATATTTCATGACAAAACTTTGCCAATCAATGATGGTAGCTGACAAAATACCAATCTCATCAATCATAAATTGCTGAATGTTGAAATCCTCTGCTCAAGTTGCAAAAAAATGGCATATTTTTGGTTATTTGTTGATAAGAGAGCTTTGAATTTTTGCACCAAGTCCCTGTATTATGTCTTTATAGAAAATTGCAGTTTTTTTAAACTTGATGTCCACATTGCACCATTCTTGTTTTTTGAAAGCAGAATGCACATCTTGCCTGATCAAAATAGCATTCTCGATGACATCCAAGCAAAACATTGTATTTGGAAGAATATTATGGTTAATCAGAAATTGTTGTATGTCATCTTCAGTTTGATAGAATACTCTAAGAGATTTTATTTTATTTTCACACAAGACACATAAATTTTTCATTAATGGCATGATTTAAAATTTTTCTTCCAGCACAAATAATGAAAATACATAAAAAAATAGGATAGGTCAAAACTTAGAAATTTTTGTTGTACATATTTACAAAACTTGGTATAAAACTTTTTGGTAACTGCTGATGGGCACATCTTACTGGCTGAAGTTTCTCAACACGCAACCCTGTGCAGGAGTTGTTTTGTTGTGGATTGAGGGGGGAAAAGGGGTTTGTGGATTGGGTGAATCAGAGATTTTCTTCCAAATTTCATGCACAGTTTCTCTTCTTTTTTTCAGTTTGCATTTTAAACTTTTTCAGCAGCTCTTCATACAACATTTCTGCCTGCTTTGATACTATCATTAGAGCTCTTTTGATCCTGGCGCTTTGCTCAGTCATCAGTACAAAAATGCCACACAGGAGCCACATCAGTCCAAATGCCAACACTACCCTTCCTACATAACATCTTAATAGGCACAGAGAATGACAAAGCACGTTTTAACTTAAATAAACTCATACTATGCTTAGATATAAAACGCTCCTTAATAAAAATAGCAGAATATCTAGAAATAAGATCATTTAGCACTGGTAATTTATTCAAGTAGGCTTCATTAATGTTCCAAGACAGAAACCTTAGCATCAAATTCTGCTTGAACTTCTCATCTAAATCATGCCGCTATATCCCTTAATCTTGCTACTGAATTGGTGGGGACTATTTCTGACCATCTCCTTATTACATCTTCTTTCCAACTCCACAGTTTCAAAGAACAGAATACTTATGTAATTCCTCTTAGGCTAAGAACCTGTAGTGATTAGGCTAAAATCAGTTCATCTGCTTGTAGATATTTGCCAAGTAAAATATCAATACAGTGTTTCTAGACTGAAGTCATATTATATTTCAATTCTGATTTGTTTTCCTCTTCTACATGTTGTATTCTGAGTTAAGTTCGGGCTGCCTTCCATCTTTTGCAAAGATCAATTAAATTGTCAAAATATGACGTGAGACTTAGCCTGGATATTTATATAGCCAAAATCAGTCATGCTCAGTCTTTTGTTGAAAATCAAGCTGTCCAAACTGCAGAAAACCCATGAGGGTATTATTTCAGGCTGTTCTTAAGCCCTGGTCTTGTTGCTTCTCACCTCGAAGCCAAATTTTGGTTCAATCTCTGGAAGGATTGTGACCGTCCATTGACTGAAACTGTGAATCCTTTTTGTTTCTGTACTAAAGAGAAATTTATCTGAGGTTCCAACTCCTCATTGTAGAAACTTGTTAAATGCCAGTTCGGCTAGTGCAAAAAAATATTAAAAAATTGCAATTCTGACTTAAAAATTCAGATGAAATTAGGCAGTACATGCAAGAGTGTAAAAATAGAAAAAAGAGGAAGTCAGAGACAGTGTTGCTGGATGGGGTGCAAATTGTGTGCATTTTGCCTTTCAGACAGCTAGAGTTCAAAATTTGTAAAATTCAATCTTTTTGGACTGATTTCGGTACCAGATTCCGAAATCCAGACTAGTACTTTTCTTTTTAACTCGTATCAGAAAGGGAAGCCAAATACTCTGCCTATTTTACGCATTGTTCTATTTTCCCGTGTTTCTGAATCAAACTTTGACGCAGTAAAAACGCTATAATACTTAGTTGTTGACTTTTATGTAAATTTTTGTGCCAATAAGCAAATAGAAAGTTTTTCAGTCACATCATTTAGTACAATATATTTTACAGAATCAAATTATGCATCCAATAGCCCCAGGACAGCCTGCAGAACCAATTAATAGGCATGGCTGTGTTACACTTAGACCTGTAGCGTTACACCTAGACCTGTCATTTAGTAAGTTATTACTGGTAGATTGAAACTTCATGTAGTTGTTTGCGCGTTCCATTAACTTCTTCATTTAGTATTTCCGGGAGACCTCCCTGAAATATGGAAAGAGACTTATATTTTGTTATAGTTTCTCAGACCCACCTGTTAAAAACTTCAGAAAAATAGGCTATCTCTCAGTATTGCAGATACTACTCAGTATTGGCGGATAAGTTCGCATTGTAGCTTTCTAGATTTTCCAGTTCTTACATTTTTTTTTTTTTTTTTTTTTTTTTTTTTTTTTGTTAAGACCTGGACTCAGGGCCATATCCAGGATTTTTTTTTTCGGGGGTGTTTAGTGCAAGAATTTTTTTTGGGGAGGGGGGCTACCAAAAAAAACTCAAATTTTGACTGAACCCCCGTGCAACTGGTCCTTTGTATAACTGAACTCTTGTGTAACTCAACCCCATTTAACTAAACCGTCGTGTGACTGAACCCCCGTGCAACTGAACCCTCGTATAACTGAACTCTTTTGCAACTCAACCACCGTACTTACATTGGGTAAAACACAAGTCATGATATAAATGACAATGAAGATGACTAATAAAAAAGCTCGGTTTTGTTGTCACAAAGGCAAAGAAAATCTGACGTCACAAACTCTGAAAGGCAGATTTATTTCTTTTTTTTATGTCTGTTAGGGGGGGTTTCCTTCACCCTGTTACTGTCTACGTGTCAAGGTGTTTACCCCTGCTCTTGCATGGAAAAAAACTGTCCTGGGGGAAAAAACCCCTCACAGAAAATATGGTTTTCCAAATTTAAATATTTTATTTGAGTTTTGTTATTTTTATTTTAGTTGAGAAGTGCTAAGTAAAGTAGAGAAGGGGAATTAATGTGTAAGTCTTGCCCCCTCCCTCTGTGCCAAAATGTTCTTCTCATGGAAAATCCTCCAGAAACTCCCACCCTTTCTGAAAAACTCCCACTCAAAACATGTTTTATGTTTCCCAATAACAAACACTATCTGTAAGCAGTGGACAAATTGCAAAGCTTGAAATTTAAAAAGGTACTTTAACTTCTGCAATTGGGTTCTCTGATTATTTTATAGCTAGGGAGAGAAGGTGATACTTCAAAGGGTGCATTTTAATTCCAAAACATCTTCGCGACAAGAGGTGGTTTGACGTAAAAATTGTTTTATAATCCCCGGGCAGTTCTGGTCTTTTTTTTATTAGTCGAAAGTGATTGGATACCAATTGGAGTCGGGGCTGTACCTTTAAAAAGTAGAGGGGTCATGGTCGCTATTCCGACCTATCAAATCCAATACTATGGAGGAGTGATAACCTCACTGGTGGATGGCTTTTCATTCCAATGGATGAGTTAACACACGTTTTTTTTCTTTGTTAGTTTTTTTTCTTTTTGGTCTGATTTACATGATTTTATTGTTCGTTTTAAAGTGTCATGATTAATTATTGGCTGTTTCATTTACAGGCTAGATTTCTAAATTTCAAAATTCAAAATATGGTTGGCTTCTGTGACGTAAAATTTCCAATGCGTGTAGCTGCCTTAAGTGTGTTCTATATCACCCCTTTTGCAGGTAAATACATATCTAATATTGGACCAATACCACCAGTGTAACGGCCTTCAATGTCTAAATCCTTCATTTTACCTTAAATTTACAGGTCTTGATAAACAGCATGTGATTCGCGCCATTACACACATAGGGACTAATAAGCGTCTGTTTCTCTCTAATCTACAATTTTCTAATCTTGTTCTATAATAACAGTTAATTGCGCTATAATGGCTGTATCAAAATTCTGATTCGATGTGTTTTGGAAAATGATGGACGAGGAGGATGGGCTAGTTGCCCTTTATTCATTTTTGAATCTTAAAAAAGCTAGATTTAACAATCAAATGAGCCTCCTCTAAAGTTTAGATGACCACCCCTTCCGTAAATGCCCCTAGATTGTAGCTTTTATGTCCCCAGAGCAAAAGTTACAGTCTTTGTCCCCAGATTCCTGGGGGTTGTGAGAACCCTAAAGATCTTCTCTTATTATCTTTGGACAATTTTTGAACAAAATGGATATCTCAAAATTCATATCAGATAAATTTGGGGGGAAAGGGTCGTTGGGAACAGGGTAGTTTAATTCTGATTACTGTGACTCTAAAAAGCGGGCACTAGAACTTCTGGTAATTAATCAAATGAGCTCACTCAGAAGTGAAACCATCCAACCCTTCCATAAAAACTGTGTGTGTCAATGAGGTATAACTTATGATCCTTGCCCTGAGGGCTGTGAGGGGGGGGGATTTTATCCCCAAAGACATGATTACTCGATTCGTCAACTATGCTGAACAAATGAGAATCTCAAAATGTTGATTGCATGGGAAAGGATAGGAGGGGGGAGGGTAGTTCCCATGCAAACTTTCATTTTCCAAACGAAATGAAAACCCTTTCAAAGTTTTTTCAACAAATCATTCATTGCAAAGTACCTTTGTAAAAAAAAGAATAAGTAAATAATAAATTGTGACCGTGTCGCTCTTTACTTAGGTAGCACTATTGTCCTGCCTTTGATTTCACCCGTTGTAGGTTTATTTTTTTCGGAGAGAGGTTGGCATCCTGTCTCTTGCACCATCTGATTGGCCTATGATCTAAAGGCTAAAACTTAGACATACACATTTTCTTGTTTTGGTTAGGGGGGGGGGGGAGGTATAGCTTTATAATTATATGGGGAATCTAAAAACAAATGGTGGGAAAATGTAAATACCTTGATATTTTGGGTAAGAGACATGGATCTGATTCTTAACAAGCCCAGACGCTCTCAAGCTCCTAGGATAATATAGGAATTACTTACTTACTTAGACTTGGGTCTTCCCACACCGACTGGTGCATAAGGCGACAACGGTGCCTCTCCATGACAACTTCTCTTGCGCTTTTGACCAAAGTTCTTTGAGCAATGATTTCATAAGCGCAGCATCCTTCTCAAGGCGGCTTAGTTACGTTCTGTTGCCCACGTCTTCTGATGCCAGAAGGAACACAACACCACACATCATGGGGTAGGTAGCCCTCTCCCATTCCATCGACTGACGACGTGAATCTTTTTGTTTCTATACAAAAGAAAAATTTTCCAACTGTAGAAAATTATTAAACGCCAGTTCGGCTAGTGCAAACAAATGATAAAAACTGCAATTCTGGCTTAAAAATTTAGTTGAAATTAGGCAGTAAAGGTAAGACCGTAAAAAAAGAGGAATTCAGAGACAATTTTACCACATGGGGCGCATTTGCCTTTCAGAAAGCTAGAGCTAAAATTCAATCTTTATTGACTGATTTCGGTACCAGATTCCGAAATCCAAACTAGTGAAGCATTTTTTAACAGACAACATGCGCTTTTGGGGTCGAAATGTTCTGTTTTCAGTTTTCAGGCCCCTAGTTTTTACAAAAAAGATTCTTCTCTCAGTTCTCTCGTACGCCAGAGAATTAAATAAAAGCGGAAATGAAAGAAGATCTAATAAATAAATAAAAAAAAGCAAAAACACTTGACAATACCTAAGGTGATATTCTACATCACTTTCAGACTGATATCCAGAATTCTTTCCTATCAACAACGGAAAAGGGTGATTTAAAGAACTAAAAAAGAAATGTTTACTCTGTATACTGATCTTACAATATAAATTATATAATACAAAAACATGAAGCCAGAGGTGCATCTGACATAGATAACAAGTAGATGGGATTTTCTGATGAAGAACAAAAGAGAAGCATATTTCTTGAAAGTCGTTTCCCCCCAAAATGTCATTTAGATAAGAAGCATCAAAGTTTACTTTCTTATGCAATGTTTCTATGTCATTGCAATTCAAAGCTTCAGAAAGATGCAAATTAGTGTCATTAAAGGATGTGAACCGAGTTAGAAGAACAATATGCTTTGTAGTTTTCAAGAATATTAATTAGAACGACAAGAAGAACCGAGTGAAAGAAATTAGACCAGCCGTAATAGCTGCAACTATCTATAAAATTGCAGGCTAATATCAATGTCTTAAAAGATTTTTTTCATGAAACGGAAGCTAAAGACATACATATAAGACAAAAGTCTACTTGGCTAAGTCCTTTAACACTACCGGGTGTTATTTCATTTGTGTTTCCCTTTAGTAACTTCAAGTCAGTTTTTGTACATTTTTTTAATCAAATATGAAATTTATCTTCGACTATTATTCAAAATCATTATCAAAGTTTGGGAAAAAAGAAAGTAAATATAAATTTAATTTCTAGATAATAGCAAATTCTTCTTCTATTATCATTCAAAATTTTCCCAAGAATTATGTTTTCATTCTCATCGGTTCGTTTTTGTAACCTTTTTGTATCAGTTCATTTTTGTAACGGTTCGTTTTTTGTACATGTCACTGTTAAATCTATTCACCATAGCGGGCGTAGAAGTGAAGTCCTTGCAACACTTCTCCAGACAATTTGACCAAAGTCAGTCCAAGTGTGTATCGTAGAAAATAACTTGAGGGTAGCTGTTGAAATGTGCCGCCTAATTGATACGCGCTACTTATATACATAATTTTTGGAAATGAGTAATCCATCAAAACAACTTGTGGGTTGTGGGAGAGTGTCCTCCTCAAAAACATATTTTCTAACTGGAAATCAACTACGCTGGACAAAATGGCTATCTCAAAATTTTGATTGGATGTGTTTGGGGGAATGATGGGTGTGGGGGGGGGGGGGGCTAGTTGCCCTTCAATCACTTTTGACTATTAAAGAGGGCACCAGCCACTCCAATTTTCAATCGAATGAGGCCTTTTCGAAGTTTCTAAGACAACTCCTTTGATACGAAGTGCCCTGGTATGGAAAAAAAAATAATACATTATGCCAACATCGTTCTTTACTTAGGCAGTGCGATTGCGCTGCCTATGATGAGGAGCTGTCATTTCCTGATATGATGCAAGATTTAGCCAAAGTCAATTCCGAAAGCCTTATGATGAACAGAAATAGCAAGAATGGTTTTAAAACAATTTCTTCTGATATAAACATTGCAGCAACAAAACTATTTTTCGTACTTCCTTGTTAGCTGGTGCACACTCGAGAATTTACATCACGAACATGAGACAATAACCGGTTTTCATGGTCTTTTTACCAGGCAATCATCTTCGGCTCGGTTATGTCAATGAAAAAAACTGGAAAGGTATTACATAAGGCTATCAACCTTTTAATCGATTCAACCACAAACCTTGCCGAATCTTTCATAAGGGTTGTTGCAAAATTCTTAGGGCACAAACAGGTTCAGTGATTCAAAAGAAATTCGCATGCCGTACGTATCACGGCAGCAGCTCTTGCCAAATATCATGGCAGTGGATGGGACAATCGCTCATTAAATAGTATTATAATAGGTGTCTTAAATAGTACGTCGCCTTAGCTTATTTGTAGAATAACAAGGTATCTGGAAATTTTGTTAAATAAAAACGAGTAAAGCCTAGCTTATTTTCAATTTATATCAGGTTTAAGAAAATAAAATGAAGACCTTTAAAATGAGGGGTCTAATTCCAAGTTAATTCTTAAGTGGGTGGAAATGCGAGCCTAGGTGACGTCACTTCAAATATAATTCTTATTTATCGTCAAGTGGCAGTGATTAATATATTCGCAGAGTATTGAATGAAGGATTGTATTGCATTTCTCTTTTGTTACATAAGTGTTGTGTTCAAATTAAATTTTTAAAACACAAATTTTTTAGCCGATAGTAAGAAAAAAATTGGGGGGGGGGACTGTCTTAAAGTAGGCCCTCTTTAGAAAGGGCCGACGGAGGGGCAGCACCTGTCTCCAACATATATGGATAATGTCTGTTATTTTTAAGTTTTATTGCTGTTCCTTGCTTTCAGTAAAAAAAAAAACTTGTTTTTAAGTGAATGTTTTTCATTTAAGTGTTTTTTATGATGGCCGATGCAAGTTTATTATATTTGTGCTCGTTTTGTGTTCATGGCCGTATTTTTGGCTTTAATACACTTATCTATCTATTTTGCCCATCGTCTCACCACAAGGGTAAAAAAAAATTCTATGAAACGTGAAAAACTTACACGTTGCGCGAGACAACTAATTCCACTGTCGTTGGGAATCTGTAAAAGGGATATAAAGCCCGTCTAGGGAGCAATGATAGCAGCGTGCAAGGATTGCTGCCAAAATTAGATTCAAAATATGGTCAAAACTAGATCTCTCATCTACTGACTTCAAGGCGGCGAAAGAAGCTACTTAAAAAAATTGGTTTCTACTTAATATCAACTCGTGCAGTTACCTAGCATCACAACTGGACAATCTGATAACTCCAAATTTATTTTCATATTAGATTATTATTGGTCTGAAGTATCTAGTGTGGATTTTCGATTCCAACCCCTTCAATAGCCAGTGCCGTCCTTTGGGGGTGGCAAGTGGTGCTTCCGCACTGGGCCTCGTGCTAACAGGGCCAAATATGTTATGAATTACAATCACGTGAGTGATTTGTGACTTCATGAGGGGACTCACAGAAAAAACCGTGGAATGTACGACTTGAGTTCCCAAATGTGCGCGCTCCCCTTTATATGAAGTGGGCCAGCGGTTTTAAAACTGTCAAAACCCTCCTTCGTTAGACCCCCTTTTGGCCCTAAGCCACAACGTTCCCGCTAAACCCTAGGAATCACATTGGTAACAGTCCCGCCAGAGACTACATTATTATTGCTCCAGCTATATTACGACGATAACGTCAGACCCGCGTAGTGCCGGCTGCACGAGGCCTTGCGCACCAGTAAGGCCGTGTCTCCCCAATACCCCAGTTGTATATCTGATTT
Source organism: Artemia sinica (assembly GCA_027921565.1). Lineage (NCBI taxonomy): Eukaryota > Metazoa > Arthropoda > Branchiopoda > Anostraca > Artemiidae > Artemia > Artemia sinica. The sequence continues at coordinate 154,167 of JAPEVW010000168.1, forward strand.
CAATGAACTTTATTAAAAGAAATGGGTGATTTTGTTGAAACAAATCTTTAAGTTTGAATCCTGTTTAAATCCTCTACATGCTATCCTTCAGTCTAGTATCAGGTTATTTGATAATGCTATCGGAATCGAGTCAAACTTCAAATTTAAATTTATTTAGCTTTTGTTTTTAGTTCTGAAAATGCTAAGTTTAGTGACTGTGATTCCCATAGCTTTACGACACAATTTTTACACATTATATTATCAAATTTTGATACGTTTTTTAAAGTAATTTTGTAATCCCCTCTCTTTCTCTCTCCCTCCATTAGAGAAGCTAGATATCTTGGGTCTAAAAATAATATTACTGTCTACACTTAGTGTCTCCAAAGGAGGTAAACTTGTTGATAAACTTCTTCTTCTTCTAATTCACTGCAGGCGGGCTACTCAGTTGGTACAATTTAGCCCTCTTCTTTTTGCTTCACTCTGTGGGCTACAGAGCTACTGTCTTGGTTGTCTCAAATTTATTAGATATTCTCAGATATCTTTCAGTAGATCTTTTGACTCAAGGAGTTCAAATATAAGATGATAGATATCGATTTCTGTGCTCTGTGTGCAGGTATAGTTGGCTAGGCTCTTGGCTGATAGTGAGATTTTGTGGTGTTTGAAGTATTTTAACAGTTTACAAAGCAAGGTATGTTGTGCAGACGTCAGCATATTACATTCAAATAGGCAATGGTCAATTGTTTCATTATTCATATTACAATGCCTGCAAAGAGGGGACAGGGGAATTGAACCACTTGACTCAGAGAGCTTATATGAGAATGCAAGGAAATTTAGTCCATTTGTTCCAGAACGAATTCTATGATAAATTTTAGAAAGATACTTATTGGGAAAGGGGAAAGGATAGGATTAATCTTATTAAAATTAATATCTGATAGCCTCCATCGGTAAATATCTCTAATTGGGATTGGTCTCCCACTTGGCTGGTCAATATTTATAGCATTTTTTGCTATTTCATCAACCTGATGATTACCACTTATGCCAGAGTGGCTAGGAATGTACTGAAAATAAATTTTTATGCCACTTGAAGCAAGATTATCAATAATACTGAGACAATGATAAGTGTCAATGTCCAACCTATAGTGAGGAGCTGAGGCCAGCACTCAAGGCTTGATAAAGAGTCGGAATAGATGATAATATTATTCGAATTTGCAATCAAAGGTTGGTTTTGCTTAAAGTGTTTCTAATGCCATGATTATGGCATTTAACTCAGCAGACATTATAGATAAATTATTAAATAATCTCTCGCCCATTGCAATTTTCAGGTGAGGAAGGAAAACACCACTTGCAACCATCTCATTCATTTTTGACCCATCAACAAATATTTGGAAGTGATTTTTATAATTAATTGTACTAAGTTCTGCAAATTTTTTCTGGACAAAAGCAATGGGGGTTAAATCTTTATTCCAATTTAAAATTCAGTATTTATTATGGGAAATGACCAATTCCATGGAGGGGATTGGGGGAAAGTAGGTGCAATAGACTTTGCTGGTACAGGGAACTTCTTTTGAATATTGGCATACTCATCTGCAATACCTCTATACATGGCTGGATTTCTTAACCAATTATGTAATGTGTGTGAGCTATTTGATTCAATTTTTGTAAGATGTTTTTTGTCAAGAGAAAGCTACGTCTCTCCCTTATTGTTGTTAATCCACTCTCCCATAAGCAGAAACTTGGTGCTTGTGGGTTTCCTAAGACCAAATATGAGACGTATTATATCATTTTGTGATGTTTCAATTTTTTGCATCTGGGTATGCACCATAGACGATGAGCCCATAGTCAATATGGGGTCTTATATGTGATTTATAAAACTGGAGTAAGGTTTTTTTCCTTACAACCCCAGGGTTTGGAAAAGTCTTTTTAGTATATTTGCTTTTCTATAGCATTTTTTTATTGTGTTTGAAATGTGGAGGTGGAAATTAAGTTTTTGGTCAAACATGAGACCTAGGTAATTTATATGATTATCTTCTGGAATAGTTGTTTTATTTAGAGTTGGTTTTGCATTAACATGGTTTCGCTTCCGATTTTTGACTTGGTGGGTGCAATAGGTAAATCTGAATGTTGAGAGAATTTTTCAAACTGGAAAAGTGACTTCTGCAGATTTGACTGTGCTATCTGAAAGGTGGGTGCCATCTGAAAGGTGTTGCCAGATTACCATAGCACCAGATCATCAGCATATTGTAGATTCGTGTGGGGTAGGTTCATGTCCCAGAGATATAGGGCAAATAGGAGGCAACTGAGGACTGCTCCTGAGGTAGGCCTTTGGATATTGTCTTTTGGGTTGAAGAGGCTGAACCAAACACAAACAATGAAACTTCGCACTTCTATGAAGGATTTAATAAAAGATACTAGCTTAGGGGGTACTCCAAGGTTTGCAAGTTTATTTAAAAGGATTTGGTGGTTCACATTGTCATATGCCCCTTCAAAATCTAGGAAAGCTGCCACTAGGATTTTATTTTTTGAGAAAGATTCATTTATTGCATTTGTTAGCAAAATGAAAGCATCTGTTGAGGAGTGGTATTTCCTGAATCCAGTTTGATTGTGTGGGATCATATTATTTTTTTCAACAAACCAGAGGAGTATGTGATAAATCATTTTCTCCATTATTTTCCCCATCACAGGTGTAATCATTATGGGCCTATAAGACTCAGGGTTATCTTTTGGTTTATTTTTTCTTTAGGATTGGTAGGAGGGACGAAAATTTCCATATATTGGGGAACATAAAAGATGCCTAAGCGTGATTATAACAATTTAGCAGTTCTTGTTTGTATGAACGTGTGAGATTCTTTATCCATGTAGGGTGTATATTGTCATAGCTGCTGCTAGTTTTGGTTCTAATATTAAATAAAAAAAAAACAAGTTTTTTTAACTGAAAGTAAGGAACGACGTTAAACTTAAAACGAACAGAAATTATTCCGTATATGAAGGGGGCTGTCCCCTCCTCAACGCCTCGCTCTTTACGCTAAAGTTTTTTTATTGTTTAAAAAAAAATAGAGTTGTGAGAAAGTCAAACTTTAGCGTAAAGAGCGAGGCGTTGAGGAGGGGACAGCCCCCTTCATATACGGAATAATTTCTGTTCGTTTTAAGTTTTAACGTCATTCCTTACTTTCAGTTAAAAAAACTTGTTTTTTTTATTTAATTTTTGAACGTTTTTGAATTAATGCAGGTTTTGATTTTGGCTCACCGTACATGAATAATTAAAACAAAATTTGCATATTATATTTGGTTAAATGGCTTTCTCGAAACTTGTTTAATTTTATTTACGAACGTTTTTATTAGTAATAAATATACGTAACTTAGAATTAACTTACGTAACGAACTTCTATATTCATAAATTTTTAACACGTATATTAAGGGGTTCGCCCCCTAGTCAATACCCTGCTCTTTAAACTATAGTTCGAATTTTTTTTCCAGTTCTTTAAAAATGACCTCTTTATCACAATCAGTTGATCAGTTGAAAAACTTGTTTTTTTTTATTTAATTCCTGATCTTTTTCTTTAATAATGCTGGGAAATCCGGCGCCCGCTTCATAGCAATGTCCCCTCCCCCATGAAAACTTCCTTCATGGAAAGATCCTTCCATATAGCCCCCGACCCTCTCCTTCCCCCATCTACCAGAAAAAATCTCCTCTGAAAAAGTCTGTATACTTCCCAATAACCAATACTATATGTTAACATTGAGTAAAGTTCATAACTTTCAGCCCTCCCCCTGGGGACTTTGGGGGATCAAGTCATCCTAAAAGACATTTTTATCATATTTTCGACCATGCTGAACAAAATGGCTATCTCAAAATTTTGATCGGGTGACTTTGGGAAAAAAATGAGCGTGGGAGGGGGCCTAGTTGCCCTCCATTTTTTTTGGTCACTTAAAAAGGGCACTAGAACTTTTAATTTCCGTTCCAATGAGCCCTCCCACGATATTCTAGGACCACTGGGTCGATACGATCACCCCTGGGAAAAAAAAAACAAACAAACAATAAAATAAAAACACGCATCCGTGATCTTTCTTCTGGCAAAAAATGGAAAATTCCACATTTTTGTAGATAGGAGCTTGAAACCTCTACAGTAGGGTTCTCTGATACGCTGAATATGATGGTGTGATTTTCATTAAGATTCTATAACTTTTAGGGGGCCTTTCCCCCTTTTTTTCGAAAATTAGCCAAATTTTCTCAGGCACGTAACTTTTGATGGGTAAAATTAAACTTAATGAAACTTATATATTTGAAATCAGAATTAAAATCTGATTCTTTTGATGTATCTATTGGTATCAAAATCCCGTTTTTTAGAGTTTCGGTTACCATTGAGCCGGGTCGCTCCTTACTTACAGTTCGTTACCACGAACTGTTTGATGATGTGTTGCTTTATTCAATTCCTGGATTGAAAATGGGTTAGTTATGTAATCGGATCCTGGGCGTGGTTCGTAACTTGGGTTCATAGGAATTGTGGACAGTTTGCTTTGATTATTTGATCTTAGCTTTTTAACAAAAGAGTTGCAAAGAGGTTAGCCTTTTCATTATCATTGTCATAATGGGTATTATTATGTATAAGCTCATACCTGAGTGGGTTGGGGGAAGTCTTTTTCCCACACAGATGTGGCTTATGACTTTGTGTATAATTGGCTCATGCGTTTCTCTGGAGAGATTATTTGCAAAATTATTCCAGTATTTATATTTGGCATCTATTATAGTCCTTTTTAGATTAGATTCTGCTTGTAATTTTTTTATATATGTAGAAGGTGATGGTTTTTTTTTTATGAATTCTGTCCTAGCTGCCTTTTTTATCCTCCATTTATTTAGGCACTCATTTGTCCACCATGCTTTATGAATTTTTTTAGGGAATATTTTCTTAGGTGCTGTCCTGGGGATAGCATGATTAGCTGCATTTATTAGTAAAGATGTCAAGGCTTCAGCATGTGTGTCAACTGTTGTGTTAGAAATGCATGAACTTTGGGTGAAACTTGTAATTTCATCATTTAGTTTATTTTGGAACATAGGCCAATTTGCTTTAGTGTTAATATATTTGGAGGTATGAGATGAAGTTCAGCAGGTTCATTTAGGGAGCAAACTATAGCAAAGTGGTCTGTACATAGACCATCAATTTTATTTATGTAAATTTTGTTCAAAAAATTTAATGACATAATTTGTAGGTCAATTGTGGAGAATCTTGCCACTTTTGGGGTTGAAATATGTATTCAGGTTTGGAGGGGTAGCAACAGCTAATTCATTATTATTTGAAGTCATATGCTCAATAAATTTACCAGCTTTATTTGCTGGTTTATTCCCCCACAAAAGGCTGTGGGCATTGAAATCACCACAAATAATGATATTATTTAACATATTAGAATTAGTTATATAATTAAAGAAATCCTTGGCATCTGTAGTTTGACCATTAGGGTTATAAAAGCTTATTAAGTAGGTTTTTAAATTATTCAGCCAAACACTGATACCAATTACATCAAAATCATTTTCAAAATCAGGAAAATTGATGCCACAAAAATTTATATTATTATTAACTAATAAAGCTACCCCACCTCCTTTTCTCTCTGAAGATCTATCCTTTCTCAGGATAGTATATCCCATTGATAAATGTTGTGTTGTTTTATTTATTCTTCATATGACTGTGTATCAATGTTCAGCTTTGTTAAAAGTAAAGCAAGATTTTTTTTTCTTGAATGAGCATATCATCTGGGATGTAGATTTTTGCCAATTCTGCAATAATTTTTGTTTTTCTGTAGTTGATGTATGTTCATGGCCTGAACTGCATTACAGTTTAGAATGAATAAGCATACATTTGGGGATTGCATTTTTGGTTGTGCATCCTGTTTGTTGGTTAAGGGATTGATTCCTGGTAGTGTTTCTGGTTTGTTTCTTCTTGGGAGGGAGGGCCAGGCTGACCTCATCTCACCGGACAAGAAGGCTTGTTGGATTGGTGATTCCTTCTGATAGGGATTTGAGCTAGGGTGCTTAGAAGATGGTTTTTTATATGGGGTGCTTGATGCATTGGGGGCATTTGACTTGGGGGTTTTGGTTGGTTTCATTACAGGCTTTATTTGGTATCGTTAGGCAGCATTTGCTTCAATTGCTGCAAAGGGGTATGGGATGGCCTTTTCTGTTGATATTTGGAGTGTTAGAGCTCTTTTTCTTGTATGCAGGGCATAATGATTTATTTGTAGATTCATGTGGGCCTTTGCAATTGATGCATGTAGGCTGAGTGTTGTTGCAAGTTGTCAAGTCGGAAAGGACCTAAAGAGCGAGGTATTGACTAGGGGGCGAACCGAATCATATACGTAATAATTTCTGTTCGTTTTAAGTTTTGATGTTGCTCCTTACTTTCAGTTAAAGAACTTGTTTTTTTTATTTAATTTCTGGTCGTTTTTTTTAAATAATGCTGGGAAATCTGGCGCCCCCTTAATAGCAATATCCCTTCCCCCATGAAAACCTCCTCCAAAGAAGATCCTCCCACGTAACCCCCAACCTCCACTTCCCCCACTACCAGAAAAAATCCCCAGTGAAAACGTCTGTATACTTACAAATAACCAATACTATATGTAAATATTGGGCAAAGTTCATAACTTGCAGCCCTTATCCCCAGGAAATGTGGGGGATTAATCATCTTCAAAGACATAGTTATTATATTTTTTTTTGACCATGCTGAACAAAATGGTTATCTCAAAATTTTGATCAGGTGACTTTGGGGAAAAATGAGCGTGGGAGGGGGCCTAGTTGTCCTCCATTTTTTCGGTCAGTTAAAAAGGGCACTAAATTTTTTAATTTCCGTTCGAATGAGCCCTACCGCGATATTGTAGACAACTTTCCGTCAGGTCGGAAAGTTGTCAGGTCAGGTGTTTAGGATGGAAAGCTTTACAATTACTACACTCTCGGAGAATTTCATTACATTTGTTTTGTTGTGTGTCCAGTTTGAAACACTTCTGACACTGGATAGGCTTAGGTTTGTATTCCTTGTGTGGTTTGATTTGCCCAAATAGGAATAATTTTTTCTGGGATATCAATTTTATCCTTCAGTGTGAATAAGAAGGATCTACTAGTTTTTAGGCCATTGGAGTTAGGTTTTCCAAGTTGGATAACATCTTCAACTGGGATTATGTTTCTTCAGCCCTATCTGAGAGCCCTTCTTTTAACTCCTGAGTAGATATCTCTGGGGGAACATTATAAACTACTATTTTTGTTGGTGATTGTTTTGGGTTCCAATTAGATGCAATAATAGGGGTATTCAGAAGGGATTTTAGGTTAATTATTGTATATGCTGATTTCTGATCTTCTACAGCTATTAGTAGAGATCCATCACGGTTAATATTAAGAGAGAACATTGATTTTATCAATTTAAAAATTGCAACTCTTATTGCAGGGATCATTTTTATTTCAAAGGGGGTAGTGGGATTAATTTTAAGATAAATTCCTAAGTTTTTGGAGGGAGGATCTTGGACAGGGAGAGGGGAAATGCTTTTAATTGGGGAGATTTTTTTCCTTTTTTGAGCTTCTAGAGAGGACCTCTTGAAACCCATCATTATCATCATTTATGGTTACATTAGCCCCTACACTTATCATTGTCCTATTCTCCAAATTGGAGCTATCATTAGAACATTCAGATAATGTGCTTGACCAGCCAGGATGGATATCTTTCACTATGGCACATTCAGTGGAATTTGATTTGGGATCTGGGGCGACTTTTTTTTGGAGGACTTCTAAACATTGCCTATTGAAAAAAAGCTTTAAACACAAAAATAAAACTTAAAAAAAAAGAAGGGGAAAAGAGAATGATATCAAACCGTCTGCACTATACTAAGGGGAGGAAACACCACAGTATAGCCCTGAGGATGAGTTGAGCAGGATTGTTTGGTACGACTGCTGATTAGAAACGATAATATACACAAGAAAAATATACTTTAATTTTCTTATAAGGTTGCTGTTGCTGGCAGCAAACCTGTAATAGGGTTTTCTGATACGCTGAATCTGACGGTGTGATTTTCATTAAAATTCTTTCACTTGTAGGGGATGTTTCCCTCTTCTTTAAAAAATCAGGTAAATTTTCTCAGGCTCGTAGCCTTTGATGAGTAATACAAAACTTTATATATTTAGAATCAGCATTATAAGCCCATTCTTTTAATACATTTATTGACATCAAAATTCCGTTTTTAAAACTTTCGATTGCTATTGAGCCGTATCGCTTGTTTTTTTTATTGTTTTTTTTTTTATTACGTATATGTTATTGCTTACATGAGGGGGGTTCTACCCTTAGTCAATAACCCCTGAATCACAAAGGCCGTTTAATTAGAATAGATAGCTCTTTTGAAAGCACTAAAAAAACTGTAGCGTAAAGAGCGAGATATTGACTTAGGGAGAACCCCCTCATATACGTAATAATTTCTATTCGTTTTAAGTTCTAATGTTGCTTCTTACTTTCAGTTGAAAAAACTCCACCAGAAAAAAAATTTCCTGAAAATGTCTGTATACTTCCCAATAACCAATACAATATGTAAGCAATGGACAAAGTTCATAACTTGCAGCCCTTCTCCTGGGAACTTCGGGGGATTAAGTCATCCTAAAAGACATATTTATTGGATTTTCGACTATGCTGAACAAAATGGTTATCTCAAAATTTTAATTGGGTGACTTTGAGGAAAAAATGAGCGTGGAAGGGGTCTAGTTGCCTTCCATTTTTTTTGGTCACTTGAAAAAGACACTGGAACTTTTAATTTCCCTTCCAATGAGCCCTCCAACGATATTCTGGGACTTTTGGGTCAATATGATTACCCCTTGGAAAAAAAATAAACAAAAAAACAAAAAATAAACACGCATCCATGATCTTTCTTCTGGCAAAAAATTGAAAATTCCACATTTTTGAAGATAGGAGCTTAAAACCTCTACAGTAGGGTTCTCTGATACGCAGAATATGATTGTCCGATTTTCATTAAGGTTCTATAACTTTTAGGGGGTCTTTCCCCTTTCTTTTTAAAATCAGCCAAATTTTCTCAGGCGCGTAACTTTTGATGGGTAATATTAAACTTGATGAATCTTATATATTTGAAATTAGAATCAAAATTTAATTCTTTTGATGTATATATTGGTATCAAAATTCCGTTTTTTAGAGTTTCGGTTACCATTGAGCCGGGTCGCTCCTTACTTACAGATCGTTACCACGAACTGTTTGATTAAAAGACAATTAGGTTTATGCTCAATGAAAAAAAGTGGCGGGTGACAGAATACATCAGAATTATGTAATTTGGGCTATTTTTTTTTGCACATTAGGGGGGGGGGTAAAGTATTTGGACAATGTGAAATTAGAAAACAATTCTTACTTCATAATATGCAGAGTAATTGCAGGTAATATATTTTGCATGCAGACCTGCTATATTTTAACCCCACCCCCTAGTGTGGAAACATATAGCCCAAATTTGTTTCTAAAGCATTATATTTTCATCACGTTTTGGTATTTTTTTTTTTTTTTTTTTTTTTTTTTTTTATTAGGACTAGCCTAACTTTACTTCTTGAGTGGGGCTGCAATAACAGAAAAGTACTAACCCGTTTTTTCTCTCTTGAGTTTTTAATCGAAGAAAACATTTTTCTGCTATTCAAAAATTGTTTCGTTTTGTAACATGAAATATTTTATTTACATACATACCAGAACAAAAGTAATTGAAATTTGAAATGCTATTTTAAGTCAATAACCACTAGGTTGTTTTTTCCCCGTCAGTTAAGCTTGTACCATATTGTTGACTAGCTTTTTTGGGGGTGATAGGTTTCTTATTGCAAAAAAAAAAGTATTTGTTGTAAAATTCGTACCAGTACGCCAGAAACAGATTATTGCTTTTTAGAAGTATCTAGATTTAGAAGTGCAGACCTCAAACAATGTGTCAAAGAGGGATTAACCGCATGTGTTTCAGTGGGAGAATTTTTTTATTAATCTCAAATCATTTTTGAAAATGCAAAAAATCACCTTTGTATCGTAAAAACTTGTTTACTTCATAAGGAGACAAGCATGGACGATATTGCGACATGTTGTACCTGGGCCGCATCAAAGTCACGTTTGTCAACAAAAAAGCCAAATTTCATTAACGATCAAGGCCGTATCTAAGCGGGGGGCGTTACCACGTTTGAACCTCTGCTCCCATTAAATTTTGTCCTACTCGCAAAAGAGTAACAAAAATTTTATATACTCATTTTTTATTTTTTGCAACTGCTACCCCCCCCCCCCGGAAAATACTCTCACCCCCTGACAACAATCCTGAATGTACTATTGTAAATCATGTGTTGTTTTTCTCGAAATTAGCGTCAACCTCATATTTCAGAAGTAGAAACCTAATATCTAGATTTAGAAGTACTGATCCCAAACAATGTGGTAAAGAGGGATTGACCACACGTATTTCAGTGGCACAATATTTTTTCCAGTCTCAAATTATTTTTGAAAAGGCAAAATCCACAATCCATCTTTGTATCGTGAAAACTTGTTTACTTCCTAAGAGACAAGCATAGACGATATTGCGACATTTTATGCCAGGGCTGCATCAAAGTCACGTTTGTTGACTAAAAAGCAAAGTTTTATTAATGATCGAGGCCCCGCATCCAAGTGGGGAGAGTTACCAGGGTTTTTTACCCCCCCTCCCCACCTTACCACCCCCTCCCCCCCCCCCCCCTTCGGCCAATTTGTTTTGGCTTACTCGCGAAAAAGTAACAACAATTTTTACAAAATCAATTTGAAAGTTTTTTGTAACTTCCCTCCTCCAAAAAATATTTCAGCCCCCAAACAACAATCTTGAAATGCGCCTTAGTCAATTATATATAGTTTTGGTACTTGTCTAAAATATAAAACACACTCGAGAACTTGTGTTGCGATTACCCGGTTTTCACGCTGTCTATACCAGAGAATAACATTCGGCTTTTTGAGAAACCAAATAACAGCTTTTATTTCAGTTTAATATTTGGTTGGTATTTTGGTTAAGTTAGATAATTTTAGGTTTAGCGCTCTGGGCGGACCCTCTTCCATAATTCTTTGTGGTATTTTTCATTATTTGGTTACTAAAGCATTGTATTTTCATCATATTTTTTTTATTTCATTAGTAGTCACCAAATTTCAATTCTCGAGTGTGTTTTATATAATGGACAAGTACCGTGGTTTTCTTAATTTTAGCTTCTAACTAATATTTCAGAAGAAAAAAAACCTAAAATGATTCCAACTTTGAGAAGTTTGACTCTGTCTCACAACTTTATTTTTTAAAACAATAAAAAACTTTAGCGTAAAGAGCGAGGCATTGAGGAGGGGGCAGCCCTTTCATATACGGAATAATTTTTGTTCGTTTTAAGTTTTAATGTCGCTCCTTAATTTCAGTTTAAAAAACTTGTTTTTTTTTTATTTGATACAGACACAAGAATAACCGGTTCTAGGTTTGTTCTCGAGTTTTACACAGCGTAATTCTTGAGTGGGATCAAACTTTATTTAAATTAAACCCGTTTTTATCTTTTTCATATTTGTAAATGAAAATGCAATGTGGTCCAAGAAATAAAGAACGTTTTAGAAAGAAAGAACGTTTTTGATCACCCCGAAGATGGCTAGCCTACTCGAGTCAACAATATCGCGCAAGCATCCGCGACGGGGAAAAACTGGCAATTTGATTTTAAAACAAGCACGTTATATTTACAGCTAAACAAGTAAAAAATATTAGCCATTAGAAACTCCTGATCCCTCATTTCTTTCTTTTTTTTCAATTTTACTTCAAAATACACACCTTATCCAAAAGTCGTCGGCTCCTTATATCGTTGTCAAATATCCGCTAAAATTTCGTACTTTGGTGAAATGTCAAGTCTAGATGTTAAACGAGAAGGAATTTCATTGGTTGGCATGGGTTCGCCCTATATTTTACTTTTGAACAATAAACAGTGCCGGATGAAGCCTATAGAACATGATCAGAGTTGCAAACAGTGCCACCATAGCGGCAAAATATGAATGGGCCCGAATCCAAACGTAAACGTTAAGTTGTGTTAAACATCGCTTAAAAGACTAAAGTTAAGTTACCCAAAGACTAGTAAAGATCTTTGTTTCTTTCCCCGCATGAAACATTTTCTTTTTTTGTTGTGCAAAAAAGGGCTCGGGTACCGGTTGCCCTTAAAAAAATTTTGATTCTTAAAGAGGAAAATCGAACTTTCAATTTCACATATGTGAGTCCTCTCTGAAGCCTTTACGACCACCTCCTTAATACGCAGTAGTCAGGTCGGAAAAAAGTCTTACTCTTAACTTAGGCCACGCCTGAGCGCTCAATTTCTGCCATTCAATCGGACCATCATTTGTGAACCATCAATTTCTGCCATTCAATCGGAATTACTCTTGGGACAAGGATATTCTCTTGATTTCTTGACATCGGATGACATAAGGAAATACAGGTTCTTAGAAGGAGGTTGGAAAATCTACTTGTAAGAGAGAAGTTGACGACACATGCAATTTTGGCTCAAGTGTGCCTATTGATGTTTGTTCGCATGTAACTGTACCGCTCCATATGACTGCTGAGTCGATGTTCTTTTACAAATATCTTTTATTTTCTATCAAACCCAAGAAGATGAAGATTCGCCCCCTCAGAAAAAATCAAAGGGTTTCCAACGCGCGGAGGTTCACGAAGAAATTATGATTAACGAGGATTTTGAAAAGGAGGAAAAAAAGTGCGAAATGGTAAGCGTCTCTGACCTGTCTGGATTGTTTATCTGACTCACCAATCCAAATTATGATGCACTCATATTCTTATACGCTGATGCATGGTAACCCTAACTAGTTCAGTTAGGTCCTACAGGACTTGACATCTGTATAGTTAAGTAGTAAGGTATATCAAACGGCACCATCGACACTTTCGAGTTTGTTAAAATGGTTATTTTTAATGTCTCGAGAACAATTGTGGGTATCAAGTTGAAACTTTTAGGGAGGGTTTAAGGGGGGATGAGATACAAGTGGACGTTTAGCTATGTCGTGGGGGGGAGAGGGTATTGCTAATTCAAAAGACACTATAAGCCTCTAGCTTATCGTAATACTTTATCTTCAAAATCTTGGAACAGTTTGAGGGACGTCTCTAAACCTTCTAAAGGCCATAGTGTCATTTGCGCTATATTGAAAACTAAATTATTAGGTTTTTGATGAGGTTTTTTAGTTATAATTTTTTTTATGGTTATAATTATAAATTTTTGAAATTACCAGGAATTAAAATCATTACGTTTTTTTCTCTTTTGTTTCTCTTTGCTCATTTTTTTTAATTGTTTCTATCTTTAAAAAATTATTTTATATTTATTAGTGTCTGTAATTGTGAGGTATGTACGTTTTTTTGTTTGTACTTTATTTTTGTTTTGTTTTTTTTTTTTTTATCTCACATGCAACCATATTGTCTTTATTAGCCTATTTATCTTTATTAGTGTTTGTCATTTTGAGCTCGTTTTTCTTTGATATTTCTTTTCTCTCTATGTTCAGTCCATTTGTTAGGTACGCATGTTTCCAAATAAACAGTAAAGCCCTTGAGAATCAATATAAAGAATAAATAATAATAAAATTCTTTATTAGACACACTCTAATTGTCGTTTTTAGTTATAATTTTTAGCTATTAATAGTTATTTAGCTATTTAATAGGCATTCTCAATTTAATATCAGGCATTTTATGTTCAGTTTTTTCATAATGCTATAATTATAGGCTAATCACCTGAATATGAACATTCTTTTTTCAATCAAAACAAACTCAAGGTTGTGCTACATGTGTTTTGAAAGCAGGAAGAGTCAGGGCACCTAAAAACCCTATTTTTACCGATCTCTTTAAAGAGATTGAACCAGGGACATGGACAAGGGAAGGACGTGGTCTCGGTCCCCAACCGAAAATCTATTATTTTTTTTGGGGGGGGGGCTTCTAGACATTTGGTATTCAGATTATCAAATTGAATTACCTTCCAGGCTATTCGAATAGATCCTGAAGCTCCTAAAGCTACCCCGAAAGAAGCAAAGAAACAATCTCGAGGGTGGTTCGATCGAGTAAGTAGGGATCCCATTTTACTTTTTTTCATTCTTCTAGTTTTGTCTGCTTGTCCTTCAGTACTAGGTGCACTCTCTCATGTCATTAGATTGGTGGCTCTCACTTTCCCAGTTTTTTTACTTACGAGAGAAGATATTTAATTTTAATTACACTTTTGAAAAAAGTTGAATGTTTTTGGGAAAATTCCTAAGAACAGCTGGGCATTAAAATTCACTCTTTGAAACATCTACCCCATGCCTCCACCACCAAAATGACTCACTGTCCTTCTCTCACGATAGCTGATGCACGCTTACATATCCCTGTATATAACTTTATGAAAGATGAAACAAATCATTTTAGTTAAAATAATACCGGAAATGGAATCTCGGCGAGACCTCGAAACTGCAATGTCAGACTTTTCCAGGAAATGTGAGACACACACAGGAGTGATTTGTTTTATGAGGGGAGGGGGCAAAACCTAGAGAAATAAATATACCAATCATCAAAAAAATATGTATAATTAGGAAAATCACGAGTTCTAGGTCTAGCGAGAGGGCTTGGTCTCGAGGTTCTCACTGCTCAACACAGATTGCAGAACCAATGAAAAAAAAAAGAAAAACGCTTTACTTCATTTCTAATTTAGAAAGAAAATGATCAACATTAGTTTTCGTTCGTGGTAAAGCATCGCTTCTATTTAATTTTAGAGATGCAGGAAATTTATCGCAAATATTGCTTTTTTTAGCAAAATCACTTATAAAATCACTTGAAAAATATCCAAGTCTAAGAAGAGTAACACTAATATTAAAATATAGTTTCTCACCTTTCAAAGGGGAGTGTGTCAGCAATTGTATTTGCTTTTTCAAGCCCAACAACATTATCTGATTGTACATGTTCTTTCAATAGCACCCAAATATCAGCTCTCACTTTCTTAACTTTTTCTTATGTTGCTCTTTAGCCTTTTTTGCTTCAGCCATTTTCTTCTTTTCCTGCTCTTCTGCTTTTTCTTTTGCTATCCTTTCTGCTTCTTTCGCCTGCTCTAAAAGCTGAAATTAAAACAGCTTAGAACTTTTCCATCAACCGCAAACTTCTGTAGAATAAATTTCCAGTCAGAATTTTTTCTGGGCAAATGGAAAATCTGAGAAATTGGGACTGTAAAAAAAGGGAAAGAAGTATTAAGTAAGGTCGATAAATGCAGATTTTCAGGCTCCGAAATAAAAAAAAAAAAATAATCAGGGTATTTGCACGCAGAGTATTTTCACAAGGATTTATTGATTATATAATTGAAATCAGTGATCCCCAAAGTGGACGCTACCGACCCTTGATGGGTGCTGGAGTGATTCAGGTGGAGAATAAAGGCCACACGTACATTCTAGTGATGACAAATAGTGAATCATTGTCATTAAGGCCGAGTATGATCTAATGGTTAGCAGCAAGCCAAGTTCATCCTCCTCAGTAATGTGATTTTGAATGTAAGAGCTTTTTTTCTGTTACCCTTCTATGCTAAGGTTAATAAATCGTTTCATCAAATTTCGAATATCAATTTACACCTTCCTTTAATATATTTCATTTACCGATAAAAACAACATGAATAATCCTAAAAACCTTGGCACCAAAAACATTTTTACTTTCCTGTCGGTCGAATTGAATGACTGTCATTATGCAATAGAATAAAATAAAAAAACCTTGAATAATGGTTTATATGGATATAAAAATTAGAAAAAAACTTGCAAAATTTTTTTCTATTTAAAAAAAGGAAAAAACAAATCATCAAAAAAAAAATCTGCATTTGGCAAAAAAAACGCTTTTAAAGACTGGGAAGTAGTTTTCCAGTATTTCTATAATAATTATTAAATTAGATAGACTAGGAGAGAAGGGAAATGATGCCGATAATTGGACTGATGCTCACTATAATTACTGTGCCATGGGTTTTTCATGTCTCTTTTAAAATGTTATAAATATTTAAAAGACAACTGATAAGCTGGCTAAGACTTTTTATTTCCATTAGAGCCATTACAAAAACCTGAAGTTCAGCTTTTTTCACTTTCCTATATTCCTGGTTTTAAATAAGTGGTTGAATGATCTAATTTGTTGAGACCAAAGATATACCAAAAATGTATTTAGATAGACAGAAACATGGAAATTTATGGGACCAAGCTGCGTTTGATTTAGCATTACAAAGCCGGTAGACAATCAACATCTCGTTGACTTAACGAACGCCATCAATCCATCTTCTATTTCAAATTTGCCGCTCGAATTTATGATAATTCAAGGCATGCAATCGCATCTCAGAGGCAACCACATTTCGACAAAGGTGTGACCACTTCATACAGCAACAAAAAAATTGATCTTTCAGCGGCATTAGTAAATGACAAAACCGAATTTTGGACAATGAAAGAAAAGAGCTGCAGACAAAGGGCACCAAACTTCTGCACTGAAAATATTGATACTTTTCAATATGATCGATCCATCGATCACTTTTAAGAGTATCGATATTCCTGGTATAGTATGGGGCAGCATAATTTGTAGTACAGAGTGGGCGCTAAATTATCTGTATAGTAATATTATCTTAAAAAGTAGTTCAACTTATTAAAATGTCGGAAACAAAATTTTTGCTACTTTCGTAGATATTAAAGCTTATAGTACCAAGGGCCATGTAAATATTTTCCCCATTCCTGTCTTTAGCTTCCTACATGAGTTTCATTAGACAATTGAGGAAGGTATGGTCCAAGAAGAAGTTATTTGCCCTGTTTTCAATGCAGAATTTCTTAAAATATTCGCTATAAAGGTTGAAGCTCATCAAATGTGAATCAAGATTTTTCCTTGGCACCCGATAGGCCAGAACTATCACTGACTAATTCGATCGTAGCATCACACGTTACGTAAAACTGACATTATTTTTCGCCAAAAGCCTTCCACAAATTTGTTCAATTAAAATTTTATGGTTATAAGAATTGTTTTGAAGCATTCACTAGAATTTAATCCTGACACTCCAACTTAGATTGTTTTGAAAATGAACTTTAGAAAATCAGTTTCAAATTTTTTACGAAAGTTTTTGACAAAACTAATAAAGCTGTTAAGCACCAGGGTAGCTCTAAGGTCAAATTATAATCAAAATTGTAAAAATGGGTATGCTCAAGCCGCAATAGAGACACACCTTGGAATTAGAACTACAACTAAGAGATGTAAATATATGTGTTTCTACGTTAATTATAACTTCCCACCTGTGAAGCGATTGTGGTAGAATGCCAGTGGCGTAATTTCATCAAAGTCTATGGGAGGCGGGCAAAGTTGAAGCCAATTTTCCAAATCATGTGAAAATGACAGTTAACACTAAAAAATAAGCTATTTGGTACCATAAAGGTAGTATTTAGTACTATAAAGGTACTTTGTAGTACTGTAAAGATAAATATAAATTTTAAAAATCTGATGTGCTTTTGTTGAGGCTTGAATTATGCAGATTTATTTTAGTTTTGAAAATATTTTGAAACAAACTAAATTTTAGCTGGGCGGACAAAGCGGGGTCTTGGTAGGGGACAAACTGAGGTCTGACTGGGGCAGTTGCCCCCTGCCCCATAGCAAATTACGCCCCTGTAGAATGCTACAATTTTTTTTGAAGAATTATATCTTTATTCCACCCTAATTTGAATTAAAGCTTAGGTTTAAAGCTTAGTAGAAAATCGGTCTTGCTTCAATAATCAAAATATATTTGATGAAACTGCAGTATGAAAAGACATTTAATTGCTTAAAGAGCAAAAAAATGGTAATCGCAAATATATTTGTATATATTTTAACAAGGGATTACAACAATTTGAAAACCGTAAAAAGAAATCAAAAAGTTTGAAGCTTAGTAGAATTCGTTATTAGAAATCGGATTTGCAGTATTATCAAATATCTTTGAATAGAAATCAGTATGAAAAGACATTAAATTGCGTAAAAAGCAAAAAACTGATAATTGCAAAAATATTTGTTTATTTTAACAAGGGATTACAACAATTCAAAAACCTAAAAAAGTTTGAAGCCTAGTCGTACATATCGTTGTTAGAAATTGGAGTAGCTTCAACAATCAAATATATTTGAACACAATTAGTATGAAAAGACATTAAATTGCGTAAACAGGAAAAAAATGGTAATTGAAAAAATGCTTCCATATATTTTGACAAAGGATTGCAAGACACAGTATTGAAAGATATTAAATTGCGTAGTAAAGAGCCACTCACCGGTAATTTCAAAAATATTTGTATATATTTTAACAAGGGATAACAACAATTCAAAAACATTACAAAAGAAAATTAAAATTTGAAGCTTAGTAGAAAGTTGTTTGTTAGAAAAACACCAATTTCTTTTCTTATAAGCCCAATGGCTTTTTCAGAAATGAAAAAAAAAAAACTTGAAAATTGTTCAAGTTCAGTTCAGAATCGCTAAAGTTATTATATAAAATGCAAAAATATTTTCGGTGCCTGAGCAATAATTTTATGTTTTAATTCAAACTAGAGAAATGTCGGAAAATTTTAGAAATAGCTTTTTTTTTTGTAAGATAAAATCAACTCGCTACGTCATTAAGCTTATTTAAGTTATTAAGTTATTTAATGTCATCAGCAAGGCCCAAAAAACGAAAACTTTCAATTATTACAAACAATTATTCGCTGTTTGGCAAGGGATTGCAACAATTCAAAAACCTTAAAAAAAAAACCCAAAGTTTCAAGCTGAGTACATATACATACATAATAATAATAATAAGTACATAATAATCAAATATCTTTGAACAGGCACAGTATGAAGACATTATATTGTGTAAGAAACAAAAACGGGTAATTGCAAAAAAAAACAGGTAATTACAAGAAACAGCAGAAAATTATCAAGTTATTAATGCGCTGTAGCTTCCACTATTGAAAAAAGAAACTCTAGGTATTGCCGATATTTTTAAGACTTGAATTTTACCGTGGGTACCCCAACATGAAACCGAATGTTAATAGTACAGTCAATCTAGCGTCAAATAGGACTCGACCGCAAACAAATTGCAACAGAAATGATTTTTACACCATCTTGTAGAGAAAGAAAAACTGTACAACATATCAAAAGTTGAGAAACCCAGCGGGGTCCAAAATAAGGGTTTTTTTTAGCGTTTTCCGTTGGTTTTTTGTTGTTTTTAGCGGAAATTTTCCGTTATCCTGGAGCTTAGCATTTACTTCATGGGAGACATGTTTCTGAACTAGTTTTGTGTGCTGAATTCGAATATCACATCAGATTCAAGTTATGTCCCACTGTTAGTGTTTCACATTCATCACCAAACAAGAAATTCGTATTTCTTGGCCATATTTCCCTTTTTTCCCTGCCAGTGATGACACCTGTGTGTACTCTACCTTGACGTTCATCGCACACCAAGCTATACGCCATGGATTCGCCCCAGGCGTGACCTTCGATCAGCCATTGTGGTGGAAAGCTATGAAAATGGTTGAGGCTTCTGAACCATGAAGTGAGCTCTCAGCAGTAGTTCTGAAACTCGGTGGGTTTCACACAACCATGAGCTTTATTGGATGCATAGGATACACAATGGAAGGATCCGGTCTCCGCGAAGTCCTGGAACTTGCATATGCCCCAAACACTGTTCCCCATCTCCTAAGTGGAAAGGCTATTTCACGAGCTGTTCGAGGTCTCTTGCTAGTTGATAGTGCTCTCCATGCCGTGCTGCTCTCCGAGTTATTTGACGATGATCCCTGTTCAGAACCTGAAACAAAGTTAGGCACCAAAGAAGTTGCAGACCTTAAAACACTGTACAGCAAGCTAATGAATGGAGAGGCAACAATGACGGAGGTTGAAGAAATCCTGCACTCAAGCGGATCAAAGGTTTCGTCGACCAGAAGATACTTGATCTGTCTCAGCGCAGAACTTCAAAGCTGTGGTTTCAGCTTATGAATATGGTTGGGATACTTCGTTCTTTCATCAAAGCTGAGCGGATGGGGCTTTGGGACTTACACCTAAAGTCTGTGTCTGAAATGCTACCTTTTCTTGCGGCCTGTGGTCACAACAACTATGCCAAAGCGTGCCGAATATACCATCAGAAGATGGTGAAGCTTGAAGAAACCCATCCTACTGTTCATAGTTCATTCCAACAAGGAATGCACGTCGTCAGACGATCTGATCGCATTGGGCTGGCTTGTCGACGGATCTAGTTATTGAACAAGAGCTTATGCGCTCGTTGAAAACAGCAGGCGGACTGACTAGGGGTACGGGCATGACCGAAACCCAGAGGTCGCTGTGGGTTTTAGCAGGCCCAACCTGCTCGGCTGTTAACCTCCTAATGGAAGATCTGACGCAAATTCTGTATGGGACAAGCGAGCAGCACAAGGAGAACGCAGGCCCCAGACAAGAACGAGACTTCAAGGATACGCAGGCGATGGTCACGTACTTTGAAAATGGCTCACCACTCGGAGGGGATACCCAGCTTAGAAGCATTGCTACCGGTTTGACTGCATATGAATCTGCAAACGTTGACTATGCGAAGGCTGTCAGGCTAAAAATCCTTGATGCTATGACTGGAAAAGTGGCGAAGGATTTTGTCTTCCGAAGAAAGGAACAGGCAGTCCAGATAACAACAAAGCAAACAGCTGGAGGAGATTGCAAGCGACTGGATCCAGCTTTGCTATTCCAACGCTTCATTGCGTTAGCCAAAAGGACAAGACTTCCTGAATCAGAGTGCTTCCTGTATGAACTTTGTTCGTATCCCGCTGCTCTGTTTGACAGCTCATTTATGGCGAGAGTGCCGAACAAGGCCGAATTCGCCAAGGCCATTGCACTTGCATGCAAACTCGACGAAATTCCGAAGAATGATAGTGGACCTTCCATCAAAGATATGGCCCATTCGTATCGTAATCGAACGATTGGTCGCGAGGTTTTCTTCACGAATGACATGTGTCTGAAAGTTAAGAAAGAAGAATTTCTCGGGAACAAGAAAAAACAAGTCAAGATTCCTTAGTGCGCTTGCAGTTCATCTCAAGCAAAAAGGCTATTTTGTAGTCCAAGCCCCCTGTGATGCAGACGTGCCTATTGTAAAAGCTGCTATCGAATCAGCTAAACAGAAGGTAACTGCCGTTATTGGAGAAGATACGGATCTTCTGGTCCTTCTCTGCTACCACTGTGATGTCTCCACTAACAAGGGTACTTCGCCCCAGAGCCAAAGAAAAATAAAGAGCGAAGGTTCTGGGATGTTCATGAAATGAAAAAAAGATTAGGCCAAGAAGTATGTGGTCTGATCCTCTTTGCCCATGCATTCCTTGGGTGTGATTCTACATCACGTGTCCACAACATCGGAAAAGGCCTTACCCTGAAAAAAGTGATAGAAGACGAAAGTTTTCGAGCATCTGCCAAGGTCTTTATGGAAGAAGGCAGCAACAAAAATCGAAGTCAAGGAAGCCGGAGAAGACACACTTCTTATAATATATGGTGGAAAGAAGGGGGGAGATCTGAACGAGCTTCGAAAGCAGCACTTCGAAAGAAAGCTCGTCACAGCAACGGCTTTTTGTTCACCCAGAGCAGCTACCTCCCACATCCAACTCTGCAGCATTTCACAGCTATAGAGTTTACTTTCAGGTGCACGCCTGGAATGACGACCGTAATCTAGAATTGAACCCTCAAGAGTGGGGCTGGAAGGACCGAAATGGTACATTATACCCGTGATGACGGACCTACCCCCAGCACCTCCCCAACTTCTTAAGATTGTTAAGTGTTCCTGCCGTTCAAACTGCACTTGTGTCAGAAACGGTATGTCTTGCACTCTCGCGTGCAAAACTTGTCAGGGAGCAGAATGTGATAATTCTCCCAAATCAGAAGATCTCATCGACGATCTCGACGACGAAGTTTCAAACTACACTGCCAGTGATTAATGTCGCAAGTCATTTGAAAAGTTGCCTGCCTTTTACCAATGTGATTTTTGTTACCTGTGATTTTAGTCAGTTAATCCGGGTTGCAGCGGTAGCTAGCAACCTAGTAAGAGACGATCACGTCCAATGTTAAGAAATATAAAAACCCATAGTTCCTAAAAAAGGAGTCAGATCAAAACAAAAAGTACACCATTGGAACCGCCTTGTCAGAAACCCCTGTAAAGAAAACTTTCTGTCCCTTGGCTTGAACAGCGAGGGAAATATATTCGCTTGAAAATCAAGAAAAGTGGCAGCTATTACAATATTCTGCCTAAACGGGATATTTTTTTTTTCTTTTTTTCTCTTTTCTTTGTTTCCAGAGATAGCTTGGCACTGGAACATCGTAGAGAGTTGTTCAATAGCTCATTTTAAAGGAAATTAATTGGGTTAAAAATCTATAGTAACTAAAATAAATTATTTCTAAAAGAGACTAAATTTTTCCAGCAAAACTGCATTTTCGATGTCTTTTCACACTGCAGTCTTTCAAACATAATCGTATACCAGCGGTAAGATTTGAACCCACGCCTCCGAAGAGACTGGTGGCTAACACCAATGCCTTGGACCACTCGGCCAGGCTGCCTCTTATAATTTGGGTTGCAGCAGTAGCTAGCAACCTAGCAAGAGACGATCAGTCCCATGCTAAGAAATATAAAAACCCAAAACTCCTAAAAATAGAGTCAGATCAAAACAAACAAAAGTACATCATTAGAAACTACCTTGTCTGAAACCCTACTAGATAAATAATGAATGTCATCATAGTTTTTTATATTAGAGCTATGACGTGAATAGAAAAACACGAAAATATATTGTTGTTTCTGAAGACGTCATGAAATAATATCATTGCGCCATGACGTCAATAAAATCATTATCCGGGTTGCAGCGGTAGCTAGCAACCTAGTAAGAGACGATCACGTCCAATGTTAAGAAATATAAAAACCCATAGTTCCTAACAAAGGAGTCAGATCAAAACAAAAAGTACACCATTAGAACCGCCTTGTCCGAAACCTCTATAAAGGAAACTTACCGCCCTTTGGCTTGAATAACAAAGAAAATATATTGGCTTGAAAATCAAGCAAATTGACTTTTACCACGTTATTCTCCACAAACGGGATATTTTTTTTTCTCTTTTCTTTTGTATCCAGAGATAGCTTGGCACTGGAACATCGTAGAGGGTTGTTCAATAGCTCATTTTAAAGGAAATTAATTGGGTTTGAAAAACCTTTTGTAACTAAAATAAATTATTTCTAAAAGAGAATAAATTTTTCCACCAAAAACTGCATTTTCGATGTCTTTTCACACTGCAGTCTTTCAAACATAATCGTATACCAGCGGTAAGATTTGAACCCACGCCTCCGAAGAGACTGGTGGCTAACACCAGTGCCTTGGACCACTCGGCCAGGCTGCCTCTCATAAATAACTATATATGTGAATCTTGGTTGCAGCAGTAGCTAGCAATCTAGTAAGAGACGATCAGTCCAATGATAAGAAATATACAAAACTCCTAAAAATACAGTCAAATCATCAAATCAAAACAAAAGTACATCATTAGAATTACCTTGTCTGAAACCCTACTAGATAAATAATGAATGTCGTCATAGTTTTATATTAGAGCTATGACGTGAATAGAAAAACACGAAATTATATTGTTGTTTCTGAAGACGTCATGAAATAATATCATTGCGCTATGACGTCATCATGAAATAAAATCATTACGCCGTGACGTCATAATTACTATATAAGAAGCGTCAGAACTGTAAATGTTCTCATTCATAATTACATAATGGTTTCAATCAAGCAAGCTGCACGCAAGTTAAAAAAAAGTACTACACAAACAACAGAGATAGTATCTTGAAAAGAGAAAAGCAAAGGTATTCAACCGACCAGGCGTATCGAGAAGTAATCCGGGTTGCAGCGGTAGCTAGCAACCTAGTAAGAGACGATCACGTCCAATGTTAAGAAATATAAAAACCCATAGTTCCTAACAGAGGAGTCAGATCAAAACAAAAAGTACACCATTAGAACCGCCTTGTCCGAAACCTCTATAAAGGAAACTTACTGCCCTTTGGCTTGAATAACAAAGAAAATATATTGGCTTGAAAATCAAGCAAATTGACTTTTACCACGTTATTCTCCACAAACGGGATATTTTTTTCTCTTTTCTTTTGTATCCAGAGATAGCTTGGCACTGGAACATCGTAGAGGGTTGTTCAATAGCTCATTTTAAAGGAAATTAATTGGGTTAAAAACCTTTTGTAACTAAAATAAATTATTTCTAAAAGAGAATAAATTTTTCCACCAAAAACTGCATTTTCGATGTCTTTTCACACTGCAGTCTTTCAAACATAATCGTATACCAGCGGTAAGATTTGAACCCACGCCTCCGAAGAGACTGGTGGCTAACACCAGTGCCTTGGACCACTCGGTCAGATTGCCTCTCATAAATAAATATATATGTGAATCTGGGTTGCGGCAGTAGCTAGCAATCTAGTAAGAGACGATCAGTCCAATGCTAAGAAATATAACAAAACTCCTAAAAATAGAGTCAAATCAAAACAAAAGTACATCATTAGAATTACCTTGTCTGAAACCCTACTAGATAAATATTGAATGTCGTCATAGTTTTATATTAGAGCTATGACGTGAATAGAAAAACACGAAAATATATTGTTGTTTTCTGAAAACGTCATGAAATAATATCATTGCGCTATGACGTCAATAAAATCATTACGCCGTGACGTCATAATTACTATATAAGAAGCGTCAGAATAATTACATAATTCTGATAATTACATAATGGTTTCAATCAGGCAAGCTATACGCAAGTTGAAAAAACAGTACTACACAAACAACAGAGATAGTAACTTGAAAAGAAAAAAAGTAAAGGTATTCATCCGACCAGGCGTATCGAGAAGTAATAATTGAGAGAGCAAAACAAAACAGCAAGATGTGTTATCTCAATGATGAAGATTATAGACATGCAAAAATTGAGACAGCCAAACAAAAGTTCAAGGATAGTTATCACAATGATGAAGATTACCGCATCAAATATAAGAAAAACCAAAAGCAAAGGTATTCAACCGTCCAAGTGTATCGAGAAGTAAAAATTGAGACAGCCAAACAAAAGATCAAGGAGCGTTACTGGGGTGACAAAATCTATAATGAAAAAATTAAATTCTCCGGCGAGGTTGTACCGAAGAACGCATAAGGACAAAGGGAAAAATTACATTCAGAAATACAAGAAGATGGCAAAAATGCAGGCTGATCTTTGTAAATTGAGAAACATTTTACGCATGTTTTATCGGGATCACGAAAAGTATTCAAAATTACAGATTAAAATTCTCTTTGAAAGAGAGAAACGCCACATCTCGCAGCAATATAAGTATGTCGCCTTAACAATGAATCTTATTAATCCAAATATAAACATAATGACTCCATATAATTCTGATGAGCTTTCGTCTCTCTTAATCAATTAAGAGATTTCGTCTCTCTTAATTAATAATTTTTTTTTCTACATCTAACACTGATTGCTTTTACATTTCCAACAAGGTTGGGGCTATTCTATCTTTACCAGATTGTACCGAAGAACGCATAAGGACAAAGGGAAAAATTACATTCAGAAATACAAGAAGATGGCAAAAATGCAGGCTGATCTTTGTAAATTGAGAAACATTTTACGCATGTTTTATCGGGATCACGAAAAGTATTCAAAATTACAGATTAAAATTCTCTTTGAAAGAGCGGATGCTGTTGAAAAGTCGGCTAGAAATTCTTTGGCAAAGCTTCATAGTAATATCCAAAAGAAATGTTGTCAGTTTAACGAAAAGCTTCCAAGGTATGGATTGGCAACTGCGGAACAGTTTATAGATGCAATGGAAAATGTTCGACAACACAGTGAATATACGGAGGCGTACTTCTTTGAAAATTCGTATATTAATTTTGGAAGGAGCAATTGCAGTTTATGTAGCAGCAATAAAAATATATATACAAGCATACCTATCAACAGCGAAGGAAAAGCAATGTTTTTCAATTTGGCGAAAACGAGCCTGTTAAGGGTTATTAGTAAATGTGTTTGTAAGACTAATGATTTAGAACAAATTCCTGGAACACCGACTCAAGAAAAAAGCATTTCTAACTGTGTTTTAAACAGTTCTTTTAGTTCTTCTGAATATTTGGCAAAAAATTCTCTGTGTAGTAGAACAAACTGTCCTGAAAAGTACGAGACAACTATTGAAAAATGCTCTGAATCTAGATCTGACAAGGAAATTATGATGGCTGAAGTCACCTATAACAATCTGAGCAAACATTCAAAACCAAAAATTGGGCAGCAGGTTACTTGGCAATGTCACCCTGATATCTGCAAGCTCTATCCGACGGATATTGAATTATGTCAAATTCTTTTTGATATCCTTGAAAATAATATAGCATTAAAATTTTCAACTGACAAAGTGGTTAATTTCTACCTTGGCGGCTTGGATTATTGTGAAATCAATTACAGGGACACAAGAAAGCATGGGCATTCGTTATACTTTAGCCCAAATGAGGGATGTCAGAGCTATTTGCGTTCTCTAAGGGCACTAGCTCCACATTTTCCTGTCTTGAACTGTTTCATTAATAGCGTATATAAGGCAGTATCAAAATGTAAGATTATACAACATATTAATCTACTAAAAGTCGAGGGCTCGTACAAGGAACTAAGTCATTATATAGAAGAAGTGTCAAGTAGACTCTGTCGTAATAATAGTCAAGACTTCATTTACGGTGATAGCAATATTAGAGTTTCTGTGGATGACAATAATAAAATTATTTGTTGAGAGCCTTGATAAGGTAGCTAACATCAGGGATGTATACCCCACAATGCATTGTGACAGTTGTGAGCAGATAAAGACAAAATACCAATTGAAGAGTCTAAGATCCCTTTCAAATAAGAAAGGTTTTGATGTAATGATGGCCACGATTTTAGAACACCTACAACAGGACATACCCAAAGATGACAGAGAGACAGCTAATTCATTGTACAGGTTGGAAAGAGGATGTCATAGATTTATTCTCTGTCTGTGATTACTGTGCTGGGAAAATGTTGAAAAGTCAGGAGAATGTCCGATCAGTATTAAATAACCTTCATATAGACTGTACACCGGAATGTATAAAGTGTTTAAATAATTTTGAAATGGCAATGATTCGATTTGTAATGCCTTGTCTTACGATCGTCAGATTAGGGCAGGTAACTGCATTGAAGAGACCTAGAACAGAACTTGTTGACGCTCTTAAGGGGAGAATAGTATATATCTACTGTTGATGTGCAAGCAAATGCAGATATTCAGCCTGAAAAAAACTTCTTACCATTGATAGTTTTTGTAGTCATTGTCAATGGTCAGCCTACTTACAACAAGAATGTTTGGACTGCACTAATAGATCTGAGAAAAGTCCATGGAGCACTGTTGTGGTTAAGAGAGAAACAACCGTCTCTATAAAACAATACGTGCATACACCCTAGAAGATTTAAATAAAATACTTGAAGCACGTCTTGCTGAAAAAGCGGTTGGTGTTGATAATTTACCTGAAATACCGGAAGCTGCAATCCTTCAGAAACTGACAGAAAGTGCAAAATCTACATTGGTTGAACATTTTTTCTGTCCAGCCTCTCAATTCAGCGGTTCCAAAAGACTTCATTGAAGATTTTAAGCAGATGAAAGATCTTGGTACTGACCAATTTCAAATCAAGAAACTAAAAGGTGAGAGCGAAGACTTATTTCAGGAAGAACTTGATCTAAAAGTGTTTCCAAATCTTTTCCCGAAAAGCAAATATGGCTTGCGTGACAAGGCAAGACCATTTCGGATTAGGAATGCAGAATATTTTAAATCAAGGCTTCTTAGCAGACATACTAAGTTTCGTCTTGACAAACAGTTTCTTTTTCACAGCTTCCAATTGCAAGAATTCTCTTACATGTGTAATAGCGTCGGTCATATGTTGCGGACTGTGAAACCAAATCAAAATGCTCGTCAATTTATAGACAGGCTTCATTCCCGTGATGGAGAGAAGGAAGCGACTTTGTTTTCTGTTCAATCAAAAATCAGAGGATCTCAGCAGTATTTTCAATCTCTTTCCTATAAAGTAAAGTCAATGATTGAGCAATTGGGTCCACCTACTTTGTTTCTGACAGTTTCATGTGCTGAGTGGTACTCTCCTGAATTTATTGACTATTTACGGACTGTCCATAAGAACTTACCTGGTGTGGCAAAAATGACCCCAGCAGAGTTGACGTGTCTAGATCCAAAAAAAAAAAAAATAGAATTGTAGTTTTCCATGCACTTTGACAAAAAATGGATACCTATATTAATGAGCTGATTTGTTCAAAGACAAATCCTTTGTTTGGTAAAATTAAGGATCATTTCCGGCGTATCGAGTATCAGAAACGAGGTGCGCCTCATGTACATTGTGTATTGTGGATTGAAGATGCTCCTATTATTGGGAAATCAACAGCGTCTGAAGTGATTCAGTATATCAATAGTATTATAACTTGTGAAATACCAATAGATTGACTTGTCCAACTCTTCACAAACTGGTCAAAGACCATCAAGTGCACCACTGTAATATATACTGTCAAAGAAAATATAAGAGAAAAAGAGGAAGATGGGTTACGTATTG
Source organism: Artemia sinica (assembly GCA_027921565.1). Classification (NCBI taxonomy): domain Eukaryota; kingdom Metazoa; phylum Arthropoda; class Branchiopoda; order Anostraca; family Artemiidae; genus Artemia; species Artemia sinica. The sequence goes on from JAPEVW010000168.1 coordinate 182,754, forward strand.
TAAGTTTGGCTTTCCTCGTCCTACAAAGGAACGAACAGAATTATATGACATCCTTGACTGCTTGGCTCATGGTACAAACCGTAAAAAGCCAAGAAAAAGAATATATCATCTGCTTCGAAGAGATGACGAGCGTTATATAAATGACTATTCTCCTGCGTTACTTATTGCTAATCAAGCAAACATTGATGTTCAATATATTGGCCATTTGGGCTCTAAATTACCGTATTACATTACCGATTACATGACAAAAGCAGAGAGTGTCGAAATAGAAGCAATGTGGGAGGAAGTAAAATAATGCATGCAAAAGTCTTGGTCAACGAACTATGTCCTACTTGTTGAAGTCCATAAAAACCCGCCAAGTTGGAGCAGTTGAAGCTGCTGATAGGCTTCTTGGTACTAAATTGTATAGTATTTCTAGGCAATTTAGATATATTGACCTTGCGAAAAAGAGCGAGGTGAAGAGGACACTGAAAAGGTATGAGGAGCTTGAAAAGCTTGCTAAAAAACGATCCACAGAGTAGTGATTTGTACATTGCCCACTGGGTTATTGATGTCTACCCTAAAAGACCGGAACATATGGAAAATATCAGTCTTTTTCAGTTATTGTCTTGGTATGAACGGGAGCGTAATGGTACTGATGATAATATGATGTTAACTGACGGATCCTTCTGCCTCAGAAAAAGGCTTTTTAAACCGTATATCATACAGCACAGAAAGGTAAACCCATTTGAAACTGACGAGAAGAAAAATGCTTACTGTGGAGATCTTTTAAAATTGTTTAAACCTTGGCGAAATGAAAAATGAACTAGTAGTCAGTGGAAATAGCAACTACGAAACCTACTGTGTTGAAAGTGTAAACTATCCCGACATGGTAGCTTACCACGAAAAATTTGTTGTTAAGAGGAATTTATATTAAAGAGCGACATTATATGCATGATGACATAACACAAAATCCTCCGGGTTGCAGCGGTAACTTTATAATAAAGAACGACCTCTTGCCTATACTAAATTTTATACGCCACTTAATTATAGCATAGGTTAGTAATTCCGCATATAGCTTGGCACTGGATTATCGTAGAGAGTTGTTCAATGGCTCATTTTAAAGGAAATTAATGGGGCTAAAAATGTTCCGTAACTAAAACAAATCATTTTTAAAATAGAATCAGTTTTTTACGATTATAATAGGGAACGAACTATTGCCTATACTAAATTTTATAGGTTATAATAAAGAACGACATCCTGCCTATACTAATCCGGGTTGCATTACAGTAAAGAACGATCTCTCCCATACTAACTGATATATGGTGGTTCCAGGTGTAGTTACATAAAGGACGAATATAGCTCATCATAAATGGTGTTTGTCAATTATCCGGGTTGCAGCGGTTTCCGGGTTGCAGCGGTAGCTAGCAACCTAGTAAGAGACGATCACGTCCAATGTTAAGAATATAAAAACCCCTAACTCCTAAAAAAGAGTCAGATCAAAACAAAAAGTACACCATCAGAGCCGCCTTGTCCGAAACCCTATAAAGGAAACTTACCGCCCTTTGGCTTGAATAACAAAGAAAATATATTGGCTTGAAAATCAAGAAAATTGACTTCAACCACCTTATTCTCCACAAACGGGATATTTTTTTTCTTCTTTCTTCTTTTCCACAGATAGCTTGGCACTGAAACATCGCAGAGAGTTGTTCAATAGCTCATTTTAAAGGAAATCTCTAGATCTAATGCTATTTGTACTTAATTTTTTTTAATTAATTAGTTTTTACGAAAAACTTAATTTTTTATATACAATATTGATCAATGACGTCATAGTCGCTGGATGTAGTTAGTATCCCGGGTTGCAGCGGTAGCTAGCAACCTAGTAAGAGACGATCACGTCCAATGTTAAGAAATATAAAAACCCATAGTTCCTAACAGAGGAGTCAGATCAAACAAAAAGTACACCATTAGAACCCTCTTGTCCGAAACCCCTGTATAGGAAACTTTCTGTCTCTTGGCTTTAACAGCAAGGGAAACATATTGGCTTGAAAATCAAGAAAAGTGGCAGCTACTACAACATTCTGCCTAAACGGGATATTTTTTTCTTTTTTTCTCTTTTCTTTCTTTTCCACAGATAGCTTGGCATTGGAACATCGTAGAGGGTTGTTCAATAGCTCATTTTAAAGGAAATTAATTGGGTTAAAAATCTATAGTAACTAAAATAAATTATTTCTAAAAGAGAATAAATTTTTCCACCAAAAACTGCATTTTTGATGTCTTTTCACACTGCAGTCTTTCAAACATAATCGTATACCAGCGGTAAGATTTGAACCCACGCCTCCGAAGAGACAGGTGGCTAACACCAGTGCCTTGGACCACTCGGCCAGGCTGCCTCTTATAATTTGGGTTGCAGCAGTAGCTAGCAACCTAGTAAGAGACGATCAGTCCCATGCTAAGAAATATAAAAACCCAAAACTCCTAAAAATAGAGTCAGATCAAAAAAAAGTACATCATTAGAACTACCTTGTCTGAAACCCTACTAGATAAATAAGGAAGTCGTCATAGCTTTATATTAGAGCTATGACGTGAATAGAAAAACACGAAATTATGTTGTGGTTTTCCGGGTTGCAGCGGTAGCTAGAAATCCGGGTTGCAGCGGTAGCTAGCAACCTAGTAAGAGACGATCACGTCCAATGTTAAGAAATATAAAAACCCATAGCTCCTAAAAAAGGAGTCAGATCAAAACAAAAAGTACACCATTAGAACCGCCTTGTCCGAAACCCCTTTATGGGAAACTTTATGTCCCTTGGCTTGAACAGCAAGGGAAATATATCGGCTTGAAAATCAAGAAAATTGACTTTAACCACGTTATTCTCCCTAAATGGGATATTTTTTTCTTTTTCTTTTTTTGTATCCAGAGATAGCTTGGCACTGGAACATCGTAGAGGGTTGTTCAATAGCTCATTTTAAAGGAAATTAATTGGGTTAAAAATCTATAGTAACTAAAATAAATTATTTCTAAAAGAGAATAAATTTTTCCACCAAAAACTGCATTTTTGATGTCTTTTCACACTGCAGTCTTTCAAACATAATCGTATACCAGCGGTAAGATTTGAACCCACGCCTCCGAAGAGACAGGTGGCTAACACCAGTGCCTTGGACCACTCGGCCAGGCTGCCTCTTATAATTTGGGTTGCAGCAGTAGCTAGCAACCTAGTAAGAGACGATCAGTCCCATGCTAAGAAATATTAAAAACCCAAAACTCCTAAAAATAGAGTCAGATCAAAACAAAAGTACATCATTAGAACTACCTTGTCTGAAACCCTACTAGATAAATAAGGAATGTCGTCATAGCTTTATATTAGAGCTATGACGTGAATAGAAAAACACGAAATTATGTTGTGGTTTTCCCGGTTGCAGCGGTAGCTAGAAATCCGGGTTGTAGCGGTAGCTAGCAACCTAGTAAGAGACGATCACGTCCAATGTTAAGAAATATAAAAACCCATAGCTCCTAAAAAAGGAGTCAGATCAAAACAAAAAGTACACCATTAGAACCGCCTTGTCCGAAACCCCTTTATAGGAAACTTTATGTCCCTTGGCTTGAACAGCAAGGGAAATATATCGGCTTGAAAATCAAGAAAATTGACTTTAACCACGTTATTCTCCCTAAATGGGATATTTTTTTCTTTTTTTGTATCCAGAGATAGCTTGGCACTGAAACATCGTAGAGGGTTGTTCAATAGCTCATCCTAAAGGAAATTAATTGGGTTTAAAAATCTATAGTAACTAAAAAATTATTTCTAAAAGAGAATAAATTTTTCCAATAAAAACTGTATTTTTGATGCAGTGACGTCATAATTACTATATAAGAAACGTCAAAACTGTAAATGGTCTCATTCATGAATACATAATGGTTAGATCAAAGCAAGCTACACGCAAGTTAAAAAATCAGTACTAAAAAATCAAGATATTATAATAAATTACAGTAAAGAACGAACTTCAGCCCATAGTATTATAATAAAGAACGACCACTTGCCTCTACTAAATTTTATAGTTATAATAAAGATAGAACTCTTCCCTATACTAACTTGCATACGCAACTTCACTATAGTTAAGATTACAGTATTTATATTATACATCATTATAAATTATAAAAGGTTCAAATGTTCGAAGACTGTAGAGTTAAAAATTTTCCCACACCGGGAATCGAACCCGAGCCTGTTAAGTAAAAGTTAACTATCCTAGCCACTAGACCATATGGAACCATAAAGAAGTATGATTTAAGAGCCATATGCATATTATTATTTCACCATACCAATTATAATAAGGCCAAAACAAAATAGTCGACATGCAACCTTACATTTGACACATTAGTTAAATCTTCATCAGGCTTAAAAAATGTTTTGCTAGTTTACGTGAAAGAACGAACCTTAGCCCATAGTAGCAGAAATAAGAATATCTAGGTTGCAGCAGTAGCTAGCAACCTATTACATAATCCGGGTTTAAGTGGTAGCTAGCAACCTAGTAAGAAACGCCAAATTAAAAGATGGATCATTAGAAGAACAAACAATTGCTTATATTGGACTTAGTTAGCTGCCTGATTCTTTGAGGTTCGTCTCTTACTATTCCAAAGAAGAAAAAGCCGTAGGCTTTTCCTGTTTGTAATAATACATTAAAAGATAACCATATGTGACGTAATAAGTGATCACATTAAGGGACGATCATTTCAATAATTTACAGTAACCATAGTAAACCATTGCATACATTGGACTTGGTTAGATGCCTGACTTTTGAGATTACAGTAAGGACCGAAGTCTCATACGATTACATTAAAAGATTACATAAAGGACCGATATAGTTCATCATACATGTTATTTGTCCATTAGGTTTTTTTTATAAAATTTATAATAAAGAACAAACATTCTTCCGATAGTTACATTAAAAGATGATCATTGGAATAGTATGCAACTGCATACATTGGACTTAGTTAGCTGCTTGATTGCTTGAGGTTCGTCTCTTACTATTTCAAAGAAGAAAAGCCGTAGGCTCTTTCCTGTTTTTTATAATAAAGAACGACATCTAGCCCATGTTAACTGAAATACAAATAGGAATTATGTAATTTTCATAGGTATCATGGCTGTAGAGATAGCTGAAACCTAATAAAGAACGAACCATATTAGACTAAGTTAGCTGTCTGACCCTCTAGAGTTCGTCTCTTAAGATTCCAAATAAGAAAAAGCCATAAGCTTTTTCCTGTTTGTTATCTGGGTTTATAATAAAGATCGAACTCTTCCCTATACTAACTTGCATAGGCAACTTCACTATAGTTAAGATTACAGTATTTATATTATACATCATTATAAATTATAAAAGGTTCACATGTTCGAAGATTATAGAGTTAAAAAATTTTCCCACACCGGGAATCGAACCCGGGCCTGTTAAGTGAAAGTTATCCGGTTGCAGCGGTAGCTAGCAACCTAGTAAGAGACGATCACGTCCAATGTTAAGAAATATCCGGGTTGCAGCGGTAGCTAGCAACCTAGTAAGAGAGACGATCACGTCCAATGTTAAGAAATATAAAAACCCATAGTTCCTAAAAAAGGAGTCAGATCAAAACAAAAGTACACCATTGGAACCGCCTTGTCAGAAACCCCTGTAAAGAAAACTTTCTGTCCCTTGGCTTGAACAGCGAGGGAAATATATTCGCTTGAAAATCAAGAAAAGTGGCAGCTATTACAATATTCTGCCTAAACGGGATATTTTTTTTCTTTTTTTCTCTTTTCTTTGTTTCCAGAGATAGCTTGGCACTGGAACATCGTAGAGGGTTGTTCAATAGCTCATTTTAAAGGAAATTAATTGGTTAAAAATCTATAGAAACTAAAATAAATTATTTCTAAAAGAGAATAAATTTTTTCACCAAAACTGCATTTCGATGTCTTTTCACACTGCAGTCTTTCAAACATAATCGTATACCAGCGGTAAGAATTGAACCCACGCCTCTGAAGAGACTGGTGGCTAACACCAGTGCCTTGGACCACTCGGCCAGGCTGCCTCTCATAAATAAATATATATGTGAATTTGGGTTGCAGCAGTAGCTAGCAACCTAGTAAGAGACGATCAGTCCAATGCTAAGAAATATAAAAACCCAAATTACAATAAGGAACAAACTGTTACCCATAGTAACTTAAGTATTAAATCAAACAGTTCGTGGTCATAATAAAGAGCTGTGTAATGGCTCACTTTAAAGGAAACTGCTGTATATAGAAACCTTTTGTAATTAACAAAATTAATTATTATTATAAACAAATTGTTACGATATGGTAAAGAACTAACTCTAGGCGATAGTAACTAATTTAATTTTGAGTGCTAACCACTAGACCAAGAAACGTTCATATAAGAAAGAACTTTAACAGTATATGATAACTTAAAGAACGAACTCTAAACATCAGTTGTCAATCAGTTCATGTTAACGAACTTTTTAGCAATTTCAAACAGTTCCTGGGATTACAGTAAAGAACAAATTTCAAGCCCATAGTAACTAAAATAAGATTCTAATTAATATTAAAGATTGATCAATGATATCATAATCGTAGGTTTTAGCCAGGTCGTCTCTTACTATTCCAATTAAGAAAAAAAAAAAGCCATAGGCTTTTTCTCGTTTGTAATACAGTAAGGTACAATAAAGAACGAATTCTAGCCTGTAATTTTTATTAAAGGACGATCATTAGCAGAACTATATGCTCTACTAACTGAGCCACCGATCCTTGTATATTATCTGGGCTGCATTTACATTAGAAAATTTATAATAAAGATCGAACTCTTCCCTATACTAACTTGCATAGGCAACTTCACTATAGTTAAGATTACAGTATTTATATTATACATCATTATAAATTATAAAAGGTTCAAATGTTCGAAGATTATAGAGTTAAAAATTTTCCCACACCGGGAATCGAACCCGGGCCTGTTAAGTGAAAGTTAACTGTCCTAGGCACTAAACCATATTGGGACAATAAAGAAGTATGATTTTAAGAGCCATATGCATATTATTATTTCACCATACCAATTATAATAAGGCCAAAACAAAATCGTCGACTTGCAACCTTACTTTTGACACATTAGTTAAATCTTCATCAGACTTAAAAAATGTTTTGCTAGTTTTACATGAAAGAACGATTCTTAGCCCATAGTAGCAGAAATAAGAATATCTAGGTTGCAGCGGTAGTTAGCAACCTATTACACAATCCGGGTTTAAGTGGGAGCTAGCAAACCTAGTAAGAAACTCCAAATTAAAAGATGATCATTAGAAGAACAAACAATTGCTTATATTGGACTTAGTTTGCTGCCTGATTCTTTGAGTTTTTATAATAAACAACGACCTCTTGCCTCTACTAAATTTTATAGGCCACTTAACTATAGTGTAGGCTAGTACAGTTATATTTAAGGCCAATATATTAAAATTTTCCATTAAAAGACGACCATTGGAATAAAAACCCATTACATACATTTGATTTAGTTAGCTATTTGATTGCTTAAGGCTAGTCTCTTACTATTTCAAAGAAGAAAAAGCCGTAGGCTTTTTCCTGTTTGTAATCAATTTTAAAGATTTATAATAAAGAACAGACTCTAGCCAATAGTAATTTACAAACAGAGACTTTCTTTCAAATATAAAATATATCCGGGTTGCAGCGGTAGCTAGCAACCTAGTAAGAGACGATCACGTCCAATGTTAAGAAATATAAAAACCCATAGTTCCTAAAAAAGGAGTCAGATCAAAACAAAAAGTACACTATTAGAACCGCCTTGTCCGAAACCCCTGTATAGGAAACTTTCTGTCCCTTGGCTTGAACAGCAAGGGATATATATTGGCTTGAAAATCAAGAAAAGTGGCAGCTACTACAACATTCTGCTAAAAACGGGATATTTTTTTCTTTCTTCTTTTCCACACATAGCTTGGCACTGGAACATCGTAGAGAGTTGTTCAATGGCTCATTTTAAAGGTAATCTCTAGATCTAGCATCTTTTGCACTTAATTTTTTTTCAATTAATTATTTTTTTTTTACGAAAAACTTGATTTTTTATATACATTATTGATCAATGAACGTCATAGTCGTTGGATGTTTCCGGGTTGCAGCGGTAGCTAGCAATCCGGGTTGCAGCGGTAGCTAGCAACCTAGTAAGAGACGATCACGTCCAAATGTTAAGAAATATAAAAACCCATAGTTCCTAACAAAGGAGTCAGATCAAAACAAAAAAGTACACCATTAGAACCGCCTTGTCCGAAACCCCTGTATAGGAAACTTTCTGTCCCTTGGCTTGAACAGCAAGGGAAATATATTGGCTTGAAAATCAAGAAAATTGACTTTAACCACGTTATTTCTCCCAAACGGGATATTTTTTTCTTTTCCACAGATAGCTTGGCACTGGAACATCGTAGAGGGTTGTTCAATAGCTCATTTTAAAGGAAATTAATTTTGTTAAAAATCTATAGTAACTAAAATAAATTATTTCTAAAAGAGAATAAATTTTTCCACCAAAAACTGCATTTTTGATGTCTTTTCACACTGCAGTCTTTCAAACATAATCGTATACCAGCGGTAAGATTTGAACCCACGCCTCCGAAGAGACTGGTGGCTAACACCAGTGTCTTGGACCACTCGGCCAGGCTGCCTCTTATAATTGGGTTGCAGCAGTAGCTAGCAACCTAGTAAGAGACGATCAGTCCCATGCTAAGAAAATAAAAACCCAAAACTCCTAAAAATAGAGTAAGATCAAAACAAAAGTACATCATTAGAACTACCTTGTCTGAAACCCTACTAGATAAATAATGAATGTCGTCATAGCTTTATATTAGAGCTATGACGTGAATAGAAAAACACGAAATTATATTGTTGTTTCTGATGACGTCATGAAATAATATCATTGCGCCATGACGTCAATAAAATCATTACGCCGTGACGTCATAATTACTACTTAAGAACGACAAAGATGTAAATTCTCTCATTCTTGATTAGAATACTGGTTAGATCGAAGCAAGCTATAGGCAATTTGAAAAAAACAGTACTACACAAACAACAGAGATAGTATCTTGAAAAGAGAAAAGCAAAGGTATTCAACCGACCAGGCGTATCGAGAAGTAAAAGTTGAGACAGCAAAACAAAGGTATTCAACCGACCAGGCGTATCGAGAAGTAATAATTGAGAGAGCAAAACAAAACAGCAAGATGTGTTATCACAATGATGAAGATTATAGACATGCAAAAATTGAGATAGCCAAACAAAAGTTCAAGGAGTCTCTCACTAGAGCCAACCAAGTGGGAATAATTTGTCATCCTTAATCCAATATGTGGTCTCTGTTTTGACAAGCAAGGGAAATGAAAAAAAATATGTAGGCTATTTAATACTAGTGATTTATAAAATAAAAATCAAGAAATAAAAGTTCAGAATCAGAAGACAATCAGCTTTTTGTTAATATGTGAATAATACTGAAACACTAAAAATATATATTACATCAAAAAGGGATAGCCTAGGCTAATTGGCACCTAGGCTATTTCCAAAAAGAGGTCTTTTCTAGATCTATCAATAAACTAATTGTTTTAAGTGAATGATCTTAAGAATAAAAATCAAAAAATAAAACTTTAGAATCATAAGACTATCAGCTTTTTGTTAATAGCCTATAGATCTGTCATGTAGTCAAATTTTAGGATCCCCTAGAGGGAGAAGGAGTGGATGTAGGTACTTCAAAATACACTCCTGGGACATACTTTAGCCTGTAGACCCATCCCTGAAAGTTTCATTTTCCTAATCTAGGGTAAAAAACCAGTATCCAATTGAGTAAAATTGTGTAAAACTAAAACCCTCACATATTGTTACCAAAGAGGAATTGAGAAGGATTGGGTATATTAATGAATAGCCTAGCTAAAAGTCTAAGCTATGCATCAATATAGTTATTACTCAGATTATTTAAGATCAACCACTTGAAACTATTAGTTTATTGACTTACCTGAAGGGACCTCTTTATGGAAATACCAACTATCCTATTTTGATGTAGGCTATATATCCTTTTAGTGTTTCAGTTTTATTCATATATTGACAGATATGACAGGCTGTCATAAATCAGCCTGTCATATATGACAGGATGATTTTTTTCTGATTCTAGGAATGTAACTTTATTGCTTGATATTTATTCTATATATCACAAATATTTAAATATAATTTTTCTTTTCAAAACAGAGATCACATTTTCAATTTATGCTGACAAATCATTGGTGAAAATTTGACCTAGAAGGCAGGGTTCTTGTTACTGCCCTCACATTGCTTCATGTTGTAGCAAAAAGAGGTGGTCCAAAAACCCATTGCTATTTTTACAGAATGCCAAAGAAAAGTGGTCTTTCCCAAAAGAGGTCTTTTACCCTAACCCCTTTCAAAAATAGCCAAAAGTAGCTAAATTTAATTGAAATAGTAGAATTTAGTAGAATTTTAATGGAAATATTAGTTGTTCTTCAGAAGGAGTATCCTAATGTTAAAGTAGGACTAGACCAGCATAAGTACCATTAGTTGGCAAATAGTTTGGTAAATTTTTCTTTATTCATCTTATTGACTAAATTTTCATCAAATCATATTTTTGACTTTACAAATAAAGTGAATATACCACTTAATGATAGCTTAAATTGTGAATCCTAATTCCACACCAAATCAACCGCTAATCTTACTTACTACCTTAATTGCGGCAATATTTGGCATAATTAAAAAAACTCATACAATTGGAGCTAAACTATCAAAAAATTAGTTTATACCACTTCCTTTGCATACAACAGTGTACAACAATATTTTGGTAGGAACATATGGTAGAAAGAATGTCACTGTCGTAGATTCATTCCTCATTTTTTTTTAGCATCTGTTAGATATCAAAGTAACTTCTTCTTTTTTGAAGGTGGAAAACAAATTTAAATGGTCGGAAGGAACGAATGTCACATGCTCGTTGTTTGATATCGAGGATGAAGTTCCAGGTCCAGAAGATATTGAGAATTTTGATCTAAATGACCTCTACTCTCTACCAGAAAAAAATTCAGAAGTGGGTCAATTAAGGTCTGTTCTGTTTTTTTTTTTTTTTGTTTGTTTTATATATATATAATTAAATAAACAATCAATGCAAACAAACATACAATAGATATCAATGTAAATGAATAAATGAATCTTAAAACGAGTGAAACTTTAATTGGATATGTAATCGAGCTATGTAGCGATGTAAAACGAACAAAAATCACTACAAACAAGAGTAGAGTTTGGGTATCGTCTCCTCTCACTGTAAAACTCTAAAACCTACTGCGTCATTGGTGCTTTACTGAAAATTATGTGTCTTGAACAGGCTTGGAAAGTATAAAAACATCAAATTGAATATTTGATGTATAATGAAATTAATTGTTGAAAGAGCCGTCAGTTCAAGAATTTATTTCACTATAATTTTATTTTCAATGCTGTAAGAACTGGGAAAGAAAATATTTATAATATAATTTGTTTTCAGTTAAGCGCCAAGGACGCAGTAGGCTTTTGGTTTTTATTTACAGTTAAAGAAGGAGGCAGTATCCAAACTCTTCTTTGTAGTGAAACTATATTCGTCTTGAACAACTTTAGATAGAACTAATAAATTAAACTGAATATTAGATGTATAATGATATTAATTGCTGAAAGCTCATCAGTTCCAAATTCTAGTATAATTTCAATGTTTATTTTCAGTATAAAGTGCAAAAGAAGATGTTTGTAATAAAATTGGTTTTCAGTAAAGCGCATATGAGGAAAGATCATTTGCAAATTAATACCTCTGTTTGTGTTGCCTCATCAGTCGGTTCATGACTATAACAAATAAGATGGGACCTAACTTGCTTCCTTGGGCAGCTCCACACGTGATGTCTTGGAAGTTGGATGTTTCCCCGTTTTCGAGTTGTACGCACTGTTGACGACCAGAAAGGAAACTTGCAATGGTACATAAGAGAAACTGCGAGACTTCCAGGGCACAGGCTTCATTGATCGCAGTCTCATGATCAAGCAGATCGAAAGCTTTCACGAAATCAGAAATGATTATTTCAGCAAGTGCCTCAGGATTTTCTATGTGCTCTGGTAGATCATGAAGTAATCTGACCAGATAGTGAGTTTTGCTGTGTCCTCGACGAAAACCGAACTGCATAGGATCGATTTTGTGTTCTATCTCTGCTAGTAGCCAGTGTAAAATAAAATCTTCGAAGACTTTTGAAATGATGGGCGTCTTTGAGATTGGCCTGAGATCGGATGGTGAGGTTGGTGATGTTTTCTTTGGAATTGGTGTGATAAATGCCTTTTTGAACTTATCTGGTAAAATGCCTTCCAGTACGCACTGGTTATACACCATAGCCAATGGTGTAGCCAGTAGGGGGGAGCATGAGTGTATCACCCTTATAGGAATTTCACCAGGGTACGAAGCTTTTCTAATGTCTAGGTTTTCGAGTTTGTCTTGGACCTGGGAAGCTGTAATAATAGGGATGGTTTTGATTGGATCATTCTGTGGTATAGTCTTGAGGGGAGGCTGTTGGCGACAAATATTTGAAAAGTATGCATTAATTGCATTTGTGGTTACATTCTCTCCTTGCTGGTCCGTCAGGATGGATTTAGACTTCTGCTGTCCCATTAGTTTCCGTAAAGTTGTGTGGAACTTTTTTGGGTTACTGGCTGACAACTTAGCAAAAATTTGGTGTCCATACAGACGTCTAGCTTGCTTTAGTAGTCTAACTACTATGTTTCTCTTCCGTTTATATTCGTCAGAGTGTGGCTTTGTCTCATTAAGCATGTCTCGCTCTGCCATTGCTGCTTTAATTGTCTGAGTAACCCATGGTTTATTCTGTGCCCTAATTGTAACTCGCTTTTCAGGGAAGTATCGTTCGTACTCTCGAATTGTTTGTTCATAGAAGAGTTCAGTCATGCTGTTTGCGTCTTTGTTTTCGAAAAGGCGGAACCAGCATACTGAGTTGAGCCATTCTCTGTAGCCAATTATACCTTCTTCTGTAAGTGGATGGTACGTGAACTGGGTTGGTTTAGTAGGTTTCATTGTTGACTTTGGCCGTAATATAACTGTTGCATGGTCACTGGTTGAGAGTGGTGCTTCCGCCAAAGGATCTAAGTAGAAATCTCCTAGTGTAGTGAAGATCAAGTCAGGGTGTTTTCTCCCCGTGTTTTTTCACTTTAACTATTTGATGCAGGGCTGTAGATCTTTCGATCCAGTTTGCCTTGAGGTCGTTGAAGTCCCCACAAAGAAAGATTCCTGCATATTGATATTTTGTTCTGATGAAGTCGCAACTTTATTGGAGGTATTCCACTAGTTGTCGCCGATATGGTCCTCTTGGTGGGAAATATACCATGGCGTATATCAATGACGGCACTTGCCGAGGTAGGCCTTATAGTCGTGCCCACTGCCACAAAACTTCGATGTCATGGTCCTTTGGTACTGCAACATCCAGAATCCTATGAGGCATGTTTTCTTTGCAGTAGAAACTGACACCACCACCATGCGTCTTGGGTTCTCCCCATTGCACTACAGTGTGGAGAAACGTAACAGGAATACCCATCAATCATGGTCAAGGTAGGAGACAGGATCCATGTTTCTGTCATGCACATGATGTCAATGCTATGTTTCCTTAGGAAAACTTTCATATCCTCTGCCTTGTTTTTGAGAGATCGAACATTTGACAGGGCTATTGTTGGAAAACGGTAAGACTGGATTGGTCTTGTTTTAAAACTTGTTTTCTTCTTCCCTCTTTCCAGGCTGCAGGAAGAAGGATCAGGAGTCTCCAGTCCCAAATCGTGAGTACCTGTTGAGGTGGGAGGGATAGTGGGGCATTTTGAATTAGATTTTGCTGTTGTCTCCACATTTAGACAAGTGTTTCCTGTACTAGAATGCTGGTTGGTTTCAGATAAGGTGTTCCCGTCGATTGGTGACTGTTTGAGAAGCTGTGACCAGGGGGATCTCTTGGCTGGTAAGTTGAACGAGATGGGATCCAGCAGCTTCGTCTTCGATTGTGATTTTGTTTTCGATCCGGTTGGTGGGGGTTTGTTCTTGTGTTTCTCCAACCATTTTGTTGTTGGAGAAAACCCTGGTAGGGTTTCTTGCTTTTGGTGTCTGAGCCAGATCTGTAGAAAACTCACGACCTCCATTTGGTTCATCCTTTCGTTTCCGGGTGGTGGTGGTCTAGGGCACGTCTCCAGTTTTTTTTATATTGTTTCGTGCTGGTCAGTTTTTGGATTTGGGGTAGGTTTGATATCTGCATGATTAGTAATTGCAGCGTAATCTCCTGTTGCAAGCGCCTGTCGTGAATTTTTTTTGCACTTTTCAGGATGGATCCCTTCGCAATTTCCGGAAGCAATGAGGCAACCTCTACTTGTTAGGTGATCTTGGCAGGTCGGCGGCAGCATTTCTTCATGACTGAGTCGGCATTTTGATCCCCATTTACAGTGACCTTTTTTGGAATAAAAGCACAATTCTTTTGTCATTAGGGTATTTGAGTTTGGGTTTTTTCTACTTCACGTGACTCGGTCTGAGCTACTGACTGAACAATTCCCGAAACCTTTCTAGTAAATACAAGGTCGAGCGGTTCAGTCATTGTGCCCACACTTGAGGACGTGGGGTATTTTCGTGGCCTCTCCTAACTTGTAGCTAATACTGCATTGTCGTGCATCGTTGTTGCTGTGTAGGATTTTTGGGGGTGTCCGTTATAATGGCTTGATATGCTGCGTTGGTTGTGCCAAGTTGAGCAATCAACGATTTCTGCTCATTTATGATTTGATTCTGATCTTGAACACTTTTTAAAAGAACATCGATCAGATCTAAGGTTAGTGATTCTGTATTATCCCGTTTCACGGGTGTAGATACTGCTGGGACCTGATCCTATTTCTTGTAGAGTTCAAAGGGTGTCGTTACTACTTCATCCCATGATAAGGAGTGGCTTTCTATGCTAGTGGAAGGCTCTAGTACTTTTTTTCAGCCAAGAAGAATTAGTGGACGAATCGGTACTGACTGTTGAGATCTTGGAAGACCGGCTCGCGGGAATAGCAGGGAGAGTCGTGTTGATTCTAGTGTTGATTGTGGAACGGCATCTGTAGGAGCTGATTGGCAAGTCAAGTGCATCAATAATGCTGCTAGATGGAGCTCCGACGAAAAAAAATTTAAGCAGGTGCCACCTACGGAGTTGTCTTTCTCTGAATATGTGCCATGAGTTGGCAAGGTTTTTTCATCAGGATTAGGATTTGAGGTATGCTTATTGTTTACCTTGGAAAGTCCAACGGGTTTGATTATCTCGCATTCGTCCCTTGGGGTCAAGCTCTTGGGCTTGACACGGCACGGCTGACAAAACCACTTGAGTCTTTTTTTTATATTAGTCTGTCTGTTTTTTATTGTCATGTCACTACCTGCTAAGTGAACGTATTTCTCACACTCGCAGCATTGCATAGAATTCGTGGTCACTATTTTGTTGCACACAGGACATAAATTAGGAGTCCTGGGTGTTTTTTGTCACTCTCCTCGCCATATTTCTATATTCGGGACGGATGGCCGACTAGATGTGTAAAATTTTTAAAAATTCAAATTTAAAATTTTTGAATATGTACAATCAGGATCCTTAGTGGATATTCATATGTACAATTACGTTTGTTATATCACGTTTTCTCTCTAAGTTGTAGTACCTTTTGCTTCTTAATGTAGCATACCAGTCGCTTCTTTGTCTCACGCTAATTGTTTCAACAGAGAAATGTTGGTGAATAATTAAAAGGAAAAGTCAGTTCCTGCTCACCTATTCTCCGCAATTAAAAGGAGACAGCTTTTGGCAGGTACACCGGCTTTGTGACAAGCAGCTGCCCCTCTTTTTCTTTTTATATACAAAACAGGGTAATATGTACAATTTCAATTTCAAATCGCTCGTTCGCGCCGTTGCATCGGGTCATTTATGTCGAGGAAAACGAGGGAAGCGTAGAGCCCCGCTACCTGTTCCCCGCAGTTTAAGAGTCAAAGGACTTGGCAGGTACCTCTACGGCCGTTGCAACAGGTGCCCTCCCCTCTTCTGCTCGTTTTCCTCCCAAGAAGAGAAAATGCGCGAATATCGCCATAATATATTTGTATGTGTGTGTATTTTAGGATGTGATGTCCGCCATTGAAGCACACAAGAAACGAGATTTAAAGAAGCAACGGGCAGCCGCAGAAGACACGATAGGACCCGGCCCTTCATCAACCTCAAGTGTAAGTAACCTTCTTAAGATGAATGAACAACACTTTTTAATAAATAACAGGTGGTGAAAAAGAAAAACATTTTATAATTCTCTGTATGGGTATATAGTCTTTTAGCACAGGGAATTTTTTTTTTTTTAGGTATTTTATGTATTCTATCAAAACACTGTTAAGCCACAAAAAAAAAAATCTAAGTGAGAAATATTAGAAAAAGAATTTATATGATTAAGGTAACATGATTACCCAGGACCAAAGAAAAAAAATATCTAAGAATAGAATTTACAGCTAAGAACAAGAAAAAACAGAATAGTAAAGATAAGGGCAGACAAGGTCATAATTAATAAGGGCAAATACTAAAAAAAAAAAAACTTTGCGTTCGGACCAATGAGGTCCATGCAGTTCATCTGCTGATCTCCTGATGCTCTGCCGTCGGCCGGGAGTCCTTCTTGCAGTTGGGAAATACGAAACAAATCACCTTGTGAAAGCAAGAATGTTGTAACCGCACTTTTTAAAATTCCGAGAAAAACTCAATTGAAAAAATCAGATTTTTGTGGAGGTGAACGTATGGTAGACAGAAAAACAAATGAAACGCCAATTTAATGTCGCTATTCAGGGAGAGTTGTTGGTAGAATTTTGGTCCTGTTGGATAAGATTTTCTACGTCAAACAAAAAATGGATACGACATTTTAGCCCGCTTTTTTTTGTGCTAAATTAGTTACGACAAAAGTGCAGACAGCGCTTGGGTTCCTTTTACATTTTGTTACGACAGTTTATCATCAAGGTTTTCTCAGGAATAGACAAGCCTTATTTTAGAGCCCAAACATGGCGTTTCTACCTTTTTGTACTACTTTGGTCGTTTAAACTGAATTTAATGCAAAGTGATTAGAATGCAACTTCTGAAATTTTGACTACTTGGTAAAAAAAAAGGGCAAGGTAACTTATTGGGTCTTTACTGACTGCCTTTCCCCATGCTAGTCTAGATATTTAGCTGCAATGTCCATTGAAGGACTTTTTGGGCAGAACCCAGGCAGAACAAACTGACCTATATTTTTAAAATTAGGCCTACTCATCTAAATTGACCTACTATTCTTACCTTCAACTCCAACTTCTTCGGATACTTTATTGTACTGCTTTCATTACAAGCAACCTATTCTCATGGTCTTTATCTGCTTTAGAGTATAGATTTCCAGGATTTCTAACTGACAAAATCAATTTTTCAATATCTATTTTGATCTTGCCCAGTCTATTGATTTGATTTATTTATTCAAATTATCGGAGAAGTTGAAATTCATGAACTTGTACGATATTTTGGAAATCGGATTTATTTTAACCAAAATTCGCTCACAGCTGCAATTAAGTAAATATGGCCACTAGTAGAAGCTAACCTATGCGCAGTGGCCCATTTAATTAATTATTTCTCATAATGAGCAGCATAAAAATACTGACACTACCGAACAAAGAGAAGAAAACGGATACATACAGACTCTGATATTCACGAGGAACCCCTCACCCTGTATCTCGGCTAAGGAAATACTTTTGAACTGTGAATTATATTAAGAAACTGATTCAAACCTCATACTGCTGTCCGGAAGGCTATTCTAGAAGTTTACATAGACTTAGTGAAACATAGTGGGCTAACACCACTGTGTCTGTTTTGTCTTTTTAACATAATTGGAGGGATTTTCTGATTTTGAAAATAGTTTAGTGATTCCATTTTACAAATGTTTTTTGTTATGATTTCTAGTTAGAGAATTGAGGTCGCGCTGTCTCCAAATATTATGACAGAAGGAGTTGGTAACATTCCAATGCTTAAATTACCTATTTTAGCCTAATTTTTTTAATTTGTTTTACAATAAAGAACGACACCTTGCCCATGTTAACTAAAACATAAATAGGGATTATGTAATTTCCATCAGTATCATGGCTGTAGAGTTGGCTGAAACCTAGTTACAATAAAAGACGATCATTGGAATAAAAAACAATTGCATACATTGGAATTAGCTAACTACTTGATTGCTTGAGACTCGTCTCTTACTATTTCAAAGAAGAAAAAGCCGTAGGTTTTTTCCTGTGTGTAATCAGTTTATTATCATAGACAGCGCTCTAGCACTGCCTGAGTAAAGAACGATGTGGGCACAATGATTTTTTTTCTTCTTCAGTCAGGCACTTCGTATCGAAGGAGTCGTCGTATCCGGTTTGCAGCGATTTTACTGTGAAGAACGAACCTTAGCTCATAGTAACAGAAATACGAATATCTAGGTTGCAGCGGTTGCTAGCAACCTATTAATTACATATACGGTTGAAGCGGTAGAAATAGGGGTTGCAGTTGGTTGCAGCGGTAGAAACGCCAAATTAAAAGATGATAATTAGAAGCACAAACCATTGCTTATACTGGATTTAGTTTTACAGTAAGTTATAATAAAGAACGAATATTTTACCGATTATCTACTAATAACCATATATGACGAAATAAGTGACATGACGTAATATCTAAAACCTATTGTGTACTAATAACCATATATGACTTAATGAGCGACGTGACGTAAAAATTCAAAAAATTTATTTTTATTTATTTTCGTTTTTAGTTCAGAATCGCTAAAGTTATAAACTGCAAAAATATTTATGGTGTCTGAACAATAGTTTTAAAATTTAAAAATTAGTTTAATTTTTTTGTTAGGTTCTTGATACTTGATACGGGACATAAAAATTCAACTAATGGTTACATAATGGTTTCAATCAAGCAAGCTACACGCAAGTTAAAGAAAGAGTACTACCAAAAAAAAACAGAGATAGCATCTTGAAAAGAGAAAAGCAAAGGTATTCAACCGACCAGGCGTATCGAGATGCGAAAATTGATAGTGACAAACAGCGTTATTATAATGATTATATTAAAGAACGACCTTTAGTCCATAATAATATCAAACAGTTCGTGGTAAATATCCGGGTTGCAGCGGTAGCTAGCAACCTAGTAAGAGACGATCACGTCCAATGTTAAGAAATATATATGATAAAGAACAAACTCTTGCTTATACTAAATTGCATACTCAGCTTATCCGGGTTGCAGCGGTAGCTAGCAACCTAGTAAGAGACGATCACGTCCAGTGTTAAGAAATATAAAAACCCCTTACTCCTAAAAAAAGTCAGGTCAAAACAAAAGTAAACCATTAGAACCGCCTTGTCCGAAACCCCTATAAAGGAAACTTACCGCCCTTTGGCTTGAATGACAAAGAAAATATATTGGCTTGAAAATCAAGAAAACTGACTTTAACCACGTTATTCTCCACAAAAGGGATATTATTTTCTTTCTTCTTCTTCTCTTCCACAAATAGATTGGCACTGGAACATCGTAGAGAGTTGTTTCCATTGCTCATTTTAAGGAAATCTCTAGATCTAGTGCCATTTGTGCTTAATTTTTTTTTTTTTTTTAGATTAATTATTTTTTACGAAAATATAAGGTAGCTAGCAACCTAGTAAGAGACGATCACGTCCAATGTTAAAATATGAAAACCCTAGTTCCTAACAGAGGAGTCAGATCAAAACAAAAAGTACACCATTAGAACCGCCTTGTCCGAAACCCCTATAGGAAAACTTTCTGTCCCTTGGCTTGAACAGCAAGGGAAATATATTGGCTTGAAAATCAAGAAAAGTGGCAGCTACTACAACATTCTGCCTAAACGGGATATTTTTTTTTTTCTTTTTTCTTTTGTATCCAGAGATAGCTTGGCACTGGAACATCGTAGAGAGCTGGCTCATTTTAAAGGAAATTAATTGGGTTAAAAATCTATAGTAACTAAAATGATTATTTCTAAAGAGAATAAATTTTTCCACCAAAAACTGCATTTTTGATGTCTTTTCACACTGCAGTCTTTCAAAATACCAGCGGTAAGATTTGAACCCACGCCTCCGAAGAGATTGGTGGCTAACACCAGTGCCTTGGACCACTCGGCCAGGCTGCCTCTCATAATTTGGGCTGCAGCAGTAGCTAGCAACCTAGCAGAGACAATCAGTCCAATGCTAAGAAATATAAAACCCAAAACTCCTAAAAATACAGTCAGATCAAAACAAAAGTACATCATTAGAACTACCTTGTCTGAAACCCTACTAGATAAATTAGAGCTATGACGTGAATAGAAATACACGAAATTATATTGTTGTTTCTGAAGACGTCATGAAATAATACCATTGCGCCATGACGTCATGAAATAAAATCATTACGCCGTGACGTCATAATTACTATATAAGAAGCGTCAGAACTGTAAATGTTCTCATTCATAATTAGATAATGGTTAGATCAAAGCAAGCTATACGCAAGTTAAAAAAAAACAGTACTACACAAACAACAGAGATAGTATCTTGAAAAGAGAAAAGCAAAGGTATTCAACCGACTACGCGTATCGAGATGCGAAAATTGATAGTGATAAACAGCGTTATTATAATGATGTAGTTTATAGACATGCGAAAATTGAGACAGCAAAACAAAAGATCAAGGAACGGTATGATAATGATGAAGATTACAGAGAAGCAACAATTGAGCAGGCTAGACAAAAGAGCAAGGAACGGTATGATAATGATGAAGATTACAGAGAAGCAAGAATTGAGCAGGCTAGACAAAAGATCAAGGAGCGTTATCACAATGATAATGATTACCGAAAAATATATAAGAAAAAAGTTGCTACCAGAATAATGGGTAGATATTACATTAAAAGACGATCATTGGAATAAAAACTTATTGCTTGCATACATTGGACTTAGTTAGCTACTTGATCGTTTGACGTTCGTCTCTTACTATTTCAAAAGAAAAAGCCGTAGGCTTTTTCCTGTTTGTAATATAATATCTGGGTTGCAGCGATAGCTAGCATCCTAGTAATCCGGGTTGCAGCGGTAGCTAGCAACCTAGTAAGAGACGATCACGTCCAATGTTAAGAAATATAAAAACCCACAGTACTACACAAACATATAATAAAGAACGACCTCTTACCTATGCTAAATATTATACGCCACTTAATTATATAGTATAGGTTATCCGGGTTGCTACAGTAAAGAACGATCTCTCATCCATAGTAACTGATAAATGGTGGTTCCAGGGGTAGTACATACATTAAGAGATGATTGATTATTTTGAAGAAACCTTTTGGTGATGAATGTGAAACACTGTCAGTTGAACATATCCTTGATCTGATGTGATATTAGAGTTCATCGCATAAAACTACTCAAGAAATGTGGTCAAACGACTATGTTATGATAGAATCGCGAACTTCGTGAATGGTGATGAATGTGAAACACTTTTGGTTCACCGTATCTTAAATCTGATGTAATATGCGAGTTCAGCACATAAAACTACATCAGAAATGTGTTTCCCATGAAGTAAACTCTAAGCCTTGAGAAAATCGAAAATTTAGGGTTAAAAACGAAAAATAAAACACAAAACGCTAAAAAACACTAATTTTGCACCTCGCTAGGTTTCTCAACTTTTGATACGTTGTACAGTTTTTTTTTCTCTACAAGATGGTGTAAAAATCATTTCTGTTGCAATTTGTTTGCGGTCAAACCTTATATTGACTGTACTATAATGTTAATCGAATTTCTCAGGCCTTCGTCTCATCTCTGTTGAAAATCTTTGAACTTGGTGAATTTATATAGCATTTATATAAATTTTTATTTTCTTTGTTTCTATTTCAGATGCCACCAGCCCACCTGCCATCCTGAACGTAGTCTATTTGCTGTTATTTTCATGATTTGAGTTATAGAAGACGTCAGTTAAACACAATCACTGGAAATAATAGCATAGACTGCTTGGAACTACTAAAATTCACTGGATATAATAGCATAGACTACCTAGAATTACCGAAATTAACTTCAAAGTCCTTAAAATTCGCTTCACAAAAACAAGAATCAGCTCCGCCCATACTTTTTGTAGACCTCTTTTTAGTAAATATATTGACATTTTGGAAAAATTGTATGCGTATGAACTTATGGGCTGTAAAGACAATTAAATAAATTTAAGGGTTGTTCAGGCTGACTTTTTGGTCTGAGGTTTTTTCTAATATGTTTTTTTATCGAAGATTTGTAGACATACCACCTCACTCGATATAGTTGTTGATTGCAAGTGTCCAAGCAAAGTGTCTTATTTGGGTGATCCTGTTATAGTTAGTTAAAAAACATATGTTCCCCCAATAAAGGCCAAATTTTTCTTCCAAGCGGCTTGGAACAACTTACCTAAGCAAATTTTTGAACCAAGGGGGCCATAGTGTGTAAAAAAATGATTCAGCGACAAGGTCCATCTAAAAATCTTAGTTTTGACTGGTTGAAACCTGTTATTGAAATTCCTTGTTACGAAGATTATTTTGAAGTTATTACATCTTCATGCACCTGTATTTTTACATTGTTATTTATGGGAAGCTTTTGGACAAAATCAAATACCAACGAAACTAGTAATTCTATCCAAGACAAAAAAAAACTGAATCAACAATTTGAACTAAATCAAACAATTAAAGTATACCGATATAAAATGTGTCTTATTCCCTTCAGTATTCCATTTTGTTTGTATACTTCAATATTAAGGCTCTCAACTTACTGACTCATAGACGTCAGTTCATGGAAATTAGAAGAGTTAAACGGTGTATGTGTAAATATGTATGTTTAAAATACATTTTTACAGTCCTCCTATACAAATGAGGAGCTATTTCAAGACGCAGGTTCTGTTTTTTACATTTTACTCACATGAGTTTGAATACATCTTAGTTTTAGCAAGGGTAAAACTGCCACTCTTAGCAGCTTTAGGTGTTGACTTTTGCGAAACATAACATATATGTTCGCTTCTGACAGGTAAAAGTACGGATGATCCCCGTTATATTTCTACAGTAAATCGCAGTTCGGCGCACTCGGTGGTTTACCACTTAGTAAATCACTGGGACAAGACACTTCGGTTGAGCAGGACAGTTCAACTGTGGTAACTCAAAAGGTACTATGAAAGTCACCTAAATAATACACGCCCCCTTCCCTTTAATGCATACTTTCAACTATAAGGTAGAAAGTCTACCATTGACAAGCTTGTTCAACCTTGTTTAAACCATTCAAGGAATCACAATTTTAAGCTTCACCTTTACTAAACTTGGATTTAAGCTCTTCCTCCTAAAATGAATCAGATCCACCGATTGACCATCTCATTCTATCCAATTTGCTTCTCAAACAATTCACAGGTTTTTCGACTTTTCTAAAACGTGCTATACTCTCTTTCTTCCTTCTAAGAAGCAGTAGAAATCCAAGCTTTTTTATGCCAAAATTATTTTCCTTTTCATTACCATTGTTCGTTAGGTTATTACATTACTACAGTTATCATTCGGACCTCTTCTTCAGAAAGTCAAACAAATTGTTCAAGGTTTGTATAGTCACCATAAATTGTTTTTGTTAATATTTGGGTTAGCCTTCTTTTAGATGACAAGATAACCATTTTAATTTTTCAGTGCGGTAATAGTATTTGGAAATGCCATAAGATACTGTGCGTAAGACCAAACACGTGTGCAAAAATTCATTACAAAGAGGTCCTATATATCGAAAGGGAGAAGGGGGAGCCAAGGCACAGATCTAAAGAAACATAAAAATTGATAAACTATACAACAATAAATAACTTGTAGGATTAATAAAATCGAAATACTAAAAGTCAAAGAGTGGGCCACTAGGAGTGGCAGTGATAGAGTGACGCTTAGTCTGAAAGAGGGCTTAAATTACTAAGAATTTATCATAAAGCAACGCTTTAAAATGCAAGTACAATGATTTTATTAATATTGTATGTAAAACATGGATTTTCATAATTCGACTATAATTACTATATAAAAATGATATATTTTTTCCCAAAGATTATTCAGTATGGGCAATCGACTAATTTAAAACAATTCTCCGAAAGTAAGATGTCCCTTCGAACATTCTAACCAAGATTGATAACAGAAAGACCTTGACAGGTAGGTAAATACAAGACTCAAAATGGTGACAAAATAATAAGCCCGTTTTTTAGCACTAAGATCTTACATTTTTTTGCAAAGATTATCGTTTTTTAACTCATCTTTGTTCTTAGATCTTACAGCTCACTGATGTTAGCAAAAAGTGTGAAGACCGCCACTGTTCTGCCATATAGAACAAAGATGAGAGAACTTTGATGATCTACTCATCATTCTTCTCAGACCGCTGATTAGAGCAGAATGATGAAAGACGTTTGCACAAAAATGACCAAAGATGTAAGATCTTAGTTCAAAGATTTCACTTTTAAGCGTTTTCTGACAAAAGATGTAAGATCTTAGTACATTGATGAGTGAAAAAACGCCCCCAATACTGAACAAGCTGTAAAGGTTCAGACTTTCCCCGGACACAACTATTGAGCTCTATCTTACTGTTGCTTATTCGGGAAGAGTGACCTTTTTTAGTCAGGAATAATTTCAATCAATCTCATTTAGAATTTGTAATAGTTTTGGTAGGTAATGCTTCTTCTTTTTTTTTTTTTTTTTTGGTTATTCAAAAATAATTGGCATGCTAAATATTCAAATTCCTTTTGCCATTTTGTTATACCAGCTGAAAAATAAATTAATGTATCTTTAAGATCAATTATACCGTCTCAATTGCTAGCAATATTTTGCTAATAACCTAACGAAGTAAGATACCTCTACGCATATCGAAATTACCTCTACACATATTCAAAATTTTCAATTTACTTTTGTTAGTAATATTTGCCCAACAACCGAAGAATAATAATGGCACAACGATAGTGCTATATTAAGCCATCTCTATTCGTCCTTATTTACAGTAAAGGGTTGGACACACGTAGCTGATTTCGGGAACTGATTTCCAAATCAGCGACGATTTTAAAAGAAATCGGCGTCGATTTGAGCTTGAAAAATTTTCTAGTTTTTGGCACCGATGGGTGCCGATTTTGAAAAATTTTAGCATGATCATCACAAAAAAATAGAGATATAAATAAATATTCAGCCAGAGCTGTCTGTGGTGAAAGATGCCGCTACTTAGCTGAGAACTAAGCTGAAATCAATCATTTAACTATTAATAAACTCCAGTTGAATATTTGTGTCCATGATTTTTTGTTTTGAAAATCTCACGCCATAAATTTTTTCTTTCAACAAATGTTTCTTGTCCCTATCCTTTGCCCACTGATGCTGAAATCGGTTCCCGAAATCAGCTACGTTTGCCCAGCCCTTAAGAGCCCATTTACACGAGAATGAAAACTAGATGGAATTCATAACATCCAAGCAAACCTGAGGTTTCAGGCTGGATTCGTTCGACGAAAGTACATTTTTGCTTCCATCCTCCTTCATCAGTCTCTTGTTGAACCTAACGAAGAGCTCTAGTTCAACTTGACCCAAAGTGGTCAGATGCAATGCATTTCTGCCATTTTGGCGCTTTTTTTAGGCGGTTACGCATTGAATTTTTCAGATCGGCACATTTTTTTACGGGGAAATTCGTTTACTCGGCATATTTTGCTAGAAAAATTCAACGGTTGATTCTTAATCGAAATCAAAGTAGTAAAGGCCATGCGGCTCCAATGTTGGTGTGGGTTGAGTAGTTAGGTTGAACTGGGTGCTATTCAACCTAACCTAATTTTTTCTATGACTACCAAGATCATGGTTCACATTTGCACATAGGCATATACTCAGGACTTTGTTTGAATGGGGGTTGGCACTTTTTGGAGGTGAGGGTTAACCATTTCAAAAAGAACGCAGGTTTGTTAAACAGAATGTGCGGAACGCATAAGAACTCAAGATGTCAGAAAGAGGGGTATAGGTCCAAACCTATTTCACAAAGACTATGGTTAAACAAATTCGTTGTAAATCTAAGAATCAACTTGGATATCTCCATCTATATTTGAACGTGCTTTTCAATTTGTATAACAAAGAGACGTAGGTGATCTCAAAAATACATATTACACTTGAATATTTCATTTAGTACTTTTAGCACTGGTGAAAACAAAACAAGGATTTCGTGAAATATCCAACATATTATTAAATGATTACAATTGTTTATCAAGTTAGTTCCCATATATTTTTTAAAAACATATCCTAGCAAATAAGGAGAAGTTTAGTAATTGCACAAAACGCTAAAGGCGCGTTCAGAGGTCGTTCATAATCTATAATTAGCGGTCATTTAAAGAATTAGTGCTTAATCCAAGTTTTGGGAACTTTATTTGGTGAAACACCTTAGCTCGAGAGATTTCTATTATATACAACTTAAGGAGTAGAATTCCGATACCAGGGTATCAATTAGGGAGGAAGGAGACGACAACTTATCCCTTGTGTTTTAAAAATTCTTCTTTTGTATCAAACAGTTTGAAGCAATGAACTGTAAGTAAGGAGCGACCAGGCTCAATAATAACCGTAACTCTAAAAAATGAAATTTTCATACCAATAAATATATCAAAAGAATTAGATTTTTATCTTAATTTCAAATATATAAGTCTTATTAAGTCTAGTTGAATCCTTATTAAGTTTAGCTCCTATCTACAAACATGCAGAATTTTGCGCCCTTTGCCAGAAGAAAGATGACGGATGCGTATTTTTTTTTTTCCCAAGCTTGATCTTTGGACACCACCCGCCCCCTCCCAGTTCTCTTTTCCCCAAGTGCATCCAGTCAAATGTTTGAGACGGCCATTATGTCCAGAATAGTCAAAAGGTGAAGAAAGTAAATAATTATTGCTCGAGTGTTGATAAAACCTCACACAACCCCCAAGGAAGGGGCTGTAAGTTTGACAAACTGGCCATTGTTCATATATAAGGTTTTTATTGAATGGGATAATCATATAAACTTTGGAAAAGGCTCATTCGATTTAAATCGAAAGTTCTAGATCCATTTTTAAAAGTCAAGAGTAATCAGACGGTAAGCAATTATTCTGTTTTTTGAAACCGTGCAGTTGGAAAGAAGATGTAATAGGGAGATGGTCAGAAATAGTCCCCACCAATTCAGCAGCAAGATTGAGGGATATAGCGGCATGATTTAGATGAGAAGTTCAAGCAGAATTTGATGCTAAGGTTTATGTCTTGGAACATTAATGAAGCCTATTTGAATAAATTACCAGTGCTATATGATCTTATTTCTAGATATTCTTCTATTTTTATTAAGGAGCGTTTTTATATCTAAGCTTAGCATGGGCTTTGGTTTATAGGACTTATGGCGAAGGGCCATACCATACAGAAAAACTTCTCTTTGCAACTCGTTTTTAAATACACTGAGCGACTGGGTATAAGATTACCATCATTTTTCAAGCTGAGTCTTGTGGCTGTTGTTGGTTGGACCGGATGACCTGAAGAATGAATTAGTTCAGTTGTAAATTCCTTTATTGGTATACTGTTGTCAACACCATAAACCACGTATTTATAGGACTTTTCTACTTCTTTAGAAGTGGCAAAGATTTTGGAACCCTCAACGATTAATTCCTTGGACCTTGAAAGGACTGAATCTGCGACCTTGTGAGAGGTAAAATAAAGATCTATCAGACCGTCTTTTAGGAAAACTACTTCAAAAGTTGAGTTAGCTAGTAAAAATATAGGCTTTCTAATATCCATTAACCGCTCTCTAGTAAAGGGTCGACCATTGGTTTTCTTGATGGTCACAATGTAATAGCATTGCTGATCTAAAGAGCTAGGAAGCGATTCAATTGGTTGGGAATCATCAGGGAGTGATATTATCTCGGGTTGGGGTTCTTCAGGGGGTGATCTAATTGCATCATTTTTTCTTTTTTTTGCCAGGGGTTTCACCGGTACTTTTAGCTTTAAGGATGTTTAGGGCTTGTATCCCCTTAAGATGTGTGGTTGATATAGACATAGGAGTCGGAGGGGGGGGGGGGTTCTAGTTAAGTTTCTTTTTGAAGGCAGGAAAGGTGAGACATCTATGTCTTTTTCAGGAGGTTCCTTTGTGTCAGACATGAGCTATTTGGAACTAAAAATCTCACCTCTTATTTCTTTCACTGTTCAGCACTATAATTCAAATCCTATAATCCAATTATCAAGAACTAAGGTCAGTAATATCACTTAGGAAAGTCCAGGGAGATGCACGGTCTGTAAATGTTCAAGTTACACACGGGGAATTTCGACTGGCAAATACCAAGAGTGAAAACACCAATTAGATGTTAACACAGCGGAACCAGTTCATAGTTTTTGGTTTTGATTGTAACTGAACCACCGTGTACCTGAACCCCAAGCAACTGAACTACTGTAACTGAACCACCGTACAAATGAACCCTCTTGCCACTGGGCCCCCTTGCAGCTGAACCCCGTATAACTGAATCCTCGTGTAACTGAACCCTCTTGCAACTGGCCCCCGTACAGCTGAACCCCGTGTAACTGAATACTCGTGTAACTGAACCCTCTTGCAACTTAACCCCATTTAACGGAGCCCTCGTGCAACTCAACCCCGTTTAACTAAATCCCATTTAACTAAACCGCCGTATGACTGAACCCTTGTGCAACTGAACCCTCGTATAACTGAACTCTTATGTAACTCAACCTCCGTACTTACATTGGGTAAAACACAAGTCATGATATAAATGACAGTCAAGATGACTAATAAAAAAGCTCGGTTTTGTTCTTACAAAAGCAAAGAAAATCTGACGTCACAAACTCTGAAAGGCAGATTTATTTCTCTTTTTTGTGTTAAATCTTTAAATGAGCTTCAAATAGATATTTCCCATACATGCAGTCGTATTTCGAAATGGATTGATGACAATAAACTTGTGCTTAATAAGAAAAAAACTAAACTTATTATTCTTTGTAGAATTGGGTGCAGGTTTCCAAAATTAACTAACATTTGCGTTATGCTTGAAGACAGTTTATCGTCTATTGAAAGAGTGAGAAGTATTCGTTATTTAGGGGTGGTTATTGACGAGAATCTTTCATGGAAGGATCATATCGACGTTATTCGCGCGAAAGCATCACGGGCTGTTGGTATAATGAACTGGTTAAAACATTTAATTCCGTACTCAGCACTTAGGGCACTTTACTGTACTTGAACACAATCTAATTTTGATTATGCGGGATTGGTTTTACCTAAATACGTTTAAATCAAATCTTATTTCACTTCAAAAGATAAAGAATAAGGCTGCTCGTGTCCTGCTCGTTATTTCTACTGTCTCCTTCCCTTTTGCCAAATAAATGAATTCACTGTCGTTATTCACTATTGTGGACAGTCTCCCGGTGAGTTTTGTGTCCAGTCTTCTATATTTTTGTTAAAAGTTAAAATCGACTGTGGAGATCTTCCTAGATATTATTATGAAATCAACCTTTGTTCCGTATGTCCCAAAATATCTATTTCCACTCGATCTGGCCTTGTCTATTATTACTTCTGCCAAAATATGAATGGTCAGTATTTACAGTGCATTATATGGTTCCTTTGATTTGGTCTAAATTTGTTGCATCTATAGATGTAATATTGTCACTTACTGTCATTAGATTTAGGCTCCGAAACGTTGCTTATGCAGTGCTTTAAAAATTAAAAACTTATTTTTGGTGTAGGATGGTGTCTTATATTTATTATTTTTATTATTTTGTGTGTTTTTTTTATATGCTCTTTCTGCACTCCCTGCCCATGGTAAGCTTATAATTGGTATTATTAAGTTATTATTGTTTCGAATGAACGTGTGCTAGCAGGAGTGGCATGTCAATGTTATTTCTTTAATAAGAAGAAAAATGCAAGAGTAGTTGCGTTTATTTTTGTTATATGATGTATTGTTTTTTTCTCGTTGGTATACGAGCTCTGCTCCCCGCCAAAGGAAAAAATGTGTCAAATTGTGTATCAAAATTTAAGCAATAGAACCGGATTTTTATTCAAGTTACATTGATAGTTCTAGTAGTCTTGACATTTCTTTACCAAAATAGCCTAAAAACAAAATGATTCAGTTCCAACAAAAGAAGAGATGCTAATACAAAGTTTTTTTCTTTTTTCAAGAACAAAAAGGAAGTAAATAGCATTGGTTCTTGCTTGTTGATTGTTTCGAAAACATCAGTTTATGACTTAATAATTAAAAAAAAAAAAATTTAAGCTTTAGCTTTAACGATTTTAGCTTTAATCCTCGCTTTCCTATAAATAGAAAAAAGAAAAATCTCGTCAAATTCTTGTGAAGCACAGAAATTACACCCTCCTTTTGACTAGATTTATTTGATTTAAACACGTGCATTATTTTTTTCACAATGGTTTACTACTTACTTAATTCATTAAAGGGCAAGGGCTATTTGTGTTTAATGAAGTGTCTATTTGTGAACTATGAAGTCAATATCTAGAAGAGCTATTATATCTATGGGATTCATATACACGGTATAAAAGTTTATATATTAACGTAAAATTTAGCAAGATCTCTTCATTGCCCTATAATTCCTCGCATGGTACTTTTTGTAAGGGCGATGTTGGACTTTTTTGCAAGGACGATGTTGAGGGCGATAAAATATTAGTGTAAATTGTTTTCAGACCAGGGGATCAACTTCAAGAAAGCCCTGTATAATTAAAATAGCGACGAAGACCACACTGCCTTTCCACAACAAACAACAAAAGCACGAAGAACAACAGGGAAATCTTTTTGCAAGACAGTGGAGATAATTTGAATGATATATTTCGGCCCTATCTCCAAGTGCCGTCCTCAGCAAGACAAAAATATATAAAGAAAAAAGACTCCAAAAATCAGAAAATTTTCAAAGCAGTCCTAGCATCCTTACTTCAGCGAAGTTCAACCAGGACTGATAAAAAGTAAGTTAAAACAAGGCGATTCAATGAGATGAAAGAAAGATAATTTAAAAACGTTCTTATTGCTAATCCAGCGTTTTTGGCAGCTAACCTCAAAGGTCTTTTGTGATCTGTTCTGTGTTAATGTCTATTGGTTTTTTAAAATATTTTGTAAGATCATTTTAATTAAATTTGTGTATAGAGCATTTAGTGTATATTCCCCTAAGTCGCTATTTAAGCAAATATTATTATTAATCTTAAGTCAATTTCAATTAATTCTCGGACTACCTGCTTTATGCCTAGGTCATTGCTAATAAGGGCGGATTCATCAAAAAGTATATTGTGGCTAGAATTTTCAAAAATAGTTCTCCCTAATGCAGAATCAAATGAAACAGTGGAAAATTAGAAGTTAGAGAAGTTAGAAGTTCAAATACCTTCCTTACTTACGCTTTTTTTTCACCGTGTTGTTAGCTCTTTTAAAAAGCATTTTGCTAAATATTCAAAACAGGGTCGGTCAGTTTCGCTCTAATAAAAAGATCTATTTTTTGTCTCGCCATTAAGTTAAGGAAGAATTTCCTTTACCTTCCTTACTTAAGCTTTTTTTTCACTGTGTTGTTAGCTCTTTTAAAAAGCATTTCGCTAAATATTCAAAACAGGGTCAGTCAGTTTCGCTATAATAAAAAGAAATCTATTTTTGTCTCGCCATTAAGTTAAGGAAGAATTTCCTTTACCTTCCCTGCTTATGCTTTTTCTCACTGTGTTGTTAGCTCTTTTAAAAAGCATTTCGCTAAATATTCAAAACAGGGTCGGTCAGTTTCACTATAAAAAATAATCAAATCGCTTTTCATCCTTTCCATCTGAAAAAGGTGTTAATATTCAAACAGGGCGGGATAGTTTCACCAATAAAATAATCAAATCACTACGTTCGTCTACTTGAAAAGGGGCATTTTCTCACTATCTGATTAAGAAGAGCATGTTTACAAATTTGTCGGTTAAATGGCTTTTTCAAAATTGAGTTATGAATTAACTTACGAACTATGCCTGAACTGGGCACTTTAATTGTTGATATGAAAGGAGAAAAAAGTTCTTCGCTTACAATGATTTATTTAGTCCAGGTTAACTGCTTGTGTCATTTTTTCAAATTTTGGGGGTTTGGTAGTGATATTGAAGGGGCAGTACCCTTCCGTAAGCTAAATAGTTTGAAAACTGAAAATGATTTTTATTTTTGAATGATATTGATCAGCCATTGCAGCAAAAACGTGCAAAATTGAATGAAGCCCAGGACAATGCCGAGACAGGAGTAACAAACCATTAAATTCAATCAAGCCAAGTGCCAGCTCTATACAGACCACTATGCAACCTGGTAGAAAATTTAAGAGGGAATGGATTCTCTCATATAATGCTTCAGCCTCATCTGGTCAAGATCGGGAGGACAATCCTCTTCATGCTTTGCCAGGGACAGGGACCAGATGTAGAAGTGCAGTCAGAATTTGTAAATGTATATATTTTTTTTTCTTTCCGTATTTTTGAAAATAAGGCAAATTTTCTCAAGCGCGTAACTTTTGATGAGTAAAACTAAACTTAATTTGCTTCTAAACTATTCTATAATAATCCTATTTCATTTTCTTTCATTACCATTAACCAAATTAGCAGTATATAAAAGAGTGGTTATAACACAGAAGTAGCAAATAGCTTATCATACTTTTCTATAGATTTATAAAACCTTACCGGTAATTTCTCTTTTAAGCAAGATGTTTTCTAATGCAAAAATCCATTATTTCATCAAACAAACTCTATATAAACAAAAAACTACTATTTCACAGTTGACGGTTGAACAAACGTTCTTAAACTGGGAATATGTTTTTGCAGTTAGCTTTGCGTCTATTTAATCCTTTATCAAAATAACCAATTAGAAAGGTTGAAAATTTGAATTTAAAGTTTGAATCTGACAGGCATAATTTGAATGTTAATCGCACGTTACAAAGTGGCTTTCAAATAACCGGATGTTTTTATCTTAGATGAAGAGATATTAACGCGAGAAAAAGGTTCTTAATAATTTCAAATGTGACAACGCAGTGATGTCAAAAACATTATTTGGGCGAAACCGCTTTGGACATTTTAGGCAATTATTTCGGCGAAACAGTTAGAGACATTTTAAAAGATGATTTTAGAATATGTTTTCGAAAAGGATTTGAGGCTGAAACTCTAGGGTCGTTATAATACACAAGTTCTATTGAACAGTGTTGTGAAGTCCTCTACCCCAACTCGAAAGGGCTCCTATCCTCCTTGCCCAACCCCGAAGGAAGCTCCCGGTCCTCATAGGTCCTCCCCGGGGCTCTAAAAAGGATCATCCAGCTCTCATTCAGGTAAACATACAACTAAAATGAACATGATTTTTTCAACTTTATGAAATAATGCTTATTTCACATAGAAAATAAAACCTTTTTTCTACAGATTAATGAAATAGCACTGCCATTGGATGATGAAACATCGGCATTTACAGGACAAATTCTATCACCACCAATGGAGTTCAGAGACGAACCTACATTAGTTGTAGATAATTTGAATGGCATAGGGGTTTTCTTAACGATGTTTTTGGGGACATAGCTAGCCTAGACGATTTAACTTGTGACACTGATATGATAGAGGATCCGGACTGGGTAGATAGATTTATGCATGAACATTTAGGCGATTTTACTAGTGCAACTGAACCGGGTCTTCGTAAAGAAATTACGTCGCAGGACAATACAGGCTGGCTTGATCAATTGTCCCCAAACACCTTGGAATATGTACTAGGGGACCTCATGCCATCTCCAACCATTTCAGTTGAAAAGATGGGGGGTGGTGTTATTGACAATTCTACGTCACCCCCCACCATTCCACTTAATGATACAGCAACAACAATGCAAATTGTTGGGCCTAATTTTTCCGGGGACACTTTTGACGACAACTTTATTATTAGTCAATTGGATCCTGTACAAACAGATGCAGGACATGAAAATAGTGCTATGTCCCCATAATTACGTGAATTTTATTTGTTAGAGTCGGCTCTGAGTCACATACAAAACATATAGGGTAGATTTTAACCCTCCCGAGGAAAACGTGGTTGACGGGAGCATTATTTTAAATGACCCCGTGAATGTTCTCCATAGCTACATCGACAGAATTCGAGCACAAATTGAGATTAAGATTCAGAATTGGGGGGGGGGGTCAAGAGGGAGTTAAAGCATCAGTGAATCAAAAAGTTTATTTACAAAAGAGGACATCCGGGGATATTTTTTATTTTCATTTTTCAACTGGCAACCAGACTTTTTACCCTGGTCTAAATGAATAAGAGGACAACTTTTTCAACTGGGTAAATAAATTAATATCAACTTTGGACACGTTTAATGAGAGGGGAAGTGGGTCCACCATTTTATACATTGAACACATGGATCTGAATCTCAGTAGATTAAAAAAAAACTTTATTTTAAGGGGAGGGAGGGGTAAAAAAAAAAAATGCCACCCAGATTTGTCGGCTACCAAAGGGTTTCAGGGTTTCGAATTTGACACGGGGCTGCAATGCTTTAAATACGTATTTTTAGCAGCAGCCCATAAAACATTAAAAAAAAACATCAATGAAAAATCTCGACGGACTTGCACGTAACGGTGGAAAAAATTTCCCTAAAGTAAATTTTGATTGTTTAGAAGGGAAGTATCCGGTGTCCTTGAAAGAAATAACCATATTCGAGAAAGCAAATGAAAATCTTGGGTTGGGGGTGGTTGTTCTCCAGTATGACACGGAATTTGTAGATGGAAAAAAAAAAACCAAATAAAAAAAGGGGTTTTGTATTCAGTGAGGACACCGATGGTAGATAATGTTAAAAATTGGGTTTGGGTTATTTACGAGCCTCCCAAAGATGTAAATTCCTATGGTCGTTTTTCCCCGTTACAGCAATAAGTCGACTCATATCTCAAGGCGTTCAGAAAGGGGAACGTCTCTATTGCCCCATATGCCTTTCCCCATTTAGATCTGAGCAAACATTCTCAGACCACATGGGGCATTGCAAAATTTCATGGGAATCAACGAATTGAAATGCCGGCAGAAGGCAAAGATACTTTACAATTTAAAAATTCCCTGCTACAAGTTGATAAAGTGTCTTTGGATTGTGAATCAAGACTGGTTGAGGTATCAGACCCATCAAGGCCAAATATAGTCAAGGAACACAAACTAGTTGCGTGCTCCTATGCGCACGCCCGTCGCGATTCCAACAATAAAAAATGCAGTTGGAAGAGTTTTTTTTGGCTATGGATGAGGAGGGTAGCATGGAAAAATTATTGGTATCTTTAATAAAAACAGCAAACGCCTCAATTTCACGATTGCGTCACACCAACTACCCAATGACATTATCAGATAAGGAGCAACTGGCACTAGAAAAGGGGACGATTTGCTGGATTTGTAGGGGTGCTCTTGCCCCAAAAGACGCGGTCCCAGGATCATGATCACCTTATTGATCCCAATTCAACGGGAAAAAGTAACTTTTGGGGGTGGGCTCACAATTCATGTAATTTAAAAATAAAACAGCAACTTTTTTCTCCCGGTTTTCTATACATAACGCTAACTACGATCTGAAGTATGTGCTACCAGCATTGGCGCATCTTCAAAGAAATGGAACAGTAGATGATGCATGGGTGATAGACAGCTTTTACTACAAAATCATACCTAAATCATCGGAAAAGTTGCTTGTTTTGGAATTTATGTGGAAATTTGTTGAAGCCGACGTTGAGTACACGAATAAATTCGCTTTTTAGATTCCTACAGTTTTTTTCCCTAAATCATTCAGCGAATTAATTCAGGTACAGAAAAACGATGACGGCTGCAATGCTTTCCCCCTTCTCAAGCAACAATTTCCAAATGATTTATATGATTTGTTGACGGTCAAGGGCATATATCCTTATGATTATTATTGTTCCATGTCGAGATTCGCCGAGGAAACTATTCCTCCAATTGAATCGTTTTACGATAGTCTACATGATCGTAGTTGCACCCCCGATGAATACAGTTTTGCTAAAAAAGTGTGGGCAGAGGGAGGGTGTAAAAATGGGTTTGACTACTGCAAGCTTTATTTGTCGAGTGACGTGTTAACTGTTAGACATTATGTTTAAAAATACGGACAAAATCAATGAGGAATTTAATCTTGATTTGGGCTATTATTTTTCATCTCCTCCTCTGGTGATGGACCTCATCCTAAAAATTAGTGGGGAAAAAATTGGGCTAATCACAGACATTGTTCAGCACCTGTTCATCGAAAGGTCAATGAGGGGTGGTTTTGTTTTTCACGGGGATCGTATTTTGGAAACTGATCCAACAGGAGAGAAGACGGGGACAAAATCAGATGCAGTTTTCCTTGATATGAATTCTCATTACCCTCGGCCATGTCCCATTATGCGCTACCTTGCGGTGACTATAAATGGCTCAATGACCCTCAAGCTCCCCATTTCCCCAACATTGACAGTGTTGAGGAGAATGGGCCGGTTGGATGGTTTTTTGAAATTGATGGGGAGATACCAGTCGAGCTTCACGATTCAGTAAAGGATTTTGTTTTCCCGTGCATCAATAGACCTGTGACTAAGGACTCTTTGAGCCCTCGCAATAGGCGTTTAGTCGAGGTGGACGGATTGCATTGGTCACCTTCAAAACAAAAAACTTATTGCTGACCTTCTGCCGAAAAAAAAACATAGTTTGCACATCATGTGTCCCTAAAATGGATGTGCAACAACGGTTTCAACGTCACAAAGGTTCACAGAGCACTCCAGTTTAGTCAAAAACCCTATCTGAAAACGTTTGTTGACACTTTTGTCAACAAACGTTCTGAAGCGCAGACGAAAGCCGAAAAAGAAATTTATAAGCTCATTTTGAATTCGGCTTTCGGCAAAATGTGTGAGAGTGTTCGCAATAGGAATCGTTGTGACGTCGTGACCGATCCTGAACAATGTGTTCAAATTATTGCCGATCCAAATTACACTTCCTTCACAATTATTGGCCCCGACATGGTACTATTGAATAGGAAAAAAAGACGCATTGTCTTGAATAAAAATATTGTTGCAGGCAGTGCGATCTTGGAGATCTCTAAAAAGCTCATGTTGGAATTCTACTACAATGTGGCTAGGGTACAGTGGCTGGAAAGGGGGCAAGTAGAGGTCTGCTACGGGGACACGGATTCTCTACTGTTAAAAGTAAAAACCCCCAAATCTAATTAATGATTTGGCGCACGGTGAAATTATCAGCTCACGGATGGACTACACCAATTGGAGTAGTCTTTACCCAGAGATAGTGAAAACGTCGAGCACCAAATCAGCTTTTTTTTTTTTAAATCAGAAACGGGAAGCGACTTGATTTCCCGTGGTATGTTTGTAAGTCCGAAGATGTACTTTATACAGACACACGACGAGGAAATCAAGAAACGTTACAAAGGAGTGCCCACGCGCTATGTAGATAAGAATTTCGACATGGACATTTATAGGAATCGTATTGTTCAAAATACAATTCCACGAGCCAAATTGCTGGCAATTTGTTCTCTCAACTACTGGAACTTTACTGTAAATGTAGAAAAAATTGCCATGAGTACCATTTCCGACAAGGTCTATGTTTGTCAAGACGGTGTGACTACCCTCCCCCTTAGACACTATTTAATAACTTCAGACCGGGCCGAATGTGTTATCCATAGGGAAAGTCTCGGTTTGAATAAAGTCCAGTAAATTATTTCCTAAAACCTTTTGGGAGGGGGGCCTCGCGGCCTTTGGGGGGGGGGGGGTGCCGCGGCCTGGCGAGGGGGGC
Organism: Artemia sinica; assembly: GCA_027921565.1. Lineage (NCBI taxonomy): Eukaryota > Metazoa > Arthropoda > Branchiopoda > Anostraca > Artemiidae > Artemia > Artemia sinica. The sequence goes on from JAPEVW010000168.1 coordinate 220,495, forward strand.
CAGCCGCCAGCGGGGGGCGCACCGCCACTATCAAAGTTATCTTTTTTTTACTTAGAGCAGATTTTTGTGCTTTTGTAAATGTTTCATTAAAAAAAGTGATATTATTTCAAGTGCTTTAATCTAATGTTGTATTTTTTTTCTATAAATAAACAAAAAAAAGTATTTATTTAAGTGTTTTTTCTCTGTGTGCCTATGTAAGTGTTGTATTTTTTAGTGTAAATAAATTGAAAAAAGTGTATTTTTTTTTTTTTCATGTTTAATGTGCTTTTTTTTCAATGTAGTATTTTTTTAAGTATTGTTACTTTTTATGCATATAATAAAAGAAAATATGATTCTTTATTCGTCTTCTTATTATTATTCTTGAACGGAGTAGTAGGAAAATTATTTAGTCATTAGACAGCTATGGTCTACAGTTAGTTGTCCAGGTGAACTGTTGAAGGGAACATGTATCAATTTAAAACACCATTCAGATTGTTTCTGTGTGGGCCCTCAATGTCGGGCATAACAACACTCTTAACTAAAATAATTAAAAATTGCGATAAAATGTTTGTTGAAAAGCCGAAAAAAATCTACTATTGTTACAGTATTTGGCAGGAGTCATATGATAAAATAAAAGCAATTGCTGCCACCGCGGGTTTGGTGCAGATACAATTCATACAGGGACTTGATGTTTTCAGCATTATTGAACCAAACTCTTGGCTAATCATTGACGATCTGGCTTAATCTATTGAACAATGGTCCCAGGAAATGCTGCAATTGTTCACTGTTCGCTCTCATCATGAACAGATTTCCGTTACTCTTGTTCTACACAATCTCTTTCATCAGAGCAAATGTATGCGAACACTTGCATTGAACTGCACCTACTATATCATCTACAGAGTTGTTCGTGATTCTAGCTCGCTAATAACCTTCAATAAACAAATCTATCCAGGTGCCCCTAAATTTCTGCTCTCAGCATACAATCCGGCAACTAATAAACCCAAAATATCTGTAAAATATCTGTAGTCACAGATATTTTCGACAATGAAACTACAGTATACCTCCTTGTGAATACTAAAAAGACCTATTAGTCGCTATCATGACACTGAAGAAACTACATGAAAATAGACATTTGTTTTCAGTTCCTAGCACTTCAAAACCTCTGCTTAGGAAAGCAATACTCAAACATGGTATTGACAATGACTTTATTAATCTAATATCTGAACTTTGTTTAAATTTGACCGAGGGTAATGTTCAACTGCCAGAAGTAGTTAAGCAACAGGCAAAGCAACATCGTTCCATTGTACGTACATTGGCCTCTAAAAAGAAAGGGAAGAATTTTAAAAGGAAACGATTTCTTCAGGCGGGTGGTAGCTTTTTCACACTTTTACTGCCAATAATTGCAGGATTTGTAAACAGTTTTCTCTAGTGAGAATGGCAAAACCCTATAAATTGACTCCAATAGAACTCGCTCTCTCACCAGTGGAACACTTTGAGAACAATCTGAGTAAATTCCTTGACAATGAAAATATTGAGGATGATAAAAACTGCTTTTACTTCAAGATGCACTTCGCCGAGTGGACAAACACAAGTCCTATCGGTCGAAGCCCACTGCTGGTATTGATCACAAAAAAAATGATCTTCTCAAGAGTCTGCTGCTGGGACACAATTAAAGAAGGGAATTGGATTCAATTGTATTGAAAATTGGAAATCTAGAGCCCCACTCATATCGTGAACAAAGTAAACGACTCCTAACCTATCTCTTGGAAAGTGGTCAAGATCATATTCAAGTTGAGAGCAACGGGAAAGGGATTATAATTCAGGGCAAGAGCTATAATCTACTTGATTTAATCTATGACATGGTTACAAATCGTAAAGGACTAATATCATTTGACGTTCATCTATACAACTTTCTAAATACATTAAACTTCCCCAAAAGTCTTATTAGCAATAGACAAATTCTAAAAAAAATTAAATGAACATGCATCATCATCATCAACAACATTGACACCATTAAAATATGAACATGAAGAAGAAGAAGATTTTAAATCAATTTTGGAAAATACTAGCACACCACTGATAGCTAGACAAAAGCGAAGACGTATCAAATCAACGTCACCATTACCACCACCAACAGCCAGTATACAAAAGGGTAGCGGACGTTACACAACGTGTTTACGTTCAAAATGGTTGAAGTTCTGAAAGGTGTTTATGAAAATATTGGTGAGGTGGGGAGTTTAAGTTCCCCCACCACTCTTTCCAAAGTCACTGGTGTTCACGCTAAAAGTGTACAAGACTATCTACAAAATGAATCCAGTTACACTCTGCATAGAAATCATAGACTTCGTGCCAATCAATATCGAAAAACTAAAGCCTTTTACCCATTGCATATAATGCAAGCAGATCTCCTGACTCTAGATGAGATTCAACGACGTCACAATACACCATACAAGTACATTCTACTTGCAATCAGTTTTTTAATCGCTATGCATATGCAATTCCATTGCGATCAAAGAGAGGTGTTGAAGTTGCTCAGGCCATTGAAAGTATTCTCGAACAGGATTCATATAAAAAAATTCAAACGGATCGCGGTAGTGAATTTGTTAATCCCCAGGTTGCAAAAAGAACTAGAGAGAAATATATTACACTGCTCTATCATAGTCACAGTCATATAAAGGCCGCATTGGCCGAACGATTGATAAGAACTATTCGACTTTTAATTTCAAGATATTGTACATTGGAAAATATACGACTTTTATTCATGATCTAGATAAAATCATGTTGATTTATAATCAACGACCTCATCGATCATTGTCCAACTCTACGCCAACGGAAGTTCATCATTCTGATCATGATACAATTGACACCTTTCTTAAACAGTATTCCAATGAATCAATGTCAAGAAGAAAAATAAATTCAATGTTGACGATACTGTTCGAATTAATAGAACAACTAATGTTTTTGAAAAGGGGAATTACTTGCCAATATCCACATGCCAAATTGAAATATATTGAATATGATAATATGGGAGATTTGTGTCGTACAATCAATAGAAAAATCTCATATCGTAGGAATGGTACATTCCATTTTAATTATTAATTGGAATATGATAGGATTTACATTAGCTCACCTGTTGACACTGAAATAATTATTCTCAATGATAATCTGAGAGACGTTTCTTGCCTTTAAACAGAATATGATCAATGGGAAAAATGCTGGCACCGTTTACGGGATGGATCAAGTTATTTTTGCTGATTAACCACCTGGTTCGCCTCGGACTCTTGCATGTTTCTCTATGCATCCTTTGTGGAAACGTCGAGAGTCGGTAATTCAAATGTTCCTCTCCTACGTGTTCTTGAACGAAAAACAACTCATGAACTTGTTCATCACTATAATATAAAGCATCTTCAGTATGTTCCTGTAAACACTTCGTATTTGGAACTCTGCCAGTTAACACTAAGAAGTGAATTGGGTGATACTCTAGCAATAACAAAAGGCTTAGCAGTGATTACACGTCATTTTCGACCCATTGTCAGCGACAGCACAATCACCTAAAATGAACAATAGAAGAATTCCATTTGTCTGTCCCGATATTGATTGTTATGTTGGTGCTTTGAGTCTACGTCAAATAGGCAATGGATTGGACTACTACAAGGGTCGTACTACAATGTCTGGCTATGGTCTTGGTAGCTGGTTTGCTAGGCTATTTGGTTCTGCACTACCCCTTGCCAGAAAAATATCTTGTACCTGCTGCATCAAATTTTGCTGCCTCCACACTACAGGACTGGGGGTCGGGCAAGAATTTAAAGGAGAGTGTTAAGGAAAATATTAGATCTTCAGCATGAGCCGTTGGTGAGCAACTAAAATCTCGACAAAATTGGGAGGGATTGAAAAGGATGCGTTCGCGTCATTCATTCATCAGTCTCCACCCAGGCAGGAAGCAAAGGACATCAACAAGGACTTTGGGAGAATAAAACAACGAAGGCCAATAAGCAGAAGAAGAAAAAGAAAAAGATTGTTAGATCAAAGAAGGATTTCTTCTCTTAAGATGACTTATCTCCCCCACAAGGAATCATATCCATCAATCAGTTCCTCATTGAATCTATGCAATGCTGAAAATGTTGATGTCAGTGTCAAGTATGGCTACTATGAACAATTTCATCCCCAACAACCCCTCTCGGAGAATATACCTATTCAAATATTTTCCAATGAAGACTATTTCATTGATTTGTCGTCAACATTTATTGATTTAAATGTTGTGGTGAAGAAAAAGTCAGACAATACAACTCCAAGTGCCGGCGATGGTCTCTCCTATGATAACTGTATTCTACACAATCTATTCAAACAAATTAATGTATTTATTAATGGAACATTGGTGAGCACTAGCAATAATTTATCAAACTATGCAAGCTACATACAATTTATGATGATGACGCCAAAGGCATACAAGGAGTTGAGAGGACAATCATTGGGCTATGAATATCGATCAGGTGTTGATACTGACGGTGAGTTGACTACTGCAGTGACCCAGGAGTATCATCTGGTTGGAAAATTAAATAATGAGATATTCAATATATCCCAATGGCTACCCCCCAATGTCAAGATTGACATAAAGTTACAGATGGCACCATCGAATTTCATTTTGAGAAAAACACTTCCTGCAGCACCTGATGCAAATGTCATTATCACATCGGCAATTCTCCACGTCCGAAAAACAACAGGTTATGAGCTCTGTTGCATTGGCAGTGGAAAAGCTAAGAGCCAATGGTAATACCATTAAACTTCTTGTCCCCCATACACCAATCAACGTCACATTGCCACCGGCTCTCGTAGCTATAGCGATTCATCATTTATCAATGGAGAAATCCCATCAAAATTGGCTTTGGCCTTTGTGAAGAGTGGCAGTGCCGTTGGATCCTGGACTGAATTCCCCCATGATTTTAATTTTTTCGGTCTATCTATCCATGTGTGCAAAGTGAATGGTATTCCACTGTACACTCTATCATTTGACAAAAAATCCTATAGAACTCTGTACGAGTTGACCATGCAATCCCTAGATGATGACTCTCAACTATTTGAAAATGGAATAACCAATTCAATGTTTTCAAAAAATCATGGGGTTATTGTTTTGGACTTGTCAGGCACACAGGATATGAGTACAGTACGAACAGGGAATGTTCGTTTAGAGTGTACATTTGCCGATGCTCTGACTGAGAGTATCATGCTAATATCACTGAGTCAATTTGAAACCTATTAGGAAATCACACCCGACGGCAGTGTTCTACTAGACCTTGCACCATGAACACAAACCAAATAATCAATGTATTTGGTATGGATCCATACATGTCCCAGTACAAGTCCTATTGCATACCTTTGGACTTCATTGAAAAGATTCCAAGTGTTAACAATACCCTTATCATTGTTAATAGCAGTCCATTGACTTTGAAGACTGGCCATTGGCTATGCATCTTTCAAACAGCGAAGAATATTGAATTTTTTGATCCTCTTGGCCTATCGTATAAATTCTACGCTCCATACATCAGCAACTTTATTGAAAGCAGTGGGAAAACCATTATTCAAAATCAACGAAGAGTACAGGATTTAACGACTAAGACATGTGGCTTTCATGCACTACTCTTTTTCATGTTCAGATGTCGTGGCTACACCTACAAGCAGTTTCTCAACATCTACGTTGACTTACCTCGATTGAACGACTTTCTAGTGGAGAATATACTTACAAGTGTATTTAATATTGATTTTAGTGCCCTAAGAATAAAATGTTCTAAAAATGTATGTGAAAAATTAATGAACAATCTAAAAATGTTCTAAAAATTGTTTATTAATAAAAAAAATCTATATACATGATAAAACGACTTTTCTACTCTTTAGATTTCATCCGCTACTAGGTATTTGTCGACAACATGTAGTGCAGGTAGATTATCTGAATTCACAGTGTACTGATCCTGATGTACTGCAATGTCAGGGTCACATTTTCTACAGTAGAGTGTGACTTCACTCTTGTCATATCTCTTTGTATAGTCAATGATACTATTTTCATTCATTCTATAGAATTCACATGTTTCAATTTGCTTATTTGAAGCAATTTCACAAACAGTGTCCTCAAGTGTCGAATCACATTCCGTCACAGCCAAATAAAAATCAGTGGGCTTATAATCATAACACCATTGTCTCCACAACAATGACGTAGAAAACATATTCTTTTGTTGTTCCAACAGTTAAATCGCTGACCCGGTTCCTCCTCCCAGAACAATCTAAAACCACGACGATACCAATCTCAAAGCAATAAAACTAAAATCACGGTTAGGATTCTTTCCAATCATACCGGGATATGTATTCTCCCACTGCTTACATTTATCATAGTGACAATTGGAGCATAGGTGTCCTCTAGGATGAGAGTCACACACCTCTTGAAGACAGGAATTACAACCTTTAATTTGTACAGCATATCCTCTATGCAATTTACACGGGTTGCATAATCTACACTTTTCATCATACTCATCAATCATTGTGCAATTCTCACATGATGACCAGCTGTCCAGTTGTACATACATAACGGATATGTATGGAACATTTTGTCATGTGTTGACACTCTCACTGCCGCAATGAAACTGAGCTAGCAACAACAAAAATTGTCTGAGATAGAGAGAGAGAGAGAGAGGAGTAAATCATCCTTGACCACCATCTTTCTCATGAAAAAAGTCCTAAATTTCTAAACTAATGTTTAAAAGCATATCCACAATATCATTTTGCCGTGTCGTGATCAATATATCAATAAATTGTGTAAATGCATTTGGACCACTACGTAGAAGCTTCATACAGTAGTCTAATGATGGAGAATCATTTTTCATTATATCGACAAGCATTCCCCGAGAAAATATCTTCCTTTGAATAGACAGCTCTAGAAAATCGTCATCTAGAATCAAATGTTTTTCAATAAGAACTAGATTCCTCATGATTCGCTCTTTCTCGAATCTATCCATTTTTTAGAGTCCTAACTCTCTCACAACCAACTTCAGACTAACCAGAATTTTTTTCTACTCTAAAAATATACGCTAGTCTACTATAGGAAGAAAAAATACCATTGATTTAGAAACAATTTTATTGAACATAATTGCAATAATAATCACTGATGCATTTTGTTCTCGTCAATATATTTCGATAGGACATCTAATGCTGACCGAAGTTTATTTATATGAAGAATATTCACTTTTCCAGCAAAACATAGCTGCTCCTCCTGTTTAAATTTGCTTAATGATATCACGTATCTAGCATACATAGTGTCCCATTCAAGATATAGTCTACAACCAGCGGTTATTTCCACAGCCACATTAGGTACTCGTATATCGTTGCTGCTGTTGTCGGCTCCATCATAATCTCCAATAATGTAAATGCACCACTCATTTTTCTCTACTAATATCTTCTCAAATAAATTATTCTCTTTGAATTCAATTCTCATACTAATATGAATTGTAAAGAAAACTATTCCTTTTATTCAAATCCAATCACCAATCAAGTTATACTCACTCTCTTTGAAAAGGTGTATATGCCCTGTAAAAAATGTTTACCTATATGTCTCGTAGAAGTATAAGGCCATGTGAGAGGATATTCACTCTCTTTGAAAAGGTGTAGAGGCGTGATAGAATAGTATGGGAAATCCTAGGGGCGCGATAGATATGGAGCCTCTTAACCTACTGATAGACTAGGAGAGAACGGGAAATGATGCCGATAATTGGACTGATGCTCACTATAATAACTGTGCCATGGGTGTTTCCTGTCTCTTTTAAAAATGTTATAAATATTTAAAAGACAACTGACAAGCTGGCTAAGACTTTTTATTTCCATTAGAGCCATTACAAAACCTGAAGTTCCAGCTTTTTTCACTTTCCTATATTCCTGGTTTTAAATAAGTGTGTAGGGTACAAGGGAGGGGGACTAATCAAGATTTTTCCTTGGCACACGATAGGCCAGAACTATCACTGACTAATTCGATCGTAGCATCACACGTTACATAAAACTGACATTATTTTTCGCCAAATGCCTTCCACAAATTTGTTCAATTAAAATTTTTTGGTTATAAAAATTGCTTTGAAGCATTCACTAGAATTTAATCCTGACACTCCAACTTTGATTGTTTTGAAAATGAACTTTAGAAAATCAGTTTCATATTTTTTGCGAAAGTTTTTGACAAAACTAATAAAGCTGTTAAGCACCAGGGTAGCTCTAAGGTCAAATTATAATCAAAATTGTAAAAATCGGTATGCTCAAGCCGCAATACAGACACACCTTGGAATTAGAACTACAACTAAGACTTGTAAACATATGTGTTCTACGTCAATTATAACTTCCCACCTGTGAAGCGATTATGGTAGAATGCCAGTGGCGTAATTTCATCAAAATCTATGGGAGGCGGGCAAAGTTGAAGGCAATTTTCCCAAATCATGCGAAAATGACAGTAAACACTAAAAAATAAGCTATTTGGTACCATAAAGGTAGTATTTAGTACTATAAAGGTACTTTGTAGTACTGTAAAGATAAATATAAATTTTAAAAATCTGATATGCTTTTGTTGAGGCTTGAATTATGCAGATTTATTTTAGTTTTGAAAATATTTTGAAACAAACTAAATTTTAGCTGGGCGGACAAAGCGGGGTCTTGGTAGGGGACAAACTGAGGTCTGACTGGGGCAGTTGCCCCCCTGCCCCCTAGCAAATTACGCCCCTGTAGAGTGCTACATATTTTTGAAGAATTATATCTTTATTCCACCATAATTTGAATTAAAGCTTAGGCTTAAAGCTTAGTAGAAAATCGGTCTTGCTTCAATAATCAAATATCTTTGATGAAACTGCAGCATGAAAAGACATTTAATTGCTTAAAGAGCAAAAAAATTGTAATCGCAAATATATTTGTATATATTTTAACAAGGGATTACAACAATTTGAAAACCGTAAAAAGAAATCAAAAAGTTTGAAGCTTAGTAGAATTCGTTATTAGAAATCGGATTTGCAGTATTATCAAATATCTTTGATAGAAATCAGTATGAAAAGACATTAAATTGCGTAAAAAGCAAAAAACTGATAATTGCAAAAATATTAGTTTATTTTAACAAGGGATTACAACAATTCAAAAACCTAAAAAAAAGTTTGAAGCCTATTCGTACATGTCGTTGTTAGAAATTGGAGTAGCTTCAACAATCAAATATATTTGAACACAATTAGTATGAAAAGACATTAAATGCGTAAACAGGAAAAAATTGGTAATTGAAAAAATGTTTCCATATATTTTGACAAAGGATTGCAAGACACAGTATTGAAAGATATTAAATTGCGTAGTAAAGAGCCACTCACTGGTAATTTCAAAAATATTTGTTTATATTTTAACAAGGGATAACAACAATTCAAAAACATTACAAAAAAATTTAAAATTTGAAGCTTAGTAGAAAGTTGTTTGTTAGAAAAACACCTATTTCTTTTCTTATAAGCCCAATGGCTTTTTCAGAAATTAAAAAAAAAACTTGAAAATTGTTCAAGTTCAGTTCAGAATCGCTAAAGTTATTATATAAAATGCAAAAATATTTACGGTGCCTGAGCAATAATTTTATGTTTTAATTCAAACTAGAGAAATGTCGGAAAATTTTAGAAATAGCTTTTTTTTGTAAGATAAAATCAACTCGCTACGTCATTAAGCTTATTTGAGTTATTAAGTTATTTAATGTCACCAGCAAGGCCCAAAAAACGAAAACTTTCAATTATTACAAACAATTATTCGCTATTTGGCAAGGGATTGCAACAATTCGAAAACCTTAAAAACGAAAAACCAAAGTTTCAAGCTCAGTACATATATATACATAATAATAATAATTACATAATAATCAAAACCGAATGTTAATGTTAATCGAATTTCTCAGGCCTTCGTCTCATATCTCTTTTGAAAATCTTTTAACTTGGTGAATTTATATAGCATTTATATAAATTTTTATTTTCTTTGTTTCTATTTCAGATGCCACCAGCCCACTTGCCATCCTGAACGTAGTCTATTTGCTGTTATTTTCATGATTTGAGTTATAGAAGACGTCAGTTAAACACAATCACTGGAAATAATAGCATAGACTACTTGGAACTACTGAAATTCACTGGATATAATAGTATAGACTACCTAGAATTACCGAAATTTACTTCAAAGTCCTTAAAATTCGCTTCACAAAAACAAGAATCAGCTCCACCCATACTTTTTGCAGACCTCTTTTTAGTAAATATATTGACATTTGGAAAATTGTATGCATATGAACTTATGGGCTGTAAAGAAAATTAAGAAATTTAAGGGTTGTTCAGGCTGACTTTTTGGTCTGAGGTTTTTTCTAATGTTTTTTTTTTATCGAAGATTTGTAGACATACCACCTCACTCGATATAGTTGTTGATTGCAAGTGTCCAAGCAAAGTGTCTTATTTGGGTGATCCTGTTATTGTTAGTTAAAAAACATCTGTTCCCTCAATAAAGGCCAAATTTTTCTTCCAAGCGGCTTGGAACAACTTACCTAAGCAAGTTTTTGAACCAAGGGGGCCATAGTGTATAAAAATATGATTCAGCGACAAGGTCCATCTAAAAATCTTAGTTTTGACTGGTTGAAACCTGTTATTGAAATTCCTTGTTACGAAGATTATTTTGAAACTTAGAATTGCTTTATCAATAAAGTTATTACATCTTCATGCACCTGTATTTTAACATTGTTATTTATGGGAAGCTTTTGGACAAAATCAAATACCAACGAAACTAGTAATTCTATCCAAGACAAAAAAAACTGAATCAACAATTTGAACTAAATCAAACAATTAAAGTATACCGATATAAAATGTGTCTTATTCCATTCAGCATTCCATTTTGTTTGTATACTAGTAGAAGGGGAGGTGCTACTCCCGTACGAACACCCTGCTGCCACCTACAACTTTTTTTGCACCCCAAATAAGGGCATGGAATCCCTAGGGAGAATGATTGCGTAATCGGTCAATGACCTCTTTCTCCAGGTGTGTTTTTGGCACGCTCTCAGCGAATGTTATGATCCAGAAATAGTATTTGTTGTTGTTTCCGAGGCAAATGTCAAGGTCAATGTTGTTGTTGTTGTTGTAAGTGCATGCTCTCAGTGAATGTTATGATCCAGAAATAGTATTTGTTGTTGTTGCTCGAGCCAAATGTTATGAGTTTCCTGGAAACAGTTAGATCACGTGTTTCCTTCTCAGCCAATCAGAGGGCTTGTTTACATAACAATTCGCCCTTGAGATTTCGTGTATAACGGACATGCAATGTGATTCAATTATCAGAAAGTATTTTGACACCGTGTAAACAACAATGGATAAATTTAACTCTTTAGAAGCATTGACAACCGCAATTAGCAATGTAAGTACATTTTTATTTTCAAACGAATTTTCCTTGGACATCCTCCAGTATATTCAGCTAAAACGTAAATATATTCCTTTACCCAAACCCCCCCCCCCCCCAAACCTTACAAACTTCATTATACTCACTAGGAAACGTAAATATATTCTTTATACCCTCCCGCCATTGTTTTACAATCCCAAATTCTCGCAAAAAGAAATAATTTTCTTTCCTTCTATATCCTAGCTAAAAGCGACCATTGACTTCTGTCAATTTTTAATGAAAATGCCGCTCTGGTTTTGACATAATGCTCTACGCGAGGTTAAAATTAGCTGTCACCCCTTTTCCTATGTGTTTACGAGCGCGACAGCCAAAGTCAAAAGGAACTGTTTCTCCGTCAAAATTAATACATAAAATATTTTCTTTTACCCTCAAAACCTAACCCCCCCCCCTCACTGTTTTACAACAAAACTCTCGCAAAAAGAAATAATTTTCTTTCCTTCTATATCCTAGCTAAAGCGACCATTGACTTCTGTCAATTTTTAATGAAAATGCCGCTCTGGTTTTGACATAATGCTCTACGCGAGGTTAAAATTAGCTGTCACCCCCTTTTCCTATGTGTTTACGAGCGCGGCAGCCAAAGTCAAAAGGAACTGTTTCTCCGTCAAAATTAAATACATAAAATATTTTCTTTTACCCTCAAAACCTAACCCCCCCCCCTCACTGTTTTACAACAAAACTCTCGCAAAAAGAAATAATTTTCTTTGCTTCTATATCCTAGCTAAAAGCGACCATTGACTTCTGTCAATTTTTAATGAAAATGCCGCTCTGGTTTTGACATAATGCTCTACGCGAGGTTAAAATTAGCTGTCACCCCTTTTCCTATGTGTTTACGAGCGCGGCAGCCAAAGTCAAAAGGAACTGTTTTCTCCGTCAAAATTAAATACATAAAATATTTTCTTTTACCCTCAAAACCTAAAACCCCCCCCACCCTCACTGTTTTACAACAAAACTCTCGCAAAAAGAAATAATTTTCTTTCCTTCTATATCCTAGCTAAAAGCGACCATTGACTTCTGTCAATTTTTAATGAAAATGCCGCTCTGGTTTTGACATAATGGTCTACGCGAGGTTAAAATTAGCTGTCACCCTTTTAAAGCACTCCTGTAAAAGGTTTCTCAGATCAAAATGGGATGTTTTTCTCCTTTCAAATTAAAACGGTTTCATGCAGACAATTACAATTTATTAAGCGCAGGCATATACAATCTCTTTTTGGAGAACCGGTGAAATCTCGTTATTTTCAAATTAAGATCTAACAATATATTTAGGACATTGGCGAAAGGGGGGGGGGGCCATGCCTCAATTCTATCGCCAACAGTGTAAAATGAAAACAAACAGTGCAGGGCTAGAAAAGTCTTTGGGAGTTGCATGAAGCTAATATTATGTATAAATTGAATAGCATTTTAACCTATGTTTGCAAAATATAGGCCTACAGGTCGATGGGCTAACGATCTAATTTAAAGCCTATAGACCGGAAAATTTAATATTTTTCTAAATGGTAAAAATAGAAACAATGATTCCTATCCTATGGCTATAGACTACTGATTGTCTAATAAAAACGTTTGATTTCTAAGCCTAATATATTTCTCGCGAAATTTTTTACGTTGTGCTTTCTTAGTGATAAACTAAACAAAATTATATGGATGAGGGATAATAACTTTCTTTCTGTAAAAAAGGGGCAAATTATTTAGATACTAATTTTTTCTCTTCTTTTTAAGGCCAATTATGAAGAATGCGTGCCCCCTCCATCCAAGAAAGCCAGAGATGACGAGGCAGCCACCATACAGCCCGGTCAAAAACCGAAAAGAGAATGGATGGCTTCTTATAATATGGAGAACCCTGCCGGCTCATCTATGCAAGATCGTGAAATAGCTGGCCCAGTCGCGCAAGAACATAGCGACGCCGCCCCGTCCACCCTCCAACACACACTACCTGGTCCTTCGGGTACCCAAGTCCAGAGGGATTATGCAAATGTAAGCATTTTTTCCTACCTTTCTATTTCTTCCAATTTTTAGTCCTTTTCAATCCCAATATAAACATATCTCAGCGGGATATTAACCCCTCACCCCCCAACCATTGTTTTAAATTTCTCTCCCGCGGAGATATCTAAATATAATTTGTTGCAAAGAAACCACTCTTTTCTAATCTTTGCTATCGCTTCGATATTTCATAAGTGAATATTTTTAGGTAATTTCTATTAATAATCACTGCCTTTGAAACTCAAAATGCTATTTTTTCTAATCTTTGCTATTTTCTCTATTGCTATCACATATATTTTTAGGTACCTTTGAAACTCCGTGAATGCTCTTTTTCACATAATTTTGAGAGAGATTATCCCATCTGACACATATTGTCGTTCTTATTTACACTGAATATTTCTATTGTGCCATGTTTCGCTCTTACATAGAATAAAAGAACTCCAATGTCCTAAAATATTAATTTTGCAGACAATTTGTTCTCCGCTATTTCAGAAAACACAGAATTACGCAAAGGCCATTGAAACCTTGATTGACTAAAAACCGCTAATGTAAAACAGGGAAAGGAGATGCCAAAATTATTTATAACCTCGCGCGGGGTGCTTTATGTCAAAACATAGCGGTTTAATGCATAAGAAGTGTATGGGGAAAGTGACTTAACATTCTTAACATTTTGAAGTTCAAACTCGTTCATCTAACCTCCATAATTTACAACTCATGTGTTCACCGAACCTGTAGAACGGAATTAGAGAGAAACTTGGATTTATGCAGTCTAAGCAATATTTCAACTTTTTGACGGGCATTGTGTAAAGGGGGGCAGGGAGGCATGTGGTGGGGGCCGGGGAGGCGCTGTGGGGAAGTGCCACAGGGCGCCACGGGCCAGGGAAGCGCCACGGGCTCGAGAAGCATCGCGGGAAGCGATGCAGGCCAGGGAAGCGTTGCGGGAAGCGCTGCGGGCCGAGAAGCGCCACAGGGATGTGCCACGGGCCAGGGAAGCGCCACAGGGATGCGCCACGGGCCAGGATGCGCCGCAAGGATGTGCGCCGCGGGCCAGGGAAGCGTCACAGGGATGCGCCACGGGCCAGGATGCGCCGCAAGGATGCGCCGAGGGCCAGGAAAGCGCCACAGGATGCACCACGGGCCAGGGAAACGCCACGGGAAGCGCTGCGAGAAGCGCTGCGGGAAAGTGCCAGCGAAAAAAAAAAAAAAAATTTGAACACTGAAAATAAACGAACAAATTGTCGCCTTCTATGTCATATCTTAGATTATCTTCAGTTGAATTAACCAAATGTTATTAAGCAATAATAATCCAAATTTTAAAAGCAGTAGGGGATGATTTGAACACTTTGAAAATAAGCTATTTTTTCATTTGCAGGTTGGACGAGCATTGGTCCCATATTCGCCGTCCAGTGAAGAATGGGAAGAAGAGGAGGCACACGTGGAGTCCCCCAACAATTTAACATGGGACGATAGCATTGAAGTACCTTTTAATATTGACGAGTTTTTTGCTGATTTTTTTAAAGTAGATAGTAGCACAGTTGAGCTGGTAGACTTTTGCTAGCCCGAATACTCTACAAATTTTAGATGATTTTTAACAGGGAACCCTCCTCCCACTGATTACCCACTTCAAACTTCGAACAACTGAAGTGGAGCATTCGCCAGATATTGTTGAACAACTGGGGGGAGGGGGTACATATTTCCCCGATTTTCAATTTCAGCTATCGAATACATTTTAAATAATATAGTTGTTTTCACTGCAACGTTTGGGGATCCTTTTAATACACTTATGGGGGAAAATTTTTGTTTTTGACCCTGAGAAATTGTGCATGCATATGTAGAAAAAATTCGTGCACTACTGGAGAAACAAATTCAATTGTGGGGGGGTAGGGATTCAATTAAGGTCTCCATTGTTTTAAAGGTTTTTTATTTGAATGAGGGGAAAAGTGAGGTTTACTATCATTTTATACATTCCGAGATGCGCATAATTTATCCAAATTTAGAAAATTTTGAGGGAGTTTTTAGTGAGTGGGTAGGACAAATTATAGCGCATCTCGAGAACTATAATGAAAAATGGGAGTGGATCTGTAGTTTTATTTATTGAAAATTTAAGCGTTAATATATGTAAATTAAGAAAGATTTTATTTCAAGAGGGGGGGGCAGGTGGGGGGTCTGAGGGGTCAGTAGTTTTAAAATATAATCCAGATCTAGTAGGTTGTCGTGGTGTCCAGAAGATCTGTTTTGAAACAGATCAAAAGTGTTTCAAGTATGCTTTCCTCATATCAGCATACGAGCCTCTAGCTCGGGACGCTACCAAGAAGAATTTAGATTACTGGGCTGTACATGGGAAGGACGGGTCCGATTTCCCAGTTGTAGATTTCTCATGTTTAGAGGGCAAATACCCAGTAACGCTAAGATCTATTGACATTTTTGAAAGGGCTAATGCTCATTTAAATATTGGCGTTACTGTGGTACAATACGAAACTGAATTTGAAGATGGGACTCGTTCAAAAAAGAAGGGGGTGGTCTTCCCTGTAAGGGGCCCGTCAGTTGATTTGGTTAAACACTGGGTTTGGTTGCTTTACACACCACCTAGTGACCCTGCCAATACAATTGGTCATTTTAACCCTATCACTGACATTAGTAGAGTTCTGGGGGGTGGTAAGCATAGGGGGACCCGTTTCTACTGTCCAACATGCTTGTCACAATTCCGTAGTGATATGAAACTACGGGATCACATGAAGCATTGTAGACAGCATGGATATCAGACAGTGGAAACGGTTTCAGGGGATAGGGCAATTCTACGTTTTAAAAATTTTCAAAATACCCTTCTCCAGTGCAACAAAATATCTTTAGACTGTGAAGCTAAGCTGGTGGAGGTGAATGATCCACAATATCCAAACCGAGTCAAAGAACATCAGGCTATTGCAGTGTCCTACGCCCACGCGCAAAGAGATAGTTCTAACACCATGCGGTTGTTAGAAATAGTTGAAACATTGGATGAGCGGGAGTGCATGGTCAAGGCACTGACTAAACTGATTGGCACGGCTAATGGTGCTATTTCACGTTTGAGAAATACCCATTATCCAATGGTGTTGTCTGCAGAGGATCGTCTCGCGATTAAAAATCAAAAAATATGTTGGGTATGTAAGGGGGAGTTTGCAGAGGTGGATAAGGGGACTAAAGGGAAAAGAGGGGGGGAGGGGGAAAGTCAGAGATCATGACCATTTGTGGCAGGAAATATCCTCGGGGGGTAGTAATTTTAGGGGGGTTGCGCATCAATCGTGTAATTTAAATGTTAGCCAGCAGTTTTTTATCCCAGTTTTTATTCACAACTCTAATTATGATTTAAAAATTTATTTTACCGGCACTGGCACGTATGCATAGGGAGGGAGGGGGAGTAGATAGTCCATGGGTAAATAGTTCATTTACCTACAACATTATTCCCAAATCGGCCGAGAAGTTATTGCTTCTCGAGCTGAAATGGCAGGTAGTGGATAATGAGCGTACGTGCTGGAATAAAATCAGGTTTTTAGATTCTTTTAGTTTTTTCCCCAAGGCATTGAGTCAATTGATTCAAGTGCAAAAAAGCGACAATTTTGATAGCTTTCCCTTGCTTAAACAGCACTTTCCAGACAGTGAAATGTATGACCTGTTGACCTGCAAAGGTATATACGCATACGATTATTACTGCTCTGGCGCTCGCTTAAGCGAGGAGAAACTACCTCCAATTGAAGCTTTTTACAATTCACTGACCAACAGTGAATGCACAGCCGAGGAGTATGAGTTTGCCAAGAAGGTGTGGTCCAAGGGGGATTGTAAAAATGGGTGGGATTATTGTAGACTGTACTTGGCCAGTGACGTTCTAACTCTGTTGGATATAGTCTGTAAGAACACAGACCAGATCTATTCAGAGTTCGGGTTAGATATAGGCTATTATTTTTCTACACCCCATTTAGTGATGGATTTAATTTTAAAAATTAGCAGGGAGGAAATAGGCCTAATCACTGATGTAGATCAGCACCTTTTTGTAGAGCGTTCAATGAGGGGAGGGTATGTTTTTCATGGGGACCGCGTCTTATCAACCGATCCGAGCGGACAAAGCACCGGTGCAAAGTCAAATGCAGTGTTCTTGGACATGAACTCATTGTACCCCTCGGCAATGTCCCACTACTCTTTGCGTGTGGGAACTATCAATGGCTTGAGAATCCTTGTGAGTTCCCCGACATTACCACCGTTGAGGACAATGGGCCACAGGGATGGTTCTTTGAAGTTGACGGTCACATTCCGCTGGCGCTTCACGACTCAGTCAAAGATTTTGTCTTTCCCTGTATCAATCGACCGGTGAGCAGGGACTCTCTGAGCCCCTACAATCGTTCATTGGTTGAGGATATGGGGATGCATTGGACTCCCTCTAAACAGAAACTGATTGCTGATTTGGACCCTAAAGAGAATATCGTTGTTCACCATGTGCTTTTGCATTGGATGGTGAACAATGGCTTCAAAATCACCAAAATACATAGGGTCCTGCAGTTCAATCAGCGACCATATTTGAAAACGTTTATCGACACCTTTGTCGATAAACGTTCTAGGGCAAATTCAAAGGTGGAGAAGGAATTGTACAAGCTCATCCTAAATTCGGCGTTTGGCAAAATGTGTGAAAGCGTTCGTAATAGATCTCGCTGCGACGTCGTGACTGACCCTCTAGAGTGTGCACGAATTATTGCCGACCCCAATTTTACATCGTTCACGTGCATAGAGGCCGGCATGGTTCTTCTACACAGGCGAAAGCGAAATGTAGTACTGAACAAGAATATCGCAGGCGGCAGTTCAGTACTAGAAATTTCAAAAAAGCTCATGTTGTCGTTCTTTTACAATGTGTGCAAGGTGCAATGGCCACGGGAGGGGGAGGTTCAAGTTTACTATGGGGATACAGATTCTCTGCTGTTAAAGGTAAATGGGACTGAAGATTTATTGGGTGATTTGCAAAATGGGGAACACATCAGCTCGCGGATGGATTTCACCAACTGGAATCCATCACTCTACCCCGAGCTGGTGAAACGTCAAGCCCCCAACCAACTATTAAAATTAAAATCAGAGACGGGGAGTGATTTGATATCCAGGGGGGTGTTCCCGGGTCCCAAAGTTTATTGCGTGGAAACTCATAGTGGGGAAGAAAAGAAGGCGTGTAAAGGGGTGCCTACACATTTTGTAAAGAGCAATTTCAACATGAGCGTGTACAGAGACTGTGTAGAAAGTAGCCTAGTGCCAAGAGCACAAGTGCTTGCAATTCGCTCTCTACAGTATAGAAATTATACTGTGAGAGTAGAAAAAAATGCAATGTCGTGTATATCTGACAAGGTCTATGTGCTCGAGAATGGTGTGAGTGTTCTACCCCACGGCCACTACCGTATTTCAGATCGAGTTGAATGCATTGACTATCGCAATCAACTTGGTCTGGATAAATTAACCTAATCTGACTAACCACCTTAACTCAACCTCATCTAACCCAAGCACTAACCACCACCACCACTAACCCAACCTCAACTAACCCGCAGTAGCAGTGACGACAACTATTCTTTTTCCACCGCGGCCCGGGGGGAGGGGGAGGGGGGGGGGGGTCCCTTCCCGCGGCAACCCAGGGGGGTGGGGGGTCCCGCCCGCGGCCAGCCGGCCTTCGGCCCCGCGGTCCCCGGGGGGTGGGGGGATCCTACCTTTAAATTCACTGTAATGTTCAACTGTGCTAGTTTTCCAAGTGTATTTTGTTGTACAAAAAGTGTTGTATAGAAAAGTGTTGTACAAAGATGTTGTATAGAAAAGTGTTGTACAGAAAAGTGTTAATGTACAAAAGTGTTGTACAGAAAAGTGTTTAAAGACAATAAGTGTTTATTATAAAGTGTTATCATTGCCGAGTTCATGTTGAACAAATGTCATGTTGAACAAGTGTTATCATATTGCTGTAATAAATGTTGCCATGAAATAATGTTTTTGTTGTTCTTGAATAGATAGATCTATGGGAAAATTACTACTTATTCATTGAGCACATATGATTTACAGTTAGTCATAGTCCGACTGTTGTCAACAGCATGTATCAATTTAAAACACCCTTCAGATCGTTTCTGTGTGGTCCCTCAATGTCGGGGAAAAACAACACTTTTAGCTAAAATAATTCAAAATTGTGATAAAATGTTTTTGGAAAAACCGAAAAAAATCTACTATTGCTATAGTATTTGGCAAGAGTCCTATGATAAAATAAAAGCTATTGCCACAAACCATACCAATACAATTCATACGGGACTTGATGTTTTCAATAGTATTGAACCGAACTCGTGGTTGATTATTGATGATTTGGCTGAATCCATTGAACAGTTCTCACAGGAAATGCTACAATTGTTCACCGTTCGCTCCCACCATGAACACATTTCCGTTACTCTGGTTCTACACACATCTGTTTCATCAGAGCAAATGTATGCGAACCCTTGCTTTGAATTGTACTATCTATATTATCTATCGAGTCGTTCGTGATTCTAGCTCACTCATAACTCTCAATAAGCAGATATACCCCGGCGCCCCTAAATTTCTGTTGTCAGCGTACACTCAGGCGACTAGCAAGCCCTACGGTTACATTTTGCTGGATCTTAATCAGAGCACGCCCGAGGATCTACGTGTAGTCACCGACATTTTCAACAATGAAATTACAGTATATCTTCCGGTGAACAGTAGAAAAGGCTATTAGTCGTCATTATGACACTGAAGAAACTACATGAACAACGACATTTATTTTCCGTTTTAAGCACTTCAAAACCATTGCTTAGGAAGGCTATACTCAAACATGGGTTGACAATGATTTCATTAATCTAATATCTGAACTTTATTTAAATTTTAACTGAGGGCAATGTTCAACTGCCAGAAGGTGTTAGACAACAGACAAAGCAACATCGTTCCACTGTACGTGCCTTGGCTTGTAAAAACAAGGGAAACAAATTTAAAAGAAAACGGCTCCTTCAAGCAGGCGGTAGCTTTTTCACACTTTTACTGCCAATAATCGCAGGACTTGTAAACAGTTTTCTCTAGAGAATGGCAAAAACCTTATAAATTGACACCATTTGAACTTGTCCTCTCGCCCATCGAACATTTTGAAGACAATCTAAGCAAATTCATTAATGATGAGAATATTGCTGATGACAAAAAACTGCTTTTACTTCAAGATGCATTGCGACGTGTGGACAAACATAAACCTTATCGTGAGAGACCCGTCGCCGATCTCTCTAAACAAGAAACATCTCCTCAAGATTCTGCAGCAATCAAAGGAGAAGGAATTGAATTCGATTGTATTGAAAATTGGAAACCTATTGCCACTCACCTATCGAGAACAGAGTAAAAGAGTATTATCTTATCTCATGTTGGAATCTGGCGATCAAGTTCAAGTCGACAGCGCAGGGAAACGAATTATAATTCAGGGAAAAAGTTATAATCTAGTTGATTTAATTTGTGATATGGTGACGAATCGTAAAGGACTCTTATCCTTTGACGATAATCTATACACATTTCTGTGTGTATCAAACTTTCCCAAAAGTCTTATTGGCAATAAGCAAATTCTAAAGAAACTAAGAGAATATAGTCCTCCAACAACACCATTTAAAAAAGAAGAAGAAGATTCAATATTTGAAGATACTAGCACTACTGATTTTACAACACCTGTGGTTGCTAGTCAAAAGCGAAGACGAATTGATTCGCCCACCAGTGTGCAAAAGGGGGAGTGGACATTACACTACGTGTTTACGTTCAAAATGGATGAAGTTTTGAAAGGTGTCTATAAAAATATTGGCGAAGCGGGAAGTTTAAGTTCTCCCAAAACGCTTTCCAAAGTCTCCGGCACCACATTGAAAAATGCAAAAGAGTATCTAGAAACTGAACCGAGTTACACACTACATCGGAATCACAGACTTCGCAGTAAACAATATCGACAAACTAAAGCCTTTTTCCCTCTGCATATAATGCAAATGGATCTTTTAACTTTAGACGCAGTTCAACGGCGTCACAATGCACCCTACAAATATATTCTGGTGGCAATCAGTGTCTTTAGTCGCTATGCCTATGCCATTCCACTGCGGTCAAAGAGAGGTGTTGAAGTTGCTCGGGCCATTGAAAGTATTCTAGAACAGGATTCATATAGAAAAATTCAATCGGATCGTGGCAGTGAATTTGTTAATCCCCATGTGCAAAAGGTTCTTTTGAAATATAATACAACACTTTATCATAGTCACAGTCCGATAAAGGCTGCATTGGCCGAACGATTAATAAGAACGATTCGTCTATTAATTTCAAGATATTGCACATTGAAAAATACATCTGCTTTTATTCACGATTTAGATAAAATCATGTTGATTTATAATCAACGACCACATCGATCTCTGTCCAACTCTACACCAAGGGATGTTCACTACAGTGAAAATACGTTTGATGCTTTTCTAAAGCAATACTCCAATGGCAATGAGAAGAAAAAGAAGAAGAAATTCAATGTTGGTGATACTGTTCGAATTAATAGAACCACCAATATTTTTGAAAAGGGGAATTATTTATGGAGCACCGAACTTTTTAAAGTGTCCAAAATCCTGGACACCGAACCCACGACATATCGACTGCGAGACACCAAAGATGATGAGATTCTCGGCGGTTTTTTTATGAATATGAACTGCAAAAAGTTAGAAACACTAGTGAAAATTTATCAAATTGAAAAGATATTAAAGAGTCGTACACGCCATGGCAAGAAGAACAGTTGCTTGTTCGCTGGCTAGGATACAACTCAGATTTTGATTCTTGGGTCAGTGCTGAAGATATTGACAATGCCCAATGATTTCTATGTGACTTTCATGTCCAATGTTTCTGATCCTCTCTACAACGACTTGAATAGAACAAGTGATTTTTGGACGAAACTCTCCCCCACCATCAAATTCGACGGAAAGTATGAAGTGGCTCTTGTCGACTGTATTCTCAAAAATACCTATGACATCCTGAGAAAGGATCGTAAATATGATATAAAATTAGACCCTATGATTGGCCACCTCCAGCGGGTGATCAAGAACAAATTCAAAAAATCAATTGGTTGGATTATCCATATATTGAATTACCCTACGAGGAACTCACCTGTATGAATGATTTATGTCGTTCTATTAATAAAAGAATTTCCGCTCGTAAAAAAGGAGCTTTTCATTTCAACTATTCAAAGGAGGAGGGCAAGATCTACATTAGTTCACCTATTGCCAGTGAAAAGGTTATTCTCAACGATAATCTAAAGGATGTTCTTGGCTTTAAGCTCAATATAATCAATGGTAAAAGTGCCGGAAACACTAATTTCATTTTCGCTGACTACCCGCCTGCCTTCACCACAGACACTTGTATATTTCTCTATGCTTCATTTGTGGAAACATCTCTCGGGTTGGTAACTCAAATGTTCCCCTCCTACGAGTTCTTGAACGAAAAACCAATCAAGAACATATTCATCACTACAATATAAAGCATCTTCAGTATATTCCCGTAAACACTTCCTATTTGGAACTCTGTCAGTTAACACTAAGAACCGAATTGGGTGATCCCATAGCAATTTCAAAAGGTTTGGCTGTGATTACATGCCATTTTCGACCCATCGTTCAACAGCAAGATGTCTAATAGAAAAGTGGTATTCACTTGTCCTGATATTGACTGCTATGTTAATACTCTTGGCCCAAGACAACAGGGCAATGGAATGGACTATTACAAGGGTCGCTCGTCAATGTCTGGCTATGGTCTTGGCAGCTGGTTTGCTAAGCTGTTTCGCTCTTCGCTACCACTGGCTAGAAAATATCTTGTACCGGCTGCGACAGATTTTGCATCCTCTACACTATACGATTGGGGCTCTGGCAAGGATTTTAAAAAAAGTGCTACGGAAAATCTTAGGTCCAGTGCGCGAACCCTTGGCGAGAAATTAAAACAGAATGGTAAAGGCTTAAAAAGGTCAAGAAACAACGCATCACTCATCAGTCTCTACTCAGGTCGGAAACGAAAGACATCCCTTTTGTCAAAGAAAAGAAGGAAAAAGCCGACACGTAGTGTAACCAGAAGGCCCAGGAAGAAAATTGTTAGATCGAAACTAGATTTCTTCTCTTAAGATGTCCTACCTGCCGCATAAGGATTCTCAACCTTCAATCACCGCCTCATTGAATCTATTCAATGCCGAAAATGTTGATGTGAGTGTCAAGCATGGATACTATGAACAATTTTATCCACTACAACCCCTCTCCGATAATATCCACTTTCAAATTTATTCCAATGAAGACTACTTCATAGATTTGTCATCCACATTTATAGATTTACAAATGAAAGTCCGGAAATCCGATAATACAATGCCAATTCGGGCCGATGGGATATCCTATGAAAATTGTATACTACATAATTTATTTCGTCAAATTAGTGTCTACATCAACGGTACGCTGGTGAGCACAAGCAACAATCTCTCCAACTATGCAAGCTATATGCAATTCATGCTGATGACACCCAAGTCATACAAGGAATTGAGAGGTGCCTCCAATGGATATGAATATATTACTAATACTGATAGTACAGATGCACTTAAAAATGCTACAACTAGTGAATTACATCTAGTTGGAAAAATATATCATGAAATATTTAATATACCCCAATGGCTGCCGCCTAATGTTAAAGTGGATATAAAATTGACGCTTGCACCTTCCAATTTCATATTGAGAAAAGAACTTGCTGGTAATCCCGATGTAAGTCTCTCCCTCACCTCAGCAATACTACATGTACGCAAACAACAGGTCATGAGTTCTGTTGCTTTGGCCGTGGAAAAACTGAGAGCCAATGGCAACAATATTAAAATACTTGTTCCTCATACAATCACCAATCAACGTCATATTGCCGTGGGGTCACGCACCTTCACCGATTCATCCTTTATCAATGGCGAAATCCCCTCGAAATTGGCTTTGGCCTTTGTAAAGAGCGCCAGTGCAATAGGATCATGGACTGAATGTCCACATAAATTCGAGATGTTTGGACTTTCATCTCTTGTGTGCAAAGTAAACGGTATCCCACTCTACAATCTATCTTTTGATAAATCCTATAGAACATTGTATGAGTTGACCATGCAAACCCTAGATCATGATTCGCAACTATTTGAAAATGGTATAACCGAAGATATGTTTGCTAAAACACATGGTATCATTGTATTGGATTTGTCTGGCACACAGGATATGAGTATAGTACGTACGGGGACTGTACGTTTAGAGTGTACATTTGCCGACCCATTGGCTGAGAGTGTTGCCCTAATCTCACTAAATCAATATGAAACCTATTGGGAAATCACTCCCGAAGGTAGTGTTCTACTAGACTTGGCGCCATGAACACCAGTCAAATAATCAGTGTATTTAATATGGACCCCTACATGTCCCAGTACAAATCCTATTGTCTACCTCAGACTATCTAGGAAAAATTAAAAGTGTCAACAATACCTTGATTATTGTTAATAGCAGTCCATCGACTGTGCTGACGGGTCATTGGCTGTGCATCTATCAAACAACGAAGACGATTGAATTTTTTGATCCTCTTGGTCTACCCTATACATTCTACACACCTCACGTCAGCAACTATATTGAGAGCAGTGGGAAAACTATTATTCAAAATCGAAAGAGGGTGCAGGATCTAACGACTAAAAGCTGTGGCTTCCACGCACTACTATATTTTGTGTTCCGATGTCGTGGCTATACTTACAAGCAGTTTCTCCACATTTATGGTGACAATCCACGTCTGAACGACTTTCTAGTGGAAAATATACTTTACAAGTGTATTTAATATTGATTTCAGTGCCCTAAGAGTAAAGTGCTTAAAAAATGTTTGTGAATTTGTTTATTAATAAAATGTATATATATATAACAATGTCTTTAAATCTTCACTTTTAGATTTCTTCATCGGTGTATAGGCAACTGTCGTGAACCACTAATGCTGGTAAATCATTTGGATTCACTGTATATTGATCTTGATTGATTGCAAAGTCAGGGTCACATTTTCTACAGTACAATGTAACTTCACTCTTGTCATATCTCTTTGTATAGTCAATGATACTATTTGCATTCATATTATGAAATTCACGAGTTTCAATCTGTCTATTTGAAGCAATATCACATACAGTGTTTTCAAGTGGTGAATCACATTCGGTAACTGCCAAATAAAAATCACTTGGTTTATAGTCATAGTAGGTGGTGTCATCACAACGATGTCGTAGAAACCAGATTGTCTTGTTACCCCAACAGTTGAATCGTAGACCAGATTCCTCTTCCCAGAATAATTTAAATCCGCGACGATACCAATCTCGTAGAAATAAACTAAAATCACGTTTAGGATTCTTTCCGATCATAGCGGGGTAAGTATTCTCCCACTGATCACATTTATCATTGTGACAATTGGAGCACAGGTATCCTCTAGGATGAGAGTCACACACCTCTTCAAGACATGAATTACATCCTTTAATTTGTACTGCATAGCCTCTATGTAATTTACAAGGATTACATAATTTACACTTTTCACTATAGTCATCTATAATTGTACAATTCTCACATTGAGTCCAACTGCCAAGAGTGTACATGCACAATGGACATATATAGAACATTTTTTGTTTTTCCGATGTCAACTCACTCACAGCTAAAACGAAACTGATCCTCTTCGTTCGATAAATTCAACGAGAGGGAAATGGGGGAGAGAGGAGTAACTCTGTGACGTTACCTCTTTCGAATGATGGGGGAGCCATCTACATTGAATCCATTGGCAATGTTTTCAAAAGTATATCCACAATATGATTCTGTCTTGTTCCAATTAATATATCAATAAATTGAGTATAAGCATTTGAATCACATTTTAAAAGTTTCATACAATAGTCCAATGGGGGAGAATCACTCCTCATTATATTGTCAAGTGTTCCCTGACAGGAGAATATCCTGCGTTTAAGAGATAACTCGAGAAAATCATCATCCAAAATCAAATGTTTTTCCATAAACACTAGATTTGATCTAATTCTCTCTTTCTCAAATTTACTCATTTTTCAGTCCTTTCACTCTGACTGCTGACTCTAGACTGACCATGATTCGTTAGCCCTAACCAGAAAAGAAAGGGAACATTTTCGATTTCGAAACAATTTTATTGAATAATTACAACAACATCAATAATACTATGCATGTACAATTAGCGATAGAGTTTATTGTCTTCGATATGTTTCACTAATGCACTTAAAGCACATTGAAGTCTATTCACATGTGCTATATCAACTTTTGCGGCAAAACATAATTGATCTTCCATTTTAAATTTGCTCAAGGATATCACATATCTTGCATATACTGCATCCCATTCCAGACAAAGCCGCGATCCTTTCGTAATTTCCACTGCAATGTTTGGTGCTCTTGTATTATTACCATCAACTCCACTATCAACTTCTAATAGTGTAAACATTCCACTCATTATTACAAATATATATCCAAATGAGTAAAGTCAAACTGTTCTTCTCACTCCTTTGAATTCTATTCACAGACTAACAAAACTATAGCAAAAATCCTTTCCTTATATTCCCTCCGCCACTAATATGTAACCAGCCCTCTGATTGGCTGAGAAGGAAACACGTGATCTAACTGTTTCCAGGAAACTCATAACATTTGGCTCGAGCAACAACAACAAATACTATTTCTGGATCATAACATTCGCTGAGAGCATGCACTTACAACAACAACAACAACATTGACCTTGACATTTGCCTCGGAAACAACAACAAATACTATTTCTGGATCATAACATTCGCTGAGAGCGTGCCAAAAACACACCTGGAGAAAGAGGTCATTGACCGATTACGCAATCATTCTCCCTAGGGATTCCATGCCCTTATTTGGGGTGCAAAAAAGTTGTAGGTGGCAGCAGGGTGTTCGTACGGGAGTAGCACCTCCCCTTCTACTTATACTTCAATATTAAGGCTCTCAACTTGCTGACTCATAGACGTCAGTTCATGGAAATTAAAAGAGTTAAACGGTTTATGTGTAAATACGTATGTTTAAAATACATTTTTACAGTCCTCCTATACAAATGAGGAGCTATTTCAAGACGCAGGTTCTGTTTTTTACATTTTACTCGCATGAGTTTGAATACATCTTAGTTTTAGCAAGGGCTAAAACTGCCACTCTTAGCAGCTTTAGATGTTGACATTTGCGAAACATAACATATATGTTCGCTTCTGACAGGTAAAAGTACGGATGATCCCCGTTATATTTCTACAGTAAATCGAAGTTCGGCGCACTCGGTGGTTTACCACTTAGTAAATCACTGGGACAAGACACTTCGGTTGAGCAGGACAGTTCAACTGTGGTAACTCAAAAGGTACTATGAAAGTCACCTAAATAATACACGCCCTCTTCCCTTTAATGCATACTTTCAACTATAAGGTAGAAATTCTACCATTGACAAGCATATTCAACCTTGTTTAAACCATTCAAGGAATCTCAATTTTAAGCTTCACCTTTACTAAACTTGGATTTAAGCTCCTCCTCCTAGAATGAATCAGATCCACCGATTGACCATCTCACTATCCAATTTGCTTCTCAAAACAATTCACAAGTTTTTTGACTTTTCTAAAACGTGCTATACTCTCTTTCTTCCTTCTAAGAAGCAGTAGAAATCCAAGCTTTTTTATGCCAAAATTATTTTCCTTTTCATTACCGTTGTTCGTTAGGTTATTACATTACTACAGTTACCATTCGGACCTCTTCTTCAGAAAGCCAAACAAATTGTTCAAGGTTTGTATAGTCACCATAAATTGTTTTTGTTAATATTTGGTTTAGCCTTCTTTTAGATGACAAGATAACCATTTTAATTTTCAGTGCGGTATTAGTATTTGGAAATGCCATAAGATACTGTGCGTAAGACCAAACACGTGTGCAAAAATTCATTACAAAGAGGTCCTATATATCGAAAGGGAGAAGGGGGAGACAAGGCACAGATCCAAAGAAACATAAAAATTGATAAACTATACAACAATAAATAACTTGTAGGATTAATAAAATCGAAATACTAAAAGTCAAAGAATGGGCCACTAGGATTTGGCAGTGATAGAGTGACGCTTAGTCTGAAAGAGGGCTTAAATTACTAAGAATTTATCATAAAGCAACTCTTTAAAAATGCAAGTACAATGATTTTATTAATATTGTATGTAAAACATGGATTTTCATAATTCGACTATAATTACTATATAAAAAATGATATATTTTTTCCCAAAGATTATTCAGTATGGGCAATCGACTAATTTAAAACAATTCTCCGAAAATAAGATGTCCCTTCGAACATTCTAACCAAGATTGATAACAGAAAGACCTTGACAGGTAGGTAAACACAAGACTCAAAATGGTGACAAAATAATAAGCTCGTTTTTTAGCACTAAGATCTTACATTTTTTTTGCAAAGATTATCGTTTTTTAACTCATCTTTGTTCTAAGATCTTACAGCTCACTGATGTTAGCAAAAAGTGTGAAGACCGCCACTGTTCTGCCATATAGAACAAAGATGAGAGAACTTTGATTATCTACTCATCATTCTTCTCAGACCGATGATCAGAGCAAAATGATGAAAGACGTTTGCACAAAAATGACCAAAGATGTAAGATCTTAGTTCAAAGATTTCACTTTTAAGCGTTTTCTGACAAAAGATGTAAGATCTTAGTACATTGATGAGTGAAAAAACGCCCCCAATACTGAACAACCTGTAAAGGTTCAGACTTTCCCCGGGCAGAACTATTGAGCTTTATCTTACTGTTGTTTTATTCGGGACCAGTGACCTTTTTTAGTCAGGAATAATTTCAATCAATCTCATTTAGAATTTGTAATAGTTTTGGTAAGTAATGCTTCTTCTTTTTTTGTTTTTTTTTTGGTTATTCAAAAATTATTGGCATGCTAAATATTCAAATTCCTTTTGCCATTTTGTTATACCAGCTGAAAAATAAATTGATGTATCTTTAAGATGAATTATACCGTCTCAATTGCTAGCAATATTTCTCCAATAACCTAACGAAGTAAGATACCTCTACGCATATTGAAATTACCTCTACACACATTCAAAATTTTCCAATTTACTTTTGTTAGTAATATTTGCCCAACAACCGAAGAATAATAATGGCACAACGATAGTGCTATATTAAGCCATCTCTATTCGTCCTTATTTACAGTAAAGGGTTGGACACACGTAGCTGATTTCGGGAACTGATTTCCAAATCAGCGACGATTTTAAAAGAAATAAAAAAAAAACACAGTTTTTTAAACTGAAAGTAAGGAGCGACAATAAAACTTAAAACGAACAGAAATTATTCCGTATATGAAAGGGGCTGTCCCCTCCTCAACGCCTCGCTCTTTACGCTAAAGTTTTTTATTGTTTTAAAAATAAAGTTGTGAGACAGAGTCAAACTTTAGCGTAAAGAGCGAGGCGTTGAGGAGGGGACAGCCCCTTTCATATACGGAATAATTTCTGTTCGTTTTAAGTTTTATTGTCGCTCCTTACTTTCAGTTTAAAAAACTTGTTTTTTTTATTTAATTTTTGAAATAAACCTGGCTCATCGTACATGAATAATTAAAAACAAAATTTTCATATTAATTTACTTTTATTTAGTTAAATGGCTTTCTCGAAACTTGTTTAATTATATTTACGAACGTTTTTATTAGTAATATATATACGTAACTTACGAATTAACTTACGTAACGAACTTCTATATTCATATATTTTTAATTTGTTTATTAGGGGGTTCGCCCCCTAGTCAATACCTTGCTCTTTAAGCGAAAGTTCGAATTTGTTCCAATTCTTTAAAAATGACCGCTTAATCACAAAGGCCGTTAATTAGAATAAATAGCTCTTATGAAAGTACTAAAAAATCTTTGGCTTAAAGAGCGAGGTATTGACTACGGGGTGAACCCAATCATATATGTAATATTTTCTGTTCGTTCGAAGTTTCGATGTTGCTGCTATTGCAGTTCAAATAGTTGTTTTTTTATATTAAATTTCTGATCTTGCTTTAAATAATGCTGGGAAGTC
Source organism: Artemia sinica (assembly GCA_027921565.1). Lineage (NCBI taxonomy): Eukaryota > Metazoa > Arthropoda > Branchiopoda > Anostraca > Artemiidae > Artemia > Artemia sinica. The sequence goes on from JAPEVW010000168.1 coordinate 250,993, forward strand.
TGGCGTCCCCTTCATAGCAATGTCCCTTCCCCCATGAAAACTTCCTTCATGGAAAGATCCTCCCACATAACCCCCGAACCACCCCCCCCCCCCCCACTACCAGGAAAAATCTCCCCTGAAAACGTCTGTATACTTCCAAATAACCAATACTATATGTTAACATTGGTAAAGTTGATAACTTTCAGCCCCCCCCCCCGGGAATTTCGGGGGATTAAGTCATCCTAAAAGACATACTTATTATATTTTCGAACATGCTGAACAAAATGGCTATCTCAAAATTTTTGATCAGGTGACTTTGGGAAAAAAATGAGCGTGGGAGGGGGCCTAGTTGCCTCCATTTTTTTTGGTCACTTAAAAAGGGCACTAGAACTTTTAATTTCTGTTCCAATGAGCCCTCCCACGATATTCTAGGACAACTGGGTCGATACGATCACCCCTGGGGAAAAAAAAAAAAAAAAAACAAACAAATAAACACGCACCCGTGATCTTTCTTCTGGCAAAAAATGCAAAATTCCACATTTTTGTAGATGGGAGCTTGAACCCTCTACAGTAGGGTTCTCTGATACGCTGAATATGATGGTGTGATTTTCATTAAGGTTCTATAACTTTTACGGGGTCTTTCCTCCTTTTTTCAAAAATCAGCCAAATTTTCTCAGGCGCCTAACTTTTGATGGGTACAATTAAACTTAATGAAACTTATATATTTGAAATCAGCATTAAAATCTGATTCTTTTGATGTATCTATTTGTATCAAAATACCGTTTTCTAGAGTTTCGGTTACCATTGAGCCGGGTCGCTCCTTACTTACAGTTCGTTACCACGAACTGTTTGACAGTTCGTTACCACGAACTGTTTGATCGGCGTCGATTTGAGCTTGAAAAATTTTCTAGTTTTTGGCACCGATTGCTGCCAATTTTTAAAAATTTTAGCATGATAATCACAAAAAAATAGAGATATAAATAAATATTCACCCAGAGCTGTCTGTGGTGAAAAATGCTGCTACTGAGCTGAGAACTAAACTGAAATCAATCATTTAACTATTAATAAACTCCAGTTGAATATTTGTGTCCATGATTTTCAGTTTTGAAAATCTCGCCATAAATTTTTCTTGCCACTATCCTTTGCCCACTGATGCTGAAATCGGTTTCCGAAATCAGCTACGTTTGCCCAGCCCTTAAGAGCCCATTTACACGAGGATGAAAACTAGATGGAATTCATAACATCCAAGCAAACCTGAGGTTTCAGGCTGGATTCGTTCGACGAAAGTACATTTTGGCTTCCATCCTGCTTCATCAGTCTCTTGTTGAACCTAACGAAGAGCTCTAGTTCAACTTGACCTCAAAGTGGCCAAATGTAATGCATTTCTGCTGCCATTTTGGCGCTTTTTTTAGGCGGTTGCGCATTGAATTTTTCAGATCGGCACATTATTTTTACGGGGAAATTCGTTTACTCGGCATATTTTTGCTAGAAAAATTCAACGGTTGATTCTTAATCGAAGTAGTAAAGGCCATGCGGCTCCAATGTGGAGTGGGTTGAGTAAAGTTAGGTTGAAGTGGGTGCTATTCAACCTAACCTAATTTTTTTCTATGACTACCAAGATCATGGTTCACATTTGCACAGGCATATACTCAGGACTTTGTTTGAATGGGGGTTGGCACTTTTTGGAGGTGAGGGTTAACAATTTCAAAAAGAACGCAGGTTTGTTAAACAGAATGTGCGGAACGCATAAGAACTCAAGATGTCAGAAAGAGGGGTATAGGTCCAAACCTATTTTACAAAGACTATGGTTAAACAAATTCGTAGTAAATCTAAGAATCAACTTGGATATCTCCATCTATATTTGAATGTGCTTTTCAATTTGTATAACAAAAAAAAGACGCAGGTGATCTCAAAAATACATATTACACTTGAATATTTTATTTAGTACTTTTAGCACTGGTGAAAACAAAACAAGGATTTCGTGAAATATCAAACATATGATTAAATGATTACAATTGTTTATCAAGTTAGTTCCCATATATTTTTTTTAAAAACATATCCTAGCAAATAAGGAGAAGTTTAGTAAATTGCACAAAACGCTAAAGGCGCGTTGAGAGGTCGTACATAATCTATAATTAGCGGTCATTTAAAGAATTAGTGCTTAATCCAAATTTTGGGAACCTTATTTGGTGAAACACCTTAGCTCGGGAGATTTCTATTATATACAACTTAAGGAGTAGAATTCCGATACTAGGGTGTCAATTAGGGAGGAAGGAGACGATAACTTATCCCTTGTGTTTTAAAAATACTTTTTTTGTATCAAACAGTTTGAAGCAATGAACTGTAAGTAAGGAGCGACCAGGCTCAATAATAACCGTAACTCTAAAAAATGAAATTTTCATACCAATAAAATATATCAAAAGAATTAGATTTATATCTTAATTTCAGATATATAAGTCTTATTAAGTCTAGTTGAATCCTTATTAAGTTTAGCTCCTATCTACAAACATGCAGAATTTTGCGCTCTTTGCCAGAAGAAAGAAGACGGATGCGTATTTTTTTTATCCAAGCTTCATCTTTGGACACCACCCGCCCCCTCCCAGTTCTCTTTCCCCCAAGTGCATCCAATCAAATGTTTGAGACGGCAATTATGTCCAGAATAGTCAAAAGGTGAAGAAAGTAAATAATTATTGCTCGAGTGTTGATAAAACCTCACACTACCCCCAAGGAAGGGGCTCTAAGTTTGGCAAACTGGCCATTGTTCATATATAAGGTTTTTATTGAATGGGATAATCATATAAACTTTGGAAAAGGCTCATTCGATTTAAATCGAAAGTTCTAGATCCATTTTTAAAAGTCAAGAGTAATCAGACGGTAAGCAGCCCCCCCCCCGCCCTTTGATTCGAAATGCTTCCGATCAAAATTTTGTGCTAACCATTTTGTTCAAAATGGTCCAAATGTCAAAGAGCTATGGTTCTAGGCTTGAAGCCCCCAGCCCTTGGGGAAAGGGACGTAAGTTATACTAGCAGCCCATCGTTAATATATAAAGCATTTCACGGAAGTTTTTATACTCTTGCATGTACTGCCTAATTTCATCTGAATTTTTAAGCCAGAATTGCAATTTCAATAATTTTTTTTGCACTAGCCGAACTGGCGTTTAATAAGTTTCTACAATGAGGAGTTGGAACCTCTGATAAATTTCTCTTTAGTACAGAAACAAAAAGGATTCACAGCGTCAGTCGATGGACGGTCACAATCCTTCCTGAGATTGAACCAAAATTTTGCTTCGAGGTAAGAAGCAACAAGACCAGTGCTTAAGAACAGCCTGAAATAATACCCTCATGGATTTTCTGAAGTTGGACAGCTTGATTTTCGACAAAAAACTGAGCATGGCTGATTTTGGCCACATAAATATCCAGGCTAAGTCTCACGTCATATTTTGACAATTTAATTGATCTTCGCAAAAGATGGAAGGCAGCCCGAACTTTACTCAGAATACAACATGTAGAAGAGGAAAACAAATCAGAATTGAAATATAATATGACTTCAGTCTAGAAACACTGAAGTATTGATATTTTACTTGGCAAATATCTACAAGCAGATGAACTGATTCTAGCCTAATCACTACGGGTTCTTAGCCTAAGAGGAATTACATAATTATCTGTTCTTTGAAACCGTGGAGTTGGAAAGAAGATGTAATAGGGAGATGGTCAGAAATAGTCCCCACCAATTCAGCAGCAAGATTGAGGGATATAGCGGCATGATTCAGATGAGAAGTTCAAGTAGAATTTGATGCTAAGGTTTATGTCTTGGAACATTAATGAAGCCTGTTTGAATAAATTACCAGTGCTAAATGATCTTATTTCTAGATATTCTGCTATTTTTATTAAGGAGCGTTTTATATCTAAGCTTAGTATGGGCTTTGGTTTATAGGACTTATGGCGAAGGGCCATACCATACAGAAAAGCTTCTCTTTGCAATTCGTTTTTAAATGCAATGAGCACTGAGCGACTGGGTATAAGATTACCATCATTTTTCAAGCTGAGTCTTGTGGCTGTTGTTGGTTGGACCGGATGACCTGAAGAATCAATTAGTTCAGTTGTAAATTCCTCTATTGGTATACCGGTGTCAACACCATAAACCACGCATTTATAGGACTTTTCTACTTCTTTAGAAGTGGCAAATATTTTGGAACCCTCAACGATTAATTCCATTGACCTTAAAAGGACTGAATCTGCGGCCTTGTGAGAGGTAAAATAAAGATCAGTCAGACCGTCTTTTAGGAAAACTACTTCAAAAGTTGAGTTAACTAGTAAAAATATAGGCTTTCTAATATCCATTAACCGCTCTCTAGTAAAGGGTCGACCACTGGTTTTCTTGATGGTCACAATGTAATAGCATTGCTGATCTAAAGAGCTAGGAAGCGATTCAATTGGTTGGGAATCATCAGGGAGTGATATAATCTCGGGTTGGGGTTCTTCAGGGGGTGATCTAATTGCATCATTTTTTCTTTTTTTGCAAGGGGTTTCACCGGTACTTTTAGCTTGAAGGATGTTTAGGGCTTGTGTCCCCTTAAGACGTGTGGTTGATTTAGACATAGGAGTTGGGGGGGGGGGGGGTTCTAGTTAAGTTTCTTTTTGAAGGCAGGAAAGGTGAAACATCAATGTCGTTTTCAGGAGGTTCCTTTGTGTCAGACATGAGCTATTTGGAACTAAAAAATCTCACCTCCTATTTCTTTCACTGTTCAGAAACTATAATTCAAATCCTATAATCCAATTATCAAGAACCAAGGTCAGTAATATCACTTAAGAAAGTCCAGGGACATGCACGGTCTGTAAATGTTGAAGTTACACACGGGGAATTTTGACTGGCAAATACCAAGAGTGAAAACACCAATTAGATGTTAACACAGCGGAAGCAGTTCATAGTTTCGGTTTCAATTGCAACTGAACCACCGTGTACCTGAACCCCAAGCAACTGAACTACTGTAACTGAACCACCGTACAAATGAAACCTCTTGCCACTGGGCCCCTTGCAGCTGAACCCCGTGTAACTGAATCCTCGTGTAACTGAACCCTCTTGCAACTGGGCCCCCGTACAGCTGAACCCCGTGTAATTGAATACTCGTGTAACTGAACCACTCTGTAACTGAGTCTTCGTGTAGCTGAACCCTTTTGCAACTTAACCCCATTTAACGGAGCCCTCGTGCAACTCAACTCCGTTTAACTAAATCCCATTTAACTAAACCGTCGTGTGACTGAACCCCCGTGCAACTGAACCCTCGTATAACTGAACTCTTATGTAACTCAACCTCCGTACTTACATTGGGTAAAAACACAAGTCATGATATAAATGACAGTCAAGATGACTAATAAAAAAGCTCGGTTTTGTTGTCACAAAAGCAAAGAAAATCTGACGTCACAAACTCTGAATGGCAGATTTATTTCTCTTTTTTATGTCTGTTAAGGGGGGTTTCCTTCGCCCTGTTACTGTCTACGTGTCAAGGTGTTTACCCCCACTCTTGCATGGAAAAACCCTCCAGGGGGAAAAAAAACCCTCACAGAAAATATGGTTTTCCAAATTTAAATATTTTATTTGAGTTCTGTTATTTTTTTTTTAGTTGAGAAGTGGTAAGTAAAGTAGAGAAGAGGAATTAATATGTAAGTCTTGCCCCCTCCCTCTGTGCCAAAATGTTCGTCTCATGAAAAATCCTCCCGAAACTCCCACCCTTTCTGAAAACTCCCACACAAAACATGTTTTATGTTTCCCAATAACAAACACTATCTGTAAGCAGTGGACAAATTGCAAAGCTTGAAATTAAAAAAGGTACTTTAACTTCTGCAATTGGGTTCTCTGATTATTTTATAGCTAGGGAGAGAAGGAGATACTTCAAAGGGAGCATTTTAATTCCAAAACAACTTCGCGACAAGAGGAGGTTTGACGTAAAAATTGTTTTATAATCCCCGGGCAGTTCTGGTCTTTTTTTTTATAAGTCAAAAGTGATTGGATACCAATTGGAGTCGGGGCTGTACCTTTAAAAATTAGAGGGGATCATGGTTGCTATTTCCGACTTATCAAATCCAATACTATGGAGTGATAACCTCACTGGTGGATGGCTTTTCATTCCGATGGATGAGTTAACACACGTTTTTTTCTTTGTTAGTTTTTTTTCTTTTTTGGTCTGATTTACATGATTTTATTGTTCGTTTTAAAGTGTGATAATTAATTATTGGCTGTTTCATTTACAGGCTAGATTTCTAAATTTCAAAATTCAAAATATGGTTGGCTTCTGTGACGTAAAATTTCCAATACGTGTAGCTGCCTTAAGTGTGTTCTATCACACCTTTTGCAGGTAAATACATATCTAATATGGACCAATACCACTAGTGTAACGGCCTTCAATGTCTAAATCCTTCATTTTACCTTAAATTTATAGGTCTTGATAAACACCATGCGATTCGCGCCATTACACACATAGGGACTAATAAGCGTCTGTTTCTCTCTAATCTACAATTTTCTAATCTTGTTCTATAATAACAATTAATTGCGCTATAATGGCTGTATCAAAATTCTGATTCGATGTGTTTTGGAAAATGATGGACGAGGAGGATGGGCTAGTTGCCCTCTATTCAATTTTGAATCTTAAAAATAGCTTAAGAATTTAAGATTTACAATCAAATGAGCCTCCTCTAAAGTTTAGATGACCACCCCTCCGTAAATGCCCCTAGATTGTAGCTTTTATGTCCCCAGAGCATAAGTTACAGCCTTTGTCCCCAGATTCCTGGGGGTTTGTGAGAGTAGAGATGACCCTATAACTCCGGGGCGACACCCCTGCTGCCACCTACAACTTTTTTTACATAATTTATGTCTGTTTGTTGTCAGTGAGAATGGAAAAACAGGAATTTTTTCTCACATTGATGGATGTTTTCTTGGATGGTTATGTGTGTTGGACAATTTATTTGATGTTTTTCATGGATGTCAACAGTAATTTATGTCTGTTTTATGGTGTTTGTCAGTGAGAATTTGAAAAACAGGAACTTTCTCACTTTTATGGATGTTTTTATGGTTTTTGTCAGTGAGAATGAAAAACAGGAACTTTCTCACATTTATGTCTGTTTTATGGTTTTTGTCAGTGATAATTTAAAAAATAGGAATTTTCTCACATTGATGGTTGTTTTTATGGATGGTTATGTGTGTTGGATAATTTATTTGATGTTTTTCATGGATGTCAACAGTAATTTATGTCTGTTTTATGGTTTTTTGTCGGTGAGAATTTGAAAAAACAGGAACTTTCTCACTTTTATTTATGTTTTTATGGTTTTTGTCAGTGAGAATGAAAAAACAGGAACTTTCTCACTTTGATAGATTATTGAGTCTAATGGGGACAGGTCAATGACCTCTTTCTCCAGGTGTGTTGTTGTTGCTCGAGGCAAATCTTATGAGTTTCCAGGAAACAGTTAGATCACATATTTCCTTCTCAGCCAATCAGAGAGCTTGCTTACATAATAATTTGACCTTGAGATTTCGTATATAACGGGCATGCAATGTGATTAAACACTCAGAAAGTATTTGACATAGTTCAAACAACAATGGATAAATTTGATGAATTAGAAGCCTTGGCAACTTCAATTTACCATGTAAGTACATTTTTTATTTCAAATAAAATTATTTTCCTTGGTCACCCTCCACTATATTCAGGTATATCCCCCCCATACAATACAAACATCACAATACAATCTTTATACTCGATAGAAAAGGTAAAATATATTCTTTTTACCCTCAGAACCTAACCCCCCCCCACTCTAGTACAAACATCACTATACAATCTTTATACTCGATAGAAAATGTAAAATATATTCTTTTTACCCTCAAAACCTAACCCCCCCTCATTGTTTTTACAATCAAATTCTCGCAAAAAGAAATAATTATCTTTTCGATAATTTAGCTTTTCTCTATTGCAATCTTTTCTCTAACTGAGACATCCGTCGCTGTTGTTATTGTTTTGACGCAGGGCTCTATGCAAGGTTAAAATTAGCTGTCACCCCTTTCCTGTTTGTATACATTAGCTGGTTTTAGGCAAACTAGGTTTTCAGTGATTTTACGTAATTCTGTGTTTGTCTGAAAATATCGGACAGCCAATTTTGTCTGCAAAATTAACGATAGATATTTAGGACATTGGAATTCTATGTACGAGTGAAAACAAGTTATTTCCAAATTAAGGTCTAACAATATCCCCCCCATACAATACAAACATCACTATACAATCTTTATACTCGATAGAAAACATAAAATATATTCTTTTTACCCTGAAAACCTAACCCCTCTCCCATTGTTTTACAATCCCAAATTCTCGCAAATAGAAATAATTTTCGTTTCGTTAAATTTTAGCCTTTCTCTAATGTGATTTAAAGTGTCTACTGACTTCTATCAATTTTTAAAGAAAATGCCGCTCTGTTTTTACACAAGGCTCTATGAAAGGTTAAAATTAGCTATCACCCTCGTCCGGTTTTGTTTATGAACGCGGCGGTCAAGTCAAAGGAATTGTTCTTCCGTCAAAATTAAACACATTGATGCAGTTTGCAAAATTTAGGTCTATAGGCCGCTGGGTTAACGATCTTTTTTTTTATCTAATTTAAAGCCTATATCTAAATACCCTCTGATTCTTGAGCTTATAACATTTCGAAAGTTATGCTATGGGTTTTTACTTTTTGCTTTACTGAAATGAGATAAATGCTTTTCTAGACAAATTATGTCTGACAATAAATTCTGTAGAAGGGATAATAATTTTCATTCTTTAAAATAAAGGGGGAAATTATTTTGATACTAATTTTTTCTCTTCTTTTTAAGGCAAATTATGAAGAATGTATTTCGGCCCCTCCAGCTGTAAAGAGAGCTAGGGGTAACGCAAATAGTGAAGAATGTGCCCCATCTCCTAGTAAGAAAGCAAGAGAGGGCGAGGCAGCCCCTGTAAGAGCAGCAGTTGTTCAATATGGCCGTTGGTCGAAACCCCCCAGCTCCACGCTGCCTACCCAAGTGCAGCCATCTGTGTAAGCCCATGACATCACTGGCTCGACTGCACAAGTCACAGGTCCTACTGTACAAGCCGCATCCCAATCTGCGCAAAAAATTAATGACGTCGGCCCGTCCGCCCTCCAACATGCACTACCTGGACCATCTGGCACCCAAGTGCAGCCAGGATATGCAAATGTGAGCTTTTTTTCCTACATATCTTATTGAACTATATATCTATTACTTCCAATGTTTTTTCCTTTTCACTATTTTTCAATCCAAATATAAACTTGTCATAGAGATATTAAACCCTCACCCCCAACCATTATTTTCTCTGCCCTCCCTCAGAGATATCTAAATGTAATTTTATTGCAAAGAAACCGCTCTTTTTTCTAATCTTTACTATTTTCTCTGTTGCTATCTCTTCACTATCACATATAGTTTTAGGCACCTTTGAAACTCTGTGAATGCTATTTTTCACATAGTTTTAAGAGAGAGTTTATTCCATTTTATCCATCTGTCACATACCAGCGTTCTAATTTGCACTGAGCCTTACATCGTGCCAAGATATTAGTGAGGGGAAACCGAGTTAACGGTCCCCGACATTTTCCTCGTCTGAAGTTCAATCCTGGAAATCAGAACACTCGCACGCGATAGGTTACAATAATTAAGCTCATGAGTTCACTGAATCTGTGTGGAATTAGAGAAAAATATTTCAACTTTTGACGGGCATTATGTAAAGGGGGGTGGGAGCCGGTCGGGAAGCGCTGTGGGAAGCGCCGCAAGGATGCGCCGCGGGCCCGAGAAGCGCCGCAGGATGCGCTGTGGGCCCGAAAAGCGCCGCAAAAAAGCATGCATGATTTGAACACATTGAAAATAAACTATTTATTGAACAAATTGCCGCCTTCTTGTAAAGCGATGTTCTAGATTGTAAATATCTTAAGTTGGAAATTGAACCGCTTTCAGTTGAATTAACCAAATGCTATTAAGCGTGTTTTAAGCAATAATAATCCAAATTTTAACAGTAGGGATGATTTGAACACTTTGAAAATAAGCTATTTTTTCATTTATAGGTTGGTGCATTGGTCCCTTACTCACCATCGTCATCAAGTGAAGGAGAGGAAGAACTCATTGAAGGGGCAATGGAGTTTCAGGACAATGAAACATCAGCTATCTATGACTGGCATGGTATCATTAACTCTGATGAAATACCTTTAATATTGATTCTTTTCTAATTAATTATTTCAATGTAGAACCTAGCACAGTTGAGCAAGGTAATGTTCCTAGTCCAGAGGGGGACTTGCCTTTGCTAAGTCCAAATACCCTACAAATTTTAGAGGATTTTACTGGGAGCCCTCCTCCCACTGATTACCAACTTCCACTTCAAACAACTGAAGTGGAGCATAGTCCAAATATTGTTGAACAACTTGGGGGAGGGGGTAATGTACAAGAGGGGGATACAACTTTTCCAGACTTTCAATTGTCGAATGCAATTTTAAATAATATAGTTGTTTTCACTGCGATGTTTGGGGATCCCTTTAATTCACTTATGGGGGGAAATTTTGTGTTTGATCCTGTAGAAATTGTGCATGCATATGTAGATAAAATTCGTGCACTACTGGAGAACCAAATTCAGTTATGGGGAGGTAGGGATTCAATTAAGGTTTCTATTGTTTTAAAGGTTTTTTTATTTAAATGAGGGGAGAAGTGAAGTTTATTATCATTATATACATTCCGAGATGCGCGTAATTTATCCAAATTTAGAAAATTTTGAGGGCGTTTTTAGTGAGTGGGTAGGACAAATTATAGCGCATCTCGAGAACTATAACGAAAATGGGAGCAGGTCTGTAGTTTTATTTATTGTAGTTTAAGTGTAAATATATGTAAATTTAAGAAAGATTTTATTTTAAGTGGGGGTGGCGGGTCTGATAGGGATACAGTTTTAAAATATAATCCAGGACCTAGTAGGTTGTCGTGGTGTCCAGCGGATTTGTTTTGAAACAGATCAAAAATGTTTCAGGTATGCTTTCCTCATATCAGCTTTCCGACCATTGAAAGATGAAGCCAACAAGACGAATTTAGATCACTGGGCTGTACATGGGAAGGAAGGGTCTAATTTCTCAATTGTAGATTTCTCTTGCTTAGAAGGAAAATACCCAGTAACGCTACGATCTATTGAAATTTTTGAAAGGGCTAATGCCCATTTAAATATCGGCGTTACTGTGGTTTAGTATGAAACTGAATTGAAGATGGGACTCGCTCTAAAAAGAAGGGGGTGGTCTTCCCCGTAAGGGGCCCGTCAGTTGATTTGGTTAAACACTGGGTTTGGTTGTTATACACACCGCCTAGTGAACCGAATGCAATTGGCCATTTTAACCCTATCACTGACATTAGTAGAGTTCTGGGGGAGGGTAAAAAGGGGCGGGGGGTACGTTTCTACTGTCAAACATGCCTCTCTAGATTTTGGACTGAATTAAAGTTGCGAAATCACATGAGACACTGTAGACGGCATGGATATCAGACAGCGGAAACGGTTTCAGGGGATAAGGCCATTCTACGCTTTAAAAATTTTCCAAAACACCCTCCTCCAATGCAACAAAATATCTTTAGACTGTAAAGCTAAGCTGGTGGAGGTGAACGATCCCCAATATCCAAACCGTATCAAAGAACACCAGGCCATTGCAGTGTCCTATGCACATGCGCAAAGAGACAGTTCTAACACCATGCAGTTGTTAGAAATAGTTGAGACATTGGATGAGAACGAGTGTATGGTCAAGGCACTGACTAAACTAATTGGCACGGCTAATGGTGCTATTTCTCGTTTGAGAAATACGCATTATCCAGTGGTGCTGTCTGCAGAGGATCGTCTCGCGATTAAAAATCAAAAAATATGTTGGGTTTGTAAGGTGGAGTTTGTAGAGGAGGATAAGGGGACTAAAGGGAAAAGAGGGGGGAGGGGGAAAGTCAGAGACCATGATCACTTGTGGCAGGAAATATCATCTGGGGTAGTAATTTTAGGGGGGTAGCGCATCAATCGTGCAATTTAAATGTTAGCCAACAGTTTTTTATCCCTGTTTTTATTCACAACTCTAATTATGACTTAAAATTTATTTTACCAGCACTGGCAGGTATGCACAGGGAGGGAGGGGGAGTAGACAGTCCATGGGTAAATAATTCATTTACCTATAACATTATTCCCAAGTCGGCCGAGAAGTTGTTGCTTCTCGAACTGAAATGGCAGGTAGTGGATAATGGACATACGTGCTGGAATAAACTCAGGTTTTTAGATTCTTATAGTTTTTTTTCCAAGGCATTGAGTCAATTGATTCAAGTGCAGAAAAGTGACAATTTTGATAGCTTTCCCTTGCTTAAACAGCACTTTCCAGACAGTGAAATATATGACTTATTAACCAGCAAAGGTGTATATGCATATGATTATTACTGTTCTGGCGCTCGCTTAAGCGAGGTGAAACTACCTCCAATTGAAGCTTTTTACAATTCACTGACCAACAGTGAATGCACAGCCGAGGAGTATGAGTTTGCCAAGAAGGTGTGGTCCAAGGGGAATTGTAAAAATGGTTGGGATTATTGTAGACTGTACTTGGCCAGTGACGTTTTAACTCTGTTGGATATAGTCTGTAAGAATACAGACCAAATCTATTCAGAGTTCGGGTTAGATATAGAATATTATTTTTCCACACCCCATTTAGTGATGGATTTAATTTTAAAAATTAGTAGGGAGGAAATAGGCCTAATCACAGATGTAGATCAACACCTTTTTGTAGAGCGTTCAATGAGGGGAGGGTATGTTTTTCACGGGGACCGCGTCTTATCAACCGATCCGAGCGGACAAAGCACCGGTTGTAAAGTCAAATGCAGTGTTCTTGGATATGAACTCGTTGTACCCCTTGGCAATGTCCCACTACTCTTTGCCGTGTGGGAACTATCAATGGCTTGAGAATCCTTGTGAGTTCCCCGACATTAACACCGTCGAGGACAATGGGCCACAAGGATGGTTCTTTGAAATTGACGGTCACATTCCGCTGGCGCTTCACGACTCAATCAAAGATTTTGTTTTTCCCTGTATTAATCGACCAGTGACCAGGGACTCGCTGGGCCCCCTACAATCGATCATTGGTTGAGGATATGGGGATGCATTGGACCCCCTCTAAACAGAAACTGATTGCTGATTTGGACCCTAAGGAGAATATCGTTGTTCACCATGTGCTTTTGCACTGGATGGTGAACAATGGTTTCAAGATCACCAAAATACATAGGGTCTTGCAGTTCAATCAGCGACCATATTTAAAAACGTTTATCGATACTTTTGTCGATAAACGCTCTAGGGCAAACTCCAAGGTAGAGAAGGAATTGTACAAGCTCATTCTAAATTCAGCGTTTGGAAAAATGTGTGAAAGCGTACGTAACAGATCTCGCAGTGACGTCGTGACTGACCCTCTAGAGTGTGCACGAATTATTGCCGATCCCAATTTTACATCATTCACGAGCATAGAGGCTGGCATGGTTCTTCTACACAGGAAAAAGCGAAATGTGTACTGAACAAGAATATAGCAGGCGGTAGTTCAGTACTAGAAATTTCAAAAAAGCTCATGTTGTCGTTTTTTTACAATGTGTGCAAGGTGCAATGGCCACGGGAGGGGTAGGTTCAAGTTTACTATGGGGATACAGATTCTCTGCTGTTAAAGGTAAATGGAACTGAAGATGTATTGGGTGATTTAGAAAAGGGGGAACGCATCAGCTCGCGGATGGATTTCACCAACTGGAATCCATCCCTCTACCCCGAGTTGGTGAAACGCCAAGCCCCCAACCAACTATTAATGTTAAAATCAGAGACGGGGAGTGATTTGATATCCAGGGGGGTGTTCCCGGGTCCCAAAGTTTATTGCGTTGAAACTCATAGTGGGGATGAAAAGAAGACATGTAAAGGGGTGCCTACACATTTTGTAAAGAGCAATTTCAACATGAGCGTGTACAGAGACTGTGTAGAAAGTAGCCTAGTGCCGAGAGTTAAATTCGAGAGCCTACCTTTAAATTCGCTGCAATGTTCAACTGTGCTAGTTCATGTTCCAAGTGTTTTTTGTTGTGTGTATAGAAAAGTGTTTAAAGACAATAAGTGCTGTAGATGGACAAAAGTGTTGTACAGAAACGTGTTATTGATGGACAAAAAGTGTTTATTTATAAAGTGTTATCATTGTTCATGTTGAACAAATAGAGTTTTCATGTTGACCATGAAATTTTGTCAGGTTCTTGTTGAACAAGTGTTATCATTGTTCATGTTGAACAAATATTTGTTTTCATATTGCTGTAATAAATGCTGCCATGAAATATTGTTTTTGTTGTGTTCTTGAATAGATAGATCTATGGGAAATTACTACTTATTCATTGGACAAATATGATTTACAGTTAGTCATAGTCCAACTGTTGTCAACAGCATGTATCAATTTAAAACACCCTTCAGATCGTTTTTGTGTGGGCCCTCAATGTCGGGGAAAACAACACTTTTAGCTAAAATAATTTAAAATTGCGATAAAATATTTTTGGAAAAACCGAAAAAAATCTACTATTGCTATAGTATTTGGCAGGGGTCCTACGATAAAATAAAAGCTATTGCCACAACCATACCAATACAATTCATACGAGGACTTGATGTTTTCAATTGTATTGAACGGAACTCGTGGCTGATTATTGATGATTTGGCTGAATCCATTGAACAGTTCTCACAGGAAATGCTACGACTGTTCACTGCTCGCTCTCATCATGAACACATTTCCATAACCCTAGTTCTACACAATCTGTTTCATCAGAGCAAATGTATGCGAACCCTTGCATTGAACTGCACCATCTATATTATCTATCGAGTTGTTCGTGATTCTAGCTCACTAATAACTGTCAATAAACAGATATACCCGGCGCCCCAAAATTTCTGTTGTCAGCGTACACTCAGGCGACTAGCAAGCCCTATGGTTACATTTTGCTAGATCTTAATCAGAGCACGCCCCAGGATCTACGTTTAGTCACCGACATTTTTTCAACAATGAAATTACAGTATATCTTCCGGTGAACAGTAGAAAAGACTATTAGTTGCCATTATGACACTGAAGAAACTACAAGGACAACGGCATTTATTTTCCCTTTTAGGCACTTCAAAACCATAATTAAAAATAAACTAACTAAAACTAAACTAAAATCTAAACTAGAACATTAAAATAAAACTAAACTAAAACTCCAACTAAACTCTAGCTAAAATTCTAAAGTAAAACGAAAACTCTTAACTAAAGAAAAACTAAAAGTAAACTAAAACTCAAACTAAAACTCATAGGTAAAACTCTAGCTAAACTAAAACTCTAATCTAAAACTAAACTAACTAAAACTAAACTAAAAATAAATTCTGAACTCTAAACTACTAAACTATAACTCTAACTAAAACTAAACACTAATCTAAAACTAAACTAAACTAACTAAAAAACTCTAAACTAAAACTAAACACTAACCTAAAACTAAACTAAAATTAAACTAAAACTGAAAAACTAAGCTGCTAAATTAAAACTCTAACTAAACTAAAACTTAATCTAAAACTAAACTAACTAAAACTAAACTAAAAATAAATTCTAATCTCTAAACTACTAAACTATAACTCTAACTAAAACTAAACACTAATCTAAAACTAAACTAAACTAACTAAAACTCTAAACTAAAACTAAACACTAATCTAAAACTAAACTATAATTAAACTAAAACTGAAACTAAGCTACTAAATTAAAACTCTAACTAAAACTCTTATGTAAAACTCTAGCTAAACTAAAACTCTAATCTAAAACTAAACTAACTAGAACTAAACTAAAAAAAACTAAACTACTAAACTAACTAAAATCTAAACTACTAAACTAAAAATCTAAACTACTAAACCAACTAAGATCTAAACTTTTAAACTAACTAAAATTCTAAACTAAAACTAAACACTAATCTAAAACTAAACTAACTAAAACTAAACTAAAAATAAATTCTAATCTCTAAACTACTAAACTATAACTCTAACTAAAACTAAACACTAATCTAAAACTAAACTAAATTACTAAAACTCTAAACTAAAACTAAACACTAATCTAAAAACTAAACTATAATTAAACTAAAAACTGAACTAAGCCACTAAATTAAAACTCTAACTAAAACTCTATGTAAGACTCTAGCGAAACTAAAACTCTAATCTAAAAGTAAACTAGTTTATTTTAAAAATAAAGTTTAAAAAATTTAGTTTAAAAATAAAGGTAATGAATAAACTTAAAATAAACTAAAAATCTAAACTAAATAACTAATAAAATAATAAACTAAAAAATATAAACTAAATAACTAATAAAATAATAAACTAAAAATCTAGACTAAACTAAACCAAAACTAACTAAAAATCTAAACTATAACTCTAACTAAAACTCTTAACTACTAAACTAAGTAAAACTCTAAACAAAAACTAAACTACTAAACTAACTAAAATCTAAACTACTAAACAAACTAAAAATTCTACACTAAAACTAAACACTAATCTAAAACTAAACTAAATTAAACTGAAAATCTAACTAAAACTCTAAAATAAAACTAAACATTAAACTAAAACTAAACTTAACTACTAAACTAAAACTAAAACTCTAGCTAAAAACGTTAAACTAAAACTGAACTATAACTAAACAAAATATATAAACTTTAACACTAAAACTAAAACTAAACTAAAACTAAAAATCTAAACTAAACTAAACTAAACTAAACTAAATACTAAACTAAGTAAAACTCTAAACAAAAACTAAACTACTAAAACTAAACTAAAATCTAAACTACTAAACAAACTAAAAATTCTACACTAAAACTAAACACTAATCTAAAACTAAAAACTAAATTAAACTGAAAATCTAACTAAAACTCTAAAATAAAACTAAACATTAAACTAAAACTAAACTTAACTACTAAACTAAAACTAAACTCTAGCTGAAAACGTTAAACTAAAAATAAAGGTAATAAATAAACTTAAAATAAACTAAAAATCTAAACTAAAACTAAACATTAAACTAAAACTAAACTAAAATCTAAACTAAACTAAACTAAAACTAAACTAAACTGCTAAATTAAAACTCTAACTAAAACTCCTTAGTAAAACTCTAGCTAAACTAAAACTCTAAACTAAAACTAAGCTAAAACTAAAACTAAAAATAAAGGTAATAAATAAACTTAAAATAAACTAAAAATCTAAACTAAAACTAAACATTAAACTAAAACTAAACTAAAATCTAAACTAAACTAAACTAAAACTAAACTAAACTGCTAAATTAAAAACTCTAACTAAAACTCTTTAGTAAAACTCTAGCTAAACTAAAACTCTAAACTAAAACTAAACTAGCTAAGGCTAAACTAGAAATAAAGGTAATAAATAAACTTAAAATAAACTAAAAATCTAAACTAAAACTCTAAAATAAGATTAAACATTAAACTAAAACTAAACTAAAAATCTAAACTAAACCAAACTAAAACTAAACTAAATAATAATAAAATAATAAACTAAAAATCTAAACTAAATAGGTAATAAATAATAAACTAAAAATCTAAACTAACCCAACCTGCAATCCTCTTTTTTCTAATATTTCTGCCCCCCTGATTGACTTAGAAGCAGATGTAACCGACTCGCTGATTGGCTGAGAAGGAAACACGTGATCTAACTGTTTCCTGGAAACTCATAACATTTGCCTCGAGCAACAACATGATCTTGAAGGAAGTGTCATTGACCTGTCCCCATTAGACTCAATAATCCATCAAAGTGAGAAAGTTCCTGTTTTTTCATTCTCACTGACAAAAACCATAAAACAGAAATAAATGTGAGAAAGTTCCTGTTTTTTCATTCTCACTGACAAAAACCATAAAAACATCCATAAAAGTGAGAAAGTTCCTGTTTTTCAAATTCTCACCGATTTAAACCATAAAACAGACATAAATTACGGTTGACATCCATGAAAAAACATCAAAATAAATTGTCCAACACATATAACCATCCATAAAAACAACCATCAATGTGAGAAAATTCCTGTTTTTTTCATTCTCAGTGACAAAAACCATCTAAACCATAAAACAGACATAAATGTGAGAAAGTTCCTGTTTTTTCATTCTCACTGACAAAAAACCATAAAAACATCCATAAAAGTGAGAAAGTTCCTGTTTTTTCAAATTCTCACTGACAAAAACCATAAAACAGACATAAATTACTGTTGACATCCATGAAAAACATCAAATAAATTGTCTAACACACACATAACCATCCAAGAAAACATCCATCAATGTGAGAAAATTCCTGTTTTTTTCCATTCTCACTGACAACAAACAGACATAAATTATGTAAAAAAAAGTTGTAGGTGGCAGCAGGGGTGTCGCCCCCCGGAGTTATAGGGTCATCTCTACTTGTGAGAACCATAAAGATCTTCTCTTATTATCTTTGGACAATTTTTGAACAAAATGGATATCTCAAAATTCATATCAGATAAATTTGGGGGAAAGGGCCGTTGGGAACGGGGTAGTCTAATTCTGATTACTGTGACGGGCGCTAGAACTTCTTAAAAAGCGGGCACTAGAACTTCTGGTAATTAATCAAATGAGCTCACTCAGAAGTGAAACCGACCAACCCTTCCATAAAAACTGTGTGTGCCAATGAGGTATAACTTATGATCCTTGCCCTGAGCCCTGAGGGCTGTGAGGGAGGGGGGGATTTTATCCCCAAAGACATAATTACTCGATTCGTCAACTATGCTGAACAAATGAGAATCTCAAAATGTTGATTGCATGGGAAAGAATAGGAGTGGGAAGGGTAGTTCCCATGCAAACTTTCATTTTCCAAACGAAATGAAAACCCTTTCAAAGTTTTTTTTCAACAAATCATTCATTGTGAAGTACCTTTGTAAAAAAAAAGGGATAAATAAATAATGAATTGTGACCGCGTCGCTCTTTACTTAGGTAGCACTATTGTCCTGGCTTTGATTTCACCCGTTGTAGGTTTATTTTTTAGGGGAGAGGTAGGCATCCTGTCTCTTGCACCATCTGATTGGCCTATGATCTAAAGGCTAAAACTTACACATACACATTTTCTTGTTTTGGTTAGGGGGGGGGGGGGAGAGGTATAGCTTTATAACTATATGGGGAATCTAAAAACAAATAGTGGGAAAATTGTAAATACCTTGATATTTTGGGTAAGAGACATGGATCTGATTCTTAACAAGCCCAGACGCTCTCAAGCTCCTAGGATAATATAGGAACTACTTACTTACTTAGACTTGGGTCTTCCCACACCGACTGGTGCATAAGGTGACAACGGTGCCTCTCCATGACGACTTCTCTTGGGCTTTTGACCAAAAGTTCTTCGAGCGATGATTTAAAAAGCGCAGCATCCTTCTCAAGGCATTTGCTTAGTGTTACCTTCTGTTGCCCACGTCTTCTGATGCCAGAAGGAACACAACACCACAAATCATGGGGTAGGCAGCCCTCTCCCATTCCATCGACTGACGATGTGAATCTTTTTTTGTTTTATACAAAAGAAAAATTTATTTGAGGTTCCCACTCTTCATTGTAGAAACTTATTAAACGCCAGTTCGGCTAGTACAAACGAAAGATAAAAATTCCAATTCTGGCTTAAAAAATTTAGTTGAAATTAGGCAGTACAGGCAAGACCGTAAAAAAAAAGAGGAATTCAGAGACAATTTTACCACATGGGGCGCATTTGCCTTCAGAAAGCTAGAGCTAAAATTCAATCTTTATTGACTGATTTCGGCACCAGATTCCGAAATCCAAACTAGTGAAGCATTTTTTAACAGACAACATGCGCTTTTGGGGTCGAAATGTTCTGTTTTCAGTTTTCAGGCCCCTAGTTTACACAAAAAAAGATACTTCTCTCAATTCTCTCGTACGCCAGAGAATTAAATAAAAGCGGAAATGAAAGAAGATCTAATAATAATAAAAAAACACACTTGACAATATCTAAGGTGATATTCTACATCACTTTCAGACTGATATCCAGAATTCTTTCCTATCAACAACGGAAAAGGGTGATTAAAGAACTAAAAAAGAAATGTTTACTCTGTATACTGATCTTACAATATAGATTATATAATACAAAAACAATGAAGCTAGAGGTACATCTGACATAGATAACAAGTAGATGGGATTTTCTGATGAAGAATAAAAGAGAAGCATATTTCTTGAAAGTCGTTTCCCCCAAAATGTCATTTAGATAAGAAGCATCTTAGTTTACTTTCTTATACAATGTTTCTATGTCATTGCAATTCTAAGCTTCAGAAAGATGCAAATTAGTGTCATTAAAGGATGTGAAAACCGAGTTAGAAGAACAATATGCTTTGTAGCTTTCAAGAATATTAATTAGAACGACAAGAAGAACCGAGTGAAAGAAACTAGACCAGCCGTAATAGCTGCAACTACCAATAAAATTGCAGGCTAATATCAATGTCTTAAAAAGATTTTTTTCATGAAACGGAAGCTAAAGACATACATATCAGACAAAAGTCTACTTGGCTAAGTCCTTTAACACTACCGGGTGTTATTTCATTTGTGTTTCTCTTTAGTAAACTTCAAGTCAGTTTTTGTACATTTTTTTATTCAAATATGAAATTTATCTTCGACTATTATTCAAAATCATTATGAAAGTTCGGGAAAAAAGAAAGTAAATATAAATTTAATTTCTAGATAATAGCAAATTCTTCTTCTGTTATCATTCAAAATTTCCCGAGAATTATGTTTTCATTCTCATCGGTTCCTTTTTGTAACGTTTTTGTATATCGGTTCATTTTTGTAACGGTTCGTTTTTTGTACATGTCACTGTTAAATCTATTCACCATAGCTGGCGTAGAAGTGAAGTCCTTGCAACACTAGTAGAGTCCTAGGGTATACTTCTGAGCCTTTATGTTCCTTCCTATGCTATACTGGTCCTTTACGTTCCTTCCTATGCTATTCTGAGGGTTTATGTTCCTTCCTATGCTATTCTGAGGGTTTATGTTCCATCCTATGCTATTCTGAGGGTTTATGTTTTCTTTCCTATGCTATTCTGAGGGTTTTGTGTTCCTTCCTATGCTATTCTGAGGGTTTATGTTCCTTCCTATACTATTCTGAGGGTTTATGTTCCTTCCTATGCTATTCTAGGGGTTTACGTTCCTTCCTATGCTATTCTGAGGGTTTACGTTCCTTCCTATGTTATTCTGTCCTTTACGTTCCTTCCTATGCTAATCTGAGGGTTTATGTTCCTTCCTATGCTATTCTGAGGGTTTATGTTCCTTCCTATGCTATTCTGAGGGTTTATGTTCCTTCCTATGCTATTCTGAGGGTTTATGTTCCTTCCTATGCTATTCTGAGGGTTTATGTTCCTTCCTATGCTATTCTTTGGTTTATGTTCCTTCCTATGCTATTCTGAGGGTTTATGTTCCTTCCTATGCTATTCTGAGGGTTTATGTTCCTTCCTATGCTATTC
>JAPEVW010000168.1:280000-366868 GCA_027921565.1 Artemia sinica
AAAAGCTGTAAAGTAAAGTTGGGGGTTAAAAGGATGGGTACTTCAATTTGTAAAATGGTTTTAGAAAGAACATTAAGAAAAGAAATTGTTCGTAAAATGCCCTTTGAAAAGTATTGCTTGGTGTTGGGGCATTCAAAAAGGTATTATAGTAAAGTTGTGGGGAAAAAGATGACTACTTAAACTTGTAAAATGGGTTTAGGAAGAAAATTACATAAAGAACTTGTGCTGAAAAGATATAATAAAGCCTTTTGAAAAGTATTGCTTGATGTTGGGGTATTCGAAAAGTCTTATAGTAAAGTTGTGGTGAAAAGGATGGGTACCTCAACTTGTAAAATGTGTGTAGGACGGACATTAAGAAAAGAACTTGTTCTGAAATGCCTTTTGAAAAGTATTGCTTGGTGTTTGGGGTATTCAAAAAAGCTGTGAAGTATAGTTCTGTCGAAGAAAATGGGTACTTCAACTTGTAAAATGGGTTTAGGAGGGACATTAAGAAAAAAAAGTTGTAAAGTAAAGTTGTGGTGAAAAGGATAGGTACTTCAACATGTAAAAATGGTTTTAGGAGGGGCATTATGAAAAGAACTTGTTCTGAAATGCTATTTGAAAAGTATTGCTTGGTGTTGGAGCATTCAAAAAGCAGTATAGTAAAGTTGTTGGTGAAAAGGATGGGTACTTCAATTGTAAAAATGGGTTTAGGAGGGACATTATGAAAAGAACTTGTTCTGAAATGCCTTTTGAAAAGTATTGCTTGGTTTTGTGGCATTCAAGAGCTGTAAAGTATAGTTGCGGGTGAAAGGATGGGTACTTCAACTTGTAAAATGGGTTTAGGAAGGACATTAAGAAAAGAAATTGTTGTGAAATGCCATTTGAGAAGTATTGCTTGATGTTGGAGCTTTCAAAAAAGCAGTATAGTAAAGTTATGGTGCAAAGGATGAGTACTTCAATTTATAAAATGGGTTTAGGAAGGACTTTAAGAAAAGAAATGTTCTGAAATGCCTTTTGAAAAGTATTGCTTGGTGTTGAGCATTCAAAAAGCTGTAAAGTAAAGTTGTGGGTGAAAAGGATGGGAACTTCAACTTGTAAAATGGGTTTAGGATGGACATTATGAAAAGAACTTGTTCTGAAATGACCTTTGAAAAGTATTGCTTGGTGTTGGAGCATTCAAAAAGCTGTAAAGTAAAGTTGTGGGTGTAAAGAATGGGTACTTCAACTTGTAAAATGGGTTTAGGAATGACATTAAGAAATAACTGGTTCTGAAATGCCTTTGAAAAGTATTGCTTGGTGTTGGAGCATTCAAAAAGCTGTAAAGTAAAGATGTGGGTGAAAAGGATGGGTACTTCAACTTGTAAAATGGGTTTAGGAAGGATATTAAGAAAAGAACTTGTTCTGAAATGCCTTTTGAAAAGTATGCTTGGTGTTGGGCATTCAAAAAGCTGTAAAGTAAAGTTGTGTGTGAAAAGGATGGGTACTTCAACTTGTAAAATGGTTTAGGAAGGACATTAAGAAAAGAAATTGTTCTGAAATGCCCTTTGAAAAGTATTGCTTGGTGTTGGAGCATTCAAAAAGCTGTAAAGTAAAGTTGTGTGTAAAAAGGATGGGTACTTTAATTTGTAAAATGGGTTTAGGAGGGACATTAGGAAAAGAAACTGGTTCTGTAATGCCTTTGAAAAAGATTGCTTGGTGTTGGAGCATTCAAAAAGCTGTAAAGTAAAGTTGTTTGTGAAAAGGATGGGTACTTCAACTTGTAAAATGGGTTTAGGAATGACATTAAGAAAATAACTGGTTCTGAAATGCCTTTGAAAAGTATTGCCTGGTGTTGGAGCATTCAAAAAGCTGTAAAGTAAAGTTGTGGGTGAAAAGGATGGGTACTTCAACTTGTAAAATGGGTTTAGGAAGGACATTAAAAAAGAACTTGTTCTGAAATGCCATTTGAAAAGTATTGCTTGGTGTTGGGCATTCAAAAAGCTGTAAAGTAAAGTTGTGTGTGAAAAGGATGGGAACTTCAACTTGTAAAATGGGTTTTAGGATGGACATTATGAAAAAAAACTTGTTCTGAAATGCCCTTTGAATTTGTATTGCTTGGTGTTGGAGCATTCAAAAAGCTGTAAAGTAAAGTTGTGTGTGAAAAGGATGGGTACTTCAACTTGTAAAATGGGTTTAGGAATGACATTAAGAAAATAACTGGTTCTGAAATACCTTTGAAAAGTATTGCTTGGTGTTGGAGCATTCAAAAAGCTGTAAAGTAAAGTTGTGGGTGAAAAGGATGGGTACTTCAACTTGTAAAATGGGTTTAGGAAGGACATTAAGAAAAGAACTTGTTCTGAAATGCCTTTTGAAAAGTATTGCTTGGTGTTGGGCATTCAAAAAGGTAGTATAGTAAAGTTGTGTGTGAAAAGGATGGGTACTTCATCTTGTAAAAATGGGTTTAGGAAGGACATTAAGAAAAGAAATTGTTCTGAAATGCCCTTTGAAAAGTATTGCTTGGTGTTAGAGCATTCAAAAAGCTGTAAAGTAAAATTGTGTGTGTAAAAGGATGGGTACTTCAATTTGTAAAATGGGTTTAGGAAGGACATTAAGAAAAGAAACTGGTTCTGAAATGCCTTTGAAAAGTATTGCTTGGTGTTGGAGCATTCAAAAAGCAGTATAGTAAAGTTGTTGGTGAAAAGGATGGGTACTTCAACTTGTAAAATGGGTTTAGGACGGTCACTAAGAAAAGAACTTGTTCTGAAATGCCTTTTGAAAAGTATTGCTTGGTGTTGGAGCATTCAAAAAGCTGTAAAGTAAAGTTGTGTGTGAAAAGGATGGGTACTTCAACTTGTAAAATGGGTTTAGGACGGTCATTAAGAAAACAACTGGTTCTGAAATGCCTTTGAAAAGTATTGCTTTGTGTTAGAGCATTCAAAAAGCTGTAAAGTAAAGTTGCGGGTGAAAAGGATGGGTACTTCAACTTGTAAAATGGGTTTAGGAAGGACATTAAGAAAAGAACCAGTTCTGAAATGCCATTTGAAAAGTATTGCTTGGTGTTGGGCATTCAAAAAGCTGTAAAGTAGAGTTCTGTGTGAAAAGGATGGGAACTTCAACTTGTAAAATGGGTTTAGGATGGACATTATGAAAAGAACTTGTTCTGAAATGCCCTTTGAAAAGTATTGGTTGGTGTTGGAACATTCAAAAAGCTGTAAAGTAAAGTTGTGTGTGAAAAGGATGGGTACTTCAACTTGTAAAATGGGTTTAGGAATGACATTAAGAAAATAACTGGTTCTGAAATGCCTTTGAAAAGTATTGCTTGGTGTTGGAGCATTTAAAAAGCTGTAAAGTAAAGTTGTGGGTGGAAAGGATGGGTACTTCAACTTGTAAAATGGGTTTAGGAAGGACATTAAGAAAAGAACTTGTTCTGAAATGCCTTTTGAAAAGTATTGCTTGGTCTTGGGCATTCAAAAAGGTAGCATAGTAAAGTTGTGTGTGAAAAGGATGGGTACTTCAACTTGTAAAATGGGTTTAGGAAGGACATTAAGAAAAAAAATTGTTCTGAAATGCCCTTTGAAAAGTATTGCTTGGTGTTGGAGCATTCAAAAAGCTGTAAAGTAAAGTTGTGTGTAAAAAGGATGGGTACTTGAATTTTTAAAATGGGTTTAGGAGGGACATTAAGAAAAGAACTGGTTCTGAAATGCCTTTGAAAAG
Source organism: Artemia sinica (assembly GCA_027921565.1). NCBI lineage: Eukaryota > Metazoa > Arthropoda > Branchiopoda > Anostraca > Artemiidae > Artemia > Artemia sinica. The sequence continues at coordinate 283,676 of JAPEVW010000168.1, forward strand.
TATTGCTTGGTGTTGGAGCATTCAAAAAAGCAGTATAGTAAAGTTGTGGGTGAAAAGGATGGGTACTTCAACTTGTAAAATGGGTTTTGGATGGACATTAAGAAAAGAACTTGTTTTGAAAAGATATAAAAAGCCTTAAAAAAAGTATTAAAAAATGGGGGCTCAGGGGCCTTTGGGACACCGGTGGTCCTTTGGGGGCCGGGGGACCTTTGAGGACCGGGGTTTTCCTTCGGGGTTGGGGTAGGGGGATCGGAGCCCTTTTGGGTTGGGGTAGAGGACCTCACGACACTGTTCAAATGGAACTTGTGTATTATAACGACCACAGAGTTTCACCCTCAAATTCTCTTCTAAAACATCTTCTAAAATCATCTTTTAAAATGTTTCTAACTGTTTCGCCGAAATAATTCCCTAAAATGTCTAAAACGATTTCGCCCAAATAACCCCTAAACGTAATTTCTGTGTGTTCCTTTTGTTTTGGCATCCCTGCGCTGTCAGATTTGAAATTACTGGGAAACTCTTTCCCGCGTTAATCTCTTCATCGCTAAGATCAAAACATTCGCTCGGAAACAATTCTTCATTCATAACAAATCAATCATCCTTGACTTCATCTGTCAGACATTAATAATCTTCACCGGAAACAATTTGATCAGACAAACTCCAAAGACATTAATCAACTTGACGTCATCTGTCAGACATTAATAAACTTCGTCCCGGAAAACAATTCTCCAAGAAACATCCATCAAAGTGAGAAAAGTCCTGTTTTTTCATTCTCACTGTCAAAAACCATAAAAACAGACATAAATTACTGTTGACATCCGAGAAAAACATCAAATAAATTGACCAACACACATAACCGTCCAGAAAACATCCATAAATGTGAGAAAAACCATGTTTTTTCAAGTGAGAAAAATTCTGTTTTTTCATTCTCAGTGAGAAAACCATAAACCACGCTGTCATGTCACGACTCGGACCCCCCTCTCTACTCAGAATTCATTGCCAATACTTTGCACAAGGGGTAATGGAAAATCTTTTTATCGTTTTAAGGGATTTCCTTAGAAACGCAGATAAAAAATTATTGTAAGAAGAACGGAAAACCGCAGATTAGAAGAAAAAACAGTTGTAAGGGTTCAGGTCCCATTACAGTTCATCTAAAGATATTCCGTTCTTGAGAACCTTAAAACGTACTCCGCTGATCCAAACTGAAAATATACTGTAAAAAAAAAAAAAAATCAGGTGATTGAGACGACGATTAAAGCTGTTTTGCATTGACTTTTTCGGAGAAGATTTTTTAAGAAAATCCAGAAACTTTATCCATTATCGCTTGTACAAAGTTAATGCTGCAAAATTCTGTCCCATTACAATTTTCAGAGTAAGTTATTCAGAATGTTTGTTAAAATTCGCTACATTTTTTCCTCTTTTATTTCTCTCTATGGGCTCTTTGGCTAGATAGAGGAGACAATCTTCAGTTTCAGTGGGGTTGAAAGGGGAAATGCAACTTCAAATTTTGTGTTTGACAAAAATTAAAAACAAGGTTTCTCAGTTCCTCACAAAACAGTAAATCCTACAGCTTTTTCCTTTAGAGAAGTGAAAACCGTTAATTAAAAGGTGATAAATTATATGCGTAGCTCTCTGCGAAAATTTCTCAGTAGTTTTTCTAAGAAAAACATACAAATGAAAAATGGCTAAGAACAGTTAATTTTCAACTTGCAAATTATTTGGACTTTGACAGTATGTAACCACAAGCTTGACTTAATTTGGTTAGTGGCATGTAGCTATATTTTAAGCTGATTTTTCAGCTTCCAACTTTGGATTTTCTTGGCCCAATTTTCATCCAGACTACAGATTTTCGAGCTTTTAACTTAGCTGGAAGCTGGAAATTCTTTGAATTGAATTTCTGTTTGATTAAATTTTATAAGTAGCCAATAGCATTTTTCCACCTGATTCTTCAACTTCCAAGTTGGATTTTCCTTAAATCAACTTCCAACTGGACAACTGATTTTCCCAGTTTCAACTTAATTGAAACTTACTAACAGTAATTAACTACAATTTTATTCTAATTTGATTAGTAAGCAATATCTTGTTTTCAAAATGTGCCTGAAACTCAACCCTGTTCAACCCAACCCTTTAAGTCAACTCTTTTAACTAAACCAACGATTAACTCAATCCCCGTTTAACTCAACCCCCATGCAGTATAACCCCCATCGAACTCAGCCCCATTATCTCAACCCCCGTTAAATTAAATCCCGTGAAAATCAACCCCCGTTTGACTCCATCCCCATGCAGCCCACCCCCATTCAACCTATCGTAACTTGCTGTATGGGTTGAATTGAATTGGGGTTGAGTTGAACGGAGGTTGAATTGAATGGAGAATGAAGTGAACGGGGTTAAGGTAAATGACGTTGAGTAAAAAGGAACAGTTGCATGGGGTGGAGTAAGTGAGGGTTGAATTGCACGGGGTTGAGTTGAATGAAGGTTGAGTTGCGTGGGGGTTGAGGTGAATGGGATGAGTTGAATGAGGGGTGTCATAAATGAGAATTGAGTTAAATTGGGATTGAGTTGAACAAGGATTGAATTATATTGGAATCGGTTTTCAAACGTGTTATAAGTATAATGTAAGGTACTATTTCTGGGACTCCTATGTACCAAACAGGTTTTTCTAGCGGTCCTATTCTACAGGGTCATTACACCTTTGCCAAGAGGAACGAGTACAACGTGATTGGTGATTGGGATTTGAATAAAAGGAAGTTTTTTTTTTTAGGTTAGATCCGTGTCGGAAAAACAGGTGTATCTTTTTAGTTTTCTTTACAATTCATATTAGTAAGAGAATTGAATTCAATGAGAATAGTTTTTATTTGCAAGGATATTAGTAGAGGAAAAAAATGAGGGGTGCATTTACATTATTGGAGATTAATGATGGAGCTAACGACAGTGATGTAATTACTTCTTTAGTTTACGAGATTTGCGAATTTTTTGCGAAGAGGTATTAGCGTAAAGGTATTGCGATGGTTAAGAATGCCTCACGGGATAATTAAAGAATGGGGTGCTTACATCAGATACTTAATAGATTTGACGATTACAAGAGACATTGCTAGAGTCAAATATATTTGGTGTTGGTGATATTATGACCCCCCAAGTCCCCTGGGGAAAGGGCTGCACAGTGTATCGGTATCGGACGTATTATTTTTGGGCGTATTACTATCGCAGGTATCTATACAGATTTTTAGTAGCTCGTATAAAAGATATTACTCATATCTGCGTTCTTCCTATAAATTCAACCATCAGCAACTTCAAAACGGCACTAAAAACGGCACTTTTAGTGCAATGTCTCAAGTGGAAAAGCTGGGGCTAGTGGACTACCAGCACTTTTAGATTGAAGTTTAATGGGTCATTCGAAAGCTAATGCTCGTATCTACGTGATGTTTATCATTTCTACCATCACTTGAAACAATACTTTTGATGTCACTTCTTAAGTAGATTAAATAAAAAAAAACAAGTTTTTTTTTTAAAATTAAAGCAAGGAACGACGGTAAAAACTTAAACCGAACAGAAATTATTCCGTATATGAAAGGGGCTGTCCCCCCCTCAACGCCTCGCTCTTTACGCTAAAGTTTTTTATTGTTTTAAAAAAAAGAGTCGTGAGAAAGTCAGACTTTTGCGTAAAAAGCGAGGTGTTGAGGAGGGGACAGCCCCTTTCATATACAGAATAGAGTTTTTATGGATATTGGTAAAAGTGGTATTTTACTTTTAAAAAGTTCAATATTTGAAGCTAGCTTCAGCAGGAGCTTAGGTTAGTAGTGGTGACAATTGAGATATAAGGAGCAATTGCCCCCTATTTTCGAAAAAATACCTTTTGTGGCATTTATACTTTTAAAAAATACAAAGTTCAATATTCGAAGCTAGCTTCAGCAGGAGTTTAGGATAGTAGTGGTGACAATTGAGATATAAGGAGCAATTGCCCCCTATTTTTGAAAAAATACCTTTTTGTGGCATTTATACTTTTAAAAAATACAAAGTTCAAAATTCGAAACTAGCTTCAGCAGGAGCTTAGGATAGTAGTGGTGACAATTGAGATATAAGGAGCAATTGCCCCCTTTTTTTTGAAAAAATACCTTTTTGTGGCATTTATACTTTTAAAAAAATTCAATATTCGAAGCTAGCTCCAGCAGGAGCTTAGGATAGTAGTGGTGACAATTGAGATATAAGGAGCAATTGCCCCTATTTTTGAAAAAATACCTTTTTGTGGCATTTATACTATTAAAAAAAATACAAAGTTCAATATTCGAAGCTAGCTTCAGCAGGAGCTTAGGATAGTAGTGGTGACAATTGAGATATAAGGAGCAATTGCCCCTATTTTTTGAAAAAATACCTTTTTTGTGGCATTTATACTTTTAAAAAATACAAAGTTCAATATTCGAACCTATCTTCAGCAGGAGCTTAGGATAGTAGTGGGGACAATTGAGATTATGAGGAGCAATTGCCCCCTATTTTTGAAAAAAAATACCTTTTTGTGGCATTTATACTTTTAAAAAATGCAAAGTTCAATATTCAAAGCTATCCTCAGCAGGAGCTTAGGATAGTAGTGGTGACAATTGAGATATAAGGAGCAATTGCCCCATATTTTGAAAAATATACCTTTTTGTGGCATTTATACTTTTAAAAAATACAAAGTTCAATATTCGAACCTATCTTCAGCAGGAGCTTAGGATAGTAGTGGGGACAATTGAGATATAAGGAGCAATTGCCCCCTATTTTTGAAAAAAAAAAATACCTTTTTGTGGCATTTATACTTTTAAAAAATACAAAGTTCAATATTCGAAGCTATCTTCAGCAGGAGCTTAGGATAGTAGTGGTGACAATTGAGATATAAGGAGCAATTGCAACTTCATCTACGGGATAATTTCCATTCGTCTTAGTTTTTAACGATGCTCCTTATTTCTAGTTGAAAATGCTTATTTTTTTTAATTTAATTGGGAATGAAAAGTCAAAGTGCCAGAATGGTTGAAATCCACTAGCTCAGTATTGGGGTCTTAGTCCACCAGCCTGAATGATGGAAATCCACTGGCTCAGTATTGAGGTCTCAGTCCACCAGCCTGAATGGTCGAAATTCACTAGCTCAGAATTGGGGTCTTAGTCCACCAGCCTGAATGGTGGAAATTCACTAGCTCAGAATTGGGGTCTTAGTCCACCAGCCTGAATGGTTGAAATTTACCAGCTCAGAATTGGGGTCTTAGTCAGTGTTCAGATTGGAGCGTTGGGGTCCGACTATCTGGGCTTTATTTGTCAAGACCTGAATGCTAAGCGATGGACATGAGCTCGATTGGGACCCCATTGTGAAAACGGAAAACAAAAAAAACAAAAAATATATTGTTGATATGTGTGTAGAGAATGGCATGGTTACCGCCAGGGGCAACAGTCTAATCGTTGACGGTTTTAGGTATCCGTGAATAAGTTCTAAGGCGAGAGTGGAAATTGGGACAAATTTTTGGAGGTGCCCACCTCACCTGCTCAGAGTCTCAGGCAAGTGACCCTAAATTTGAAAAAGTGGAAATTGGCTCAGATTTTCTAAACTGAGCTGAGACAATGAATAGATACTATTGGGAAAGTTATTGGAGACGCTGGGCATCCTTGAACAAGTGCTAAATTGAGAGAGGAATTTGGGACAATATTTGGGGGCACCCACCCGCCCAGAGTCTCCGGCAGGTGACCCAAAAATTTAAAAAAACACACAGAGACGACAGACACAAAGAGACGAATCACACACAGAGAGGACAAACACACAGAAACGACACATAGAGACGACACATACACAGAGACGATACACACACACAGAGTCAACACACACACAGAGAGATGAAACACACACACAGAAATGACAAACACACATAGAGACGACACACACAAAGAGACGTCACACACAAACACAGATACGAAACACACATAGAGACAACACACACATAGAGACAACACACACACACACACAGAGACAACAAACACACACACAGAGACGACACACTCAAAGTGACGACTTACACATAGAGACGACACACACACAGAGACGACAAACACACAGAAACGACACACACATAGAGAGACGACACAAACACAGAGACGACACACTCAAAGTGACGACTTATACATAGAGACGACACACACACACAGAGACTACAAACACACAGAGACGACAGACAAAAAGAGACGAATCACACACAGAGAGGACAAACACACAGAAACGACACATAGAGACGACAATTGCACAGAGACGATACACACACACAGAGTCAACACACACAGAGAGACGAGACACGCACACAGAAATGACAAAACACACATAGAGACGACACACACAAGGGAGACGTCACACACAGATACGAAACACACATAGAGACGACACACACATAGAGACAACACACACACACACAGAGACAACATCCATACAGAGACGACACACACACACAGAGACGACACACTCAAAGTGAAGACTTACACATAGAGACGACACACACACACAGAGACGACAAACACACAGAGACGACACAGATAGAGAGACGATACACACACAGAGACGACAAACACACAGAGACGACACACATAGAGAGACGACACGCAAACAGAGACGACAAACACACAGAGACAACACACACATAGATACGAAACACACAAAGTGACGACACACGCAAAGAGAGGACAAACACACAGAAACGACACACACACACAGAGACGACACACACATAGAGACAACACAGACATAGAGATGACAGACACACAGATACAAAACATCCCACAGAGACGACACACACACACACACAGAGTCCACTCACACGCACACAGAGGACAAACACACAGAGACGACAGACACAAAGAGACGAATCACACACAGAGAGGACAAACACACACAGAAACGACACATAGAGACGACACATGCACAGAGACGATCCACACACACAGAGTCAACACACACAGAGAGAAGAGATGTCTTGTGATTTCACTAAATAACTTCTGTAAAAGGATTTATGCAGAACCTAAATTTGTATATTCAATTATTTTTTGAATATATTCAGGTTTCAAATTAGATTCTTCAAGGTTTTTTGGGTAGTCCTATTCTACAGGGTCATTACATCTTTGCCAACAAAACACACATAGAGACGACACACACAAAGAGACGTCACACACACAAAGATACGAAACACACATAGAGACGACACACACATAGAGACAACACACACACACACACAGAGACAACATCCACACAGAGACAACATCCACACAGAGACGACACACACACACAGAGACGACGCACTCAAAGTGACGACTTACACATAGAGACGACACACACACAGAGACGACAAACACACAGAGACGACACAGATAGAGAGACGACACACACACAGAGACGACACACTCAAAGTGACGACTTACACATAGAGACGACACACACACAGAGACGACCAAAACACAGAGACGACACGCAAACAGAGACGACAAACACACAGAGACAACACACACACAGATACGAAACACACACAGAGACGACACACGCACAGAGAGGACAAACACACAGAAACGACACACACACACAGAGACGACACACACATAGAGACACTTAGAGTGGCGCGCCACTCTAAGTGAACCTAGATTAACCCAACTTTTTGGATATCTCTCTCACTATGACTCTGTTTGTGTGTCGTGTCAAAAACCAGTCTGGTTGAAAACGTGGAGTTTTCGTGCTGGTCACTTTTTTGCAATGTGTAGGAATCAGTGGGGAATCCCCGCTCGTTTGGAAAGGTACCAAGAAAAGGCAAGAAACTTTAGACGAGGTTCTGAATTTTCTTAGAGAAGAGAAAAAGTTAGCTCAATTCTGAACTTTACCAATGAAACTGAATTATAATATGAATATGATCAAGAATTGTTTACAAGTCAGGTTGGCCGAGTGGTTAAGGCGCTAGACTTAAGATCTGGTCCCCATATGGTCGTGGGTTCGAGTCCCACACCTGACAATTTTTTTTCTTATTCTAAATCTTTGGAAACAGCCTCTATTTTCTGACCAAGAGCTTGTCCTCTCTGTGCGTGAGTTGGCTCTGTGTGTGTGTGTCGTCTCTGTGCGTGTGTCGTCTCTTTGTGTGTTTCGTATCTGTGTGTGTGTGTGTGTGTCGTCTCTTTGTGTGTGTGTGTTGTCTCCGTGTGTTTGTCATCTGTGTGTGTGTGTGTGTGTCGTCTCTATGTGTCTCGTCTCTGTGTGTTTGTCGTCTCTGTGTGTGTGTGTGTGTGTGTGTGGTGTGTGTGTGTGTGTGTGTGTAAGTGTGTGTGTGTGTGTCGTCTCTATGTGTAAGTTGTCACTTTGAGTATGTCGTCTCTGTATGTGTGTCATCTCTGTATGGGTGTCGTCTCTGTGTGTGTGTGTGTGTTGTCTCTATGCATGTGTCGTCTCTATGTGTGTTTCGTATCTGTGTGTGTGTGTGTTCTCTCTGTGTGCGTGTTGTTATGAGTGTCCTTACTAAAAAAAAAAAATACTTTTATTAAAAAAAAAATAAATTAAATTGATCATAAGACCTAAATTATTTCATCAGATACGCCATGTCTCGTCTCTCTGTGTGTGTGTTGACTCTATGTGTGTGTATCGTCTCTGTCCATGTGTCGTCTCTATGTGTCATTTCTGTGTGTTTGTCCCTCTCTGTGTGTGATTCGTCTCTTTGTGTCTGTCGTCTCTGTGTGTTTGTCCTCTCTCTGTGTGAGTGGACTCTGTGTGTGTGTGTCGTCTCTGTGCATGTGTCGTCTCTGTGGGTGTTTCGTATCTGTGTGTGTGTGTGTTGTCTCCTTGTGTTTGTCGTCTCTGTGTGCGTGTCGTTTCTCTGTGTGTTGTCGTCTCTGTGTGTGTGTCGTCTCTGTGTCTGTGTTGTCTCTATGTGTGTGTCGTCTCTGTGTATGTGTGTGTGTGTCGTTTCTGTGTGCTTGTCGTCTCTGTGTGTGTGTCGTCTCTATGTGTAAGTCGTCACTTTGAGTGTGTCGTCTCTGTGTGTGTGTCGTCTCTGTGTGTGTGTTTGTGTCGTCTCTGTGTGGATGTTGTCTGTTTGTGTGTGTTGTCTCTATGTGTGTGTCGTCCCTATGTGTGTTTCGTATCTGTGTGTGTGACGTCTCTTTGTGTGTGTCATCTCTATGTGTGTTTGTCATTTCTGGGTGTGTGTGTCTCTTCTCTCTGTGTGTGTTGACTCTGTGTGTGTTTGTATCATCTCTGTGCATGTGTCGTCTCTATGTGTCGTTTCTGTGTGTTTGTCCTCTCTGTGTGTGATTCGTCTCTTTGTGTCTGTCGTCTCTGTGTGTTTGTCCTCTGTGTGTGTGAGTGAACTCTGTGTGTGTGTGTCGTCTCTATGGGTGTTTTGTATCTGTGTGTCTGTCATCTCTATGTCTGTGTTGTCTCTATGTGTGTGTCGTCTCTGTGTGTGTGTGTCGTTTCTGTGTGTTTTGTCCTCTCTGTGCGTGTGTCGTCTCTGCGTGTGTTTCGTATCTGTGTGTGTGTTGTCTCTGTGTGTTTGTCGTCTCAGTTTGCGTGTCGTCTCTGTGTGTTTTGTTCGTCTCTGTGTGTGTGTCGTCTCTATGTGTAAGTCGTCACTTTGAGTGTGTCGTCTCTGTGTGTGTGTCGTCTCTCTATCTGTGTCGTCTCTGTGTGTTTGTCGTCTCTGTGTGTGTGTCGTCTCTATGTGTAAGTCGTCACTTTGAGTGTGTCGTCTCTGTGTGTGTGTGTCGTCTCTGTGTGGATGTTGTCTCTGTGTGGATGTTGTCTCTGTGTGTGTGTGTGTTGTCTCTATGTGTGTGTCGTCTCTATGTGTGTTTCGTATCTTTGTGTGTGTGTGACGTCTCTTTTTGTTTGTCGTCTCTATGTGTGTTTTGTTGGCAAAGATGTAATGACCCTGTAGAATAGGACTACCAGAAAAACCTTGAAGAATCTAATTTGAAACCTGAATATATACAAAAAATAATTGAATATACAATTTAGGTTCTGCATAAATCCTTTTACAGAAGTTATTTAGTGAAATCACAAGACATCTCTTCTCTCTGTGTGTGTTGACTCTGTGTGTGTGTGTGTATCGTCTCTGTGCATGTGTCGTCTCTATGTGTCGTTTCTGTGTGTGTTTGTCCTCTCTGTGTGTGATTCGTCTCTTTGTGTCTGTGTCTCTGTGTGTTTGTCCTCTGTGTGTGTGTGAGTGGACTCTGTGTGTGTGTGTGTGTCGTCTCTGTGGGATGTTTTGTATCTGTTTGTCTGTCATCTCTATGTCTGTGTTGTCTCTATGTGTGTGTCGTCTCTGTGCGTGTGTGTGTCGTTTCTGTGTGTTTTGTCCTCTCTTTGCGTGTGTCGTCGCTTTGTGTGTTTCGTATCTATGTGTGTGTTGTCTCTGTGTGTTTGTCGTCTCTGTTTGCGTGTCGTCTCTCTATGTGTGTCGTCTCTGTGTGTTTGTCGTCTCTGTGTGTGTATCGTCTCTCTATCTGTGTCGTCTCTGTGTGTTTGTCGTCTCTGTGTGTGTGTGTCGTCTCTATGTGTAAGTCGTCACTTTGAGTGTGTCGTCTCTGTGTGTGTGTGTCGTCTCTGTATGGATGTTGTCTCTGTGTGTGTGTGTGTGTGTTGTCTCTATGTGTGTGTCGTCTCTATGTGTATTTCGTATCTGTGTGTGACGTCTCCCTTGTGTGTGTCGTCTCTATGTGTGTTTTGTCATTTCTGTGTGCGTGTCTCGTCTCTCTGTGTGTGTTGACTCTGTGTGTGTGTATCGTCTCTGTGCAATTGTCGTCTCTATGTGTCGTTTCTGTGTGTTTGTCCTCTCTGTGTGTGATTCGTCTCTTTTTGTCTGTCGTCTCTGTGTGTTTGTCGTCTCTGTGTGTGTGTCGTCTCTATGTATAAGTCGTCACTTTGAGTGTGTCGTCTCTGTGTGTGTGTTGTCTCTCTATGTGTGTCGTCTCTGTGTGTTTGTCGTCTCTGTGTGTGTGTGTGACGTCTCTATTTGTGTGTGTCGTCTCTATGTGTGTTTTGTCATTTCTGTGTGTGATTCGTCTCTTTTTGTCTGTCGTCTCTGTGTGTTTGTCGTCTCTGTGTGTGTGTCGTCTCTATGTGTAAGTCGTCACTTTGAGTGTGTCGTCTCTGTGTGTGTGTTTGTTGTCTCTATGTGTGTGTTGTCTCTATGTGTGTTTCGTATCTGTGTTTGTGTGTGACGTCTCTCTTGTGTGTGTCGTCTCTATGTGTGTTTGTCATTTCTGTGTGTGTGTCTCATCTCTCTGTGTGTGTTGACTCTGTGTGTGTGTGTATCGTCTCTGTGTATGTGTCGTCTCTATGTGTCGTTTCTGTGTGTTAATCCTCTCTGTGTGTGATTCGTCTCTTTGTGTCTGTCGTCTCTGTGTGTTTTTTAAATTTTTGGGTCACCTGCCGGAGACTCTGGGCGGGTGGGTGCCCCCCAAATATTGTCCCAAATTCCTCTCTCAATTTAGCACTTGTTCAAGGATGCCCAGCGTCTCCAATAACTTTCCCAATAGTATCTATTCATTGTCTCAGCTCAGTTTAGAAAATCTGAGCCAATTTCCACTTTTTCAAATTTAGGGTCACTTGCCTGAGACTCTGAGCAGGTGAGGTGGGCACCTCCAAAAATTTGTCCCAATTTCCACTCTCGCCTTAGAACTTATTCACGGATACCTAAAACCGTCAACGGTTAGACTGTTGCCCCTAGCGGTAACCATGCCATGCTCTACACACATATCAACAATATATTTTTTGTTTTTTTTGTTTTCCGTTTTCACAATGGGGTCCCAATCGAGCTCATGTCCATCGCTTAGCATTCAGGTCTTGACAAATAAGCCCAGATAGTCGGACCCCAACGCTCCAATCTGAACACTGACTAAGATCCCAATTCTGAGCTAGTAAATTTCAACCATTCAGGCTGGTGGACTAAGACCCCAATTCTGAGCTAGTGAATTTCCACCATTCAGGCTGGTGGACTAAGACCCCAATTCTGAGCTAGTGAATTTCGACCATTCAGGCTGGTGGACTGAGACCTCAATACTGAGCCAGTGGATTTCCACCATTCAGGCTGGTGGACTAAGACCCCAATACTGAGCTAGTGGATTTCAACCATTCTGGCACTTTGACTTTTCATTCCCAATTAAATTAAAAAAATAAGCATTTTCAACTAGAAATAAGGAGCATCGTTAAAAACTAAGACGAATGGAAATTATCCCGTAGATGAAGTTGCAATTGCTCCTTATATCTCAATTGTCACCACTACTATCCTAAGCTCCTGCTGAAGATAGCTTGGAATATTGAACTTTAAATTTTTGAAAAGTATAAATGCCACAAAAAGGTATTTTTTTTTAAAAAAAATAGGGGGCAATTGCTCCTTATATCTCAATTGTCCCCACTACCTATCCTAAGCTCCTGCTGAAGATAGGTTCGAATATTGAACTTTGTATTTTTTAAAAGTATAAATGCCACAAAAAGGTATTTTTTTTCAAAAATATGGGGCAATTGCTCCTTATATCTCAATTGTCACTACTACTATCCTAAGCTCCTGCTGAGGATAGCTTCGAATATTGAACTTTGCATTTTTTAAAAGTATAAATGCCACAAAAAGGTATTTTTTTTTTCAAAAATAGGGGGCAATTGCTCCTTATATCTCAATTGTCCCCACTACTATCCTAAGCTCCTGCTGAAGATAGGTTCGAATATTGAACTTTGTATTTTTTAAAAGTATAAATGCCACAAAAAAGGTATTTTTTTCAAAAAATAGGGGCAATTGCTCCTTATATCTCAATTGTCACCACTACTATCCTAAGCTCCTGCTGAAGCTAGCTTCGAATATTGAACTTTGTATTTTTTTATAGTATAAATGCCACAAAAAGGTATTTTTTTCAAAAATAGGGGGCAATTGCTCCTTATATCTCAATTGTCACCACTACTATCCTAAGCTCCTGCTGGAGCTAGCTTCGAATATTGAATTTTTTAAAAGTATAAATGCCACAAAAAGGTATTTTTTCAAAAAAAAGGGGGCAATTGCTCCTTATATCTCAATTGTCACCACTACTATCCTAAGCTCCTGCTGAAGCTAGTTTCGAATTTTGAACTTTGTATTTTTTTAAAAGTATAAATGCCACAAAAAATATTTTTTTCAAAAATAGGGGGCAATTGCTCCTTATATCTCAATTGTCACCACTAACTATCCTAAACTCCTGCTGAAGCTAGCTTCGAATATTGAACTTTGTATTTTTTAAAAGTATAAATGCCACAAAAAGGTATTTTTTCAAAAATAGGGGGCAATTGCTCCTTATATCTCAATTGTCACCACTACTAACCTAAGCTCCTGCTGAAGCTAGCTTCGAATATTGAACTTTTTAAAAGTAAAATACCACTTTTACCAATATCCATAAAACTCTATTCTGTATATGAAAGGGGCTGTCCCCTCCTCAACACCTCGCTTTTTTACGCAAAAGTTTGACTTTCTCACGACTCTTTTTTTTAAAACAATAAAAAACTTTAGCGTAAAGAGCGAGGCGTTGAGGGGGGGACAGCCCCTTTCATATACGGAATAATTTCTGTTCGGTTTAAGTTTTACCGTCGTTCCTTGCTTTAATTTAAAAAAAAAACTTGTTTTTTTTTTATTTAATCTACTTAAGAAGTGACATCAAAAGTATTGTTTTAAGTGATGGTAGAAATGATAAACATCACGTAGATACGAGCATTAGCTTTCGAATGACCCATTAAACGTCAATCTAAAAGTGCTGGTAGTCACTAGCCCCAGCTTTTCCACTTGAGACATTGCACTAAAAGTGCCGTTTTTAGTGCCGTTTTGAAGTTGCTGATGGTTGAATTTATAGAAAGAACGTAGATATGAGTAATATCTTTTATACGAGCTACTAAAAATCTGTATAGATACCTGCGATAGCAATACGCCCAAAAATAATACGTCCGATACCGATACACTGTGCAGCCCTTTCCCCAGGGGACTTGGGGGGTCATAATATCACCAACACCCAAATATATTTGACTCTAGCAATGTCTCTTGTAATCGTCAAATCTATTAAGTATCTGATGTAAGCACCCCATTCTTTAATTATCCCGTGAGGCATTCTTAACCATCGCAATACCTTTACGCTAATACCTCTTCGCAAAAAATTCGCAAATCTCGTAAACTAAAGAAGTAATTACATCACTGTTGTTAGCTCCATCATTAATCTCCAATAATGTAAATGCACCCCTCATTTTTTTCCTCTACTAATATCCTTGCAAATAAAAACTATTCTCATTGAATTCAGTTCTCTTACTAATATGAATTGTAAACAAAACTAAAAAGATACACCTGTTTTTCCGACACGGATCTAACCTAAAAAAAAAAAAAACTTCCTTTTATTCAAATCCCAATCACCAATCAAGTTGTACTCGTTCCTCTTGGCAAAGGTGTAATGACCCTGTAGAATAGGACCGCTAGAAAAACCTGTTTGGTACATAGGAGTCCCAGAAATAGTACCTTACATTATACTGTTATACATGTGGATTTCTGAAAATATAAATTACAGCCACAGACTAGCTATGTTTTTTCTTGGCTAGAAGTCAGCGTCTTTCTTTATAAGCAAGACCAATATTCCAAAAGAAATAAAAATATGTTTTGAATTCACTTAGAAGAATTCTAACGATGAGAAATCTCAGCTGTTTCATAATACATGTGAAAAACAAAAAAAAACGTGATGCTATAAACTCGCTATGTAGTCTGCGTTTTCTTCTTGCCATTACCAACAGTGGACAACAGAAGATATAATCTCCATTAAAAAACAAAAATCGTACAACAAATACAAGGGCGCTGGTCTCCACAAAGGCTCCATGGCCTGCAACATATTTACATATCTAGCTGGGATTTATTTATATTTTATCAGCGTCTCGGCAATTATCCTTACCAGTGAATAAAAAAAGAAGAAAGAAATGGACTTGGGTCCAAACGAGCCCTCAAAGTTTGCTTTTTCCTACGCTTTAAAAAAACTGAAATCAAGCAAGTGAACTTTCCGAGGTGCGCTCACTTAAAAAAAAATCTAGGAAAGCAGTTGAACTAGGTGAAGGACACTTTCAGGAATGGATCCAGAATGCAAATTGTGTTCTGGGAGGGGAAGTTTAAGTAGGCTGTATATCACCACCCTTTTCCCCTTCAAGGGGCACTGATTTTTTATCAACTTAAACAAACAATGCTTTTTAAGAGTAAAAACTTTCAGAAGTAAATTTACAGCACAAATGAGGGCCAAAGAAAGCATTTTGAGCCTTATAGCTTTGCTAGATCCTGATTTTTACGGTTTGAAAACTTTGCAAATATGTAGCTTAAATTAAAAAAAAAAATTAATAATGGTTCTTTTGGATGTCTCCAAAGGACAGTATTCCTCAAATCGTAAACTAGTCCCATTACGAAAGTTCGAATTTAAATTGCCGCATTCTCAAACATCGCCAAAGTTTGAAGTTTTGTCACAATTCTTAAGAAAGACTGCTCAAACACCAGGGCCGTTGAATGAGAATGAGAAGTGTTTTTGAAAAACTTTAAGACTTTAGCGTAAAGAACAAGGACTGAGGAAGGGCAGCCCTCCTCATATACGGAATAGTTTATGCTAGTTTTAAGTTTTAATATTTCTCGTTACTTTCAATAGAAAAAAAAATTTTTTTTCATTCAATCATTAAAAAAAAAAAGAGGCTAAGGTCTGCAAAAACTCGCTTGCTGTTAACACGGACTTGCACAACTATGGATTCACGCTTGTTTTAGAATTGAAGAACGGAATAAATCGCAAAAACTTGTGAGCATATGGCCTTAGTCTTAGAAACTACTGGCAATCTTCTAAGCCTTAGAAGCAGGGAAAGAGTAGAGGTGAGAGCTTGAAACCCCTTCTTGGGGTATGATTTAGGATCTTGATCCATCCTAAAAAGATTCATTCTAGATTCACAAAAAAAAAAACACTTCAACATGGTTTCCCTTGCAAATCTCTATAGTAAGGAAAAAAACAGGAGAGAAACAAAAATGAAACAAATACATAAGAAAAAACATTTTCAAGGATTCCCAACTTTAAGAGATTCAACGTAAGAGAAAAAGATCATGGTTATTCATGCAACTATAGAAATAGAAAAAAGAAAGAGGCTGTATTCAGCCATAATTTCGAGGCCAATTTTTTCTGTTAACTTCAAGTCACTGTACTGCTTAAAATAGACTATTGGAATAAATAGCATAACTAACGGGTATCTGAACTTTATTTGTTTTTTGTATCTTTACATAGCTCAACTACTTTCCAAGTAGCGAAAAGCCCCTTATCTTGATGCCCCTTATCTTGAATTTTACCCTACCAGCAAGTGTTAATCTATTTCCTTGAACTTTCAAGCCCTGTATTTCGTTGAAACGAGTTCAATTTCAGCCTTTCAGGATTCACTTATAATATAAATCCAAATAAAATCCCAAGCTCTTGTGACTAGGGAAAACATCTACCAAGGGGCAGAAAGAAAGGAAAGGGGATGGACGGTAACTGACCCAGACCTGATGGCGCAATAGAAACAAGTTTACCCAATGGCTAAAAAAAAACATTTCAGTTATAAAACTGTTATCTTGGTCGAAGCTATCTCTTGTTATAAGAATTCCTGGTACTGTTGTATTAGCTGGAACCCTCGCAAGAAGTGAAGTTTGGTTAATGCTAATTAAATAAAACAAATAAAAAGATGAAGATATAATAGTTTAGAAACAAAGGTACAATCCCTTATATTGGCCTCTCTAAAGAAGTCCAACAAGAGATGCTACAGTCAAACGGCAGAGACGCTTTGAAAAAACCCGTTTCTACAAGATGATTCAAGACACTGCCGAGAGAAATACTTTGTTTAGCGTGGTTTTAAGATATTTAAAGTGCATTTCTTTGGAGTTTAGATGGGGAAAAGGTACCTAGGTTAGGCTAGGTTACGTGTTTAATATATACAATGCTTTGCCCCCCATCCCCCCACCACTAATGTGCAAATATATAGCCTAAATTTGTTTCAAAACTATTATATAGTCATCCTATTTTATTTTATTTCATTAGCATTAACCAAACTTGACTTTTTAGAAAGGCCATATAAAGGGATTGTACCGAAACAAATTTTGGGTATATATTTGCACATTAGGAGGGAGGGTTGGGGGGCAAAGCAAAGCATATATTAAATACGTAACCTAACGTTACCTAACCTAACCTAGGTACCATTTTTTCCCCTAAACCACAAAAAAAAGATTAAATATTGTAAACGCACTGACAAACCTAGGTTTGCAATCTGATTCTCTATTGAAAGAAACCCGTTTGACTAGTTTCTTAAGAATCTTCCCTATACAATATATCGCGTGGGTTCCAGCTAATACAAACAGTACCGAATTCCTTACCTATTACCTATTTATAAACCTATATGCGTTTAAATTTTTAACGTTATTTTTTAATGGGTGGCTACTTTTTTTTAACAAACTAACTAGCCTCTTTGTTCCGGGAAGGCCCCAGAGCATCCACACGTCAGGACCACTACCGTCAGGACATCGACAGAATCCGTCATAACATCAACAGTCATAGCATTGACACGTCAGGACATAGACAGTCACAATCGCTACCCGTCAGAACATCAACAGTCATAACATCAACACGTCAGTTCATCGACAGTCACAATTGCTACCCTTCAGAACGTCGACAGTCATAACATCGACACGTAGGACATCGAAAAAATCCGTCATAACATCGACAAAAAATCCGTCAGAACATCGACACATCAGGACATCGACAGTCATAACATTGACACGTCAGGACATAGACAGTCACAATCGCTACCCGTCAGAACATCAACAGTCATAACATCAACACGTCAGTTCATTGACAGTCACAATTGCTACCCGTCAGAACGTCGACAGTCATAACATCGACACGTAAGGACATCTAAAAAAAATCCGTCAGAACATCGACACGCCAGGACATTGACAGTCATAACATCGACACGTCAGGACATGGACAGTCACAATCATTACGCGTCAGAACATTGACAGTCATAACATCAACACGTCAGTTCATCGACAGCCACAATCGCTACCCGTCAGAACGTCGACAGTCATAACATCGACAAAATCCGTCATAACATCGACAATAAATCCGTCATAACATCGACACATCAGGACATAGACAGTCACAATCGCTACGCGTCAGAACATTGACAGTCATAACATCAACACGTCATTTCATCGACAGTCACAATTGCTACCCGTGAGAACGTCAACAGTCATAACATCGACACGTCAGTTCATCGAGAGTCACAATGTCGATGTCCGACAGTTATGACTTTTGATGTCCTGACGTGTAAATGTTCTGACGGATTTTTTCCTTGTCGACGAAATGACATTTAGTGCTTGTGATGGTTTGCTCGAAATGGTAACATCTCCTTTGTTCCATTCTAGTCATTGTGATTCTTTTCAGACGGCAATAGTTCTTAGTCCATTCTTCTTTGAAAAATTTCCTTAGGCTAGGCTAGACTAGCTCATTTAGTGTCCATAGGAAACCAAAACTAGGCCTAGGGAAAATCAGAGGGAAGGGTAAATGTATAGAGTAGGGGCTATTGAGAAGGAAACATTAAGAAAACATGTTTTTATTTCATCTCAGTTGATTCAATTTACGGGTACACAGGTCGAAACAAGAGAGACGCACTGGCAGCAGGCATGGGAAATAAACAATTTGAGCTACATATTTGCACATTAGGAGGGGTTGGGGTCAAAGTAAAGTGGAGTTGCAATCAAATATTCTGTACTATGTAATAAATATACAATTATTCTGTATGTAACGAAGTAAGAATTGTTTTCTAAACATGTTTCCTACTCAAAAGCCCCTACTCTACACCTTTACTTTGGGAAGATATTCGGCAGCATCTATAATGCCCATGCCATATCATAGTCACATCTATCAATAAAGAAAGCCAAATAGCACGAGTGACAAGGCAGTTTTCTTGATTTTAGCATCACACTTGTATCTAAAAAAGCAAAAAATTAAAATTGCAAGAAATTAGTTTACTGAGTTTACACCAACAGTACTTTGTGTCCCACTGATCTCTATTAATACTAAGTCTCCTTAACTTTTGTCAGATTCCTCTCCCATATAGAAATTCGCTGTTATAAAGTTCCATCTTTTCTAGTTTTAAAAAGTATGCCTTAAACCTTGACTCTGATTGGTCAGTCAAGAAATGTATGCTTGAAAGTTGAACAATGGTCAACTCGAGAAATTACGAACGGCGAACATAATTGACGCTATAGTCGTTCGTAATTTTGATTTATCGACAAGTGTGACTATATGTAGAAAAGTTAAGTTATTCCCAGAGAAGTTATTCCTATTTGTGCAAATCGAACCGCACAAGGAATCCAAGCCAAAGCCTATCCAGTGTCAGAAGTTTCTGAAACTGGGACGTACAACAAATAAATGCAATGAAATTCTCCTAGCTTGTAGTAATTGTAAAGGCTCCCATCCTAAGGAGGTGACAACTTGCAACAACACTCACCCTACATGTACCAATTGTAAAGGCCCATATGAATCCAAAAATAAATCACAATGCCCTGCATATAGAAAAGAGCACTAACACTCCAAATAGCAACAGAGAAGGCCATTCCATACCCTTTTGCAGCTATGGAAGCAAATACTGCCCAATCACACCAAAAAAACCTATATTGAAATAAAATAAAACCCCCAAGTCAAACACTCCCAATGCACCAAGTACTCCTTGCGAAACACCATCCTTTAATCCCCCTAGCTCACATCTCTATCAGAAAGAATCACCAAGCCAACAAGCCTCCTTGCTAGTGAGATGAGGTCGGCCTGGCACCCCCTCCCAACGAGAAACAAACCAGAAACACTACCAGGAATTAGTCCCTTAGCTGACAAACTGGATGCACAACCAAACATGAAAACCCCAAATATATGCTTATTCATTCTAAACTGAAATGCAGTTCAGGCCATGAATATACAACAACAACAGAAAAACAAAAATCATTGCTGAATTGGCAAAAATCTACATCCCTAATCATATGCTCATTCAAGCAAAAAAAGATCTTGCTTTACTATTAACAAAGCTGAACATTGATACATAGTCAAATAAAAAATAAATCAACAACACATATCAATACTCCAGTGGAACGTAAGATCATTTACTGAACATAAGTTAAATGAACTAATATCTTTTATGAATAATAATTCCATCAATATATGCTTGCCTCCAGGAAACTCATTTAATCCAAAATCAACAAATTAAGTCTCTGGGTTACACTATCCTGAGAAAGGATAGATCATCAGAGAGAAAAGGAGGTGGAGTAGCTTTAATAGTTAAAAATAATATAAATTCTGTTGCATCAACTTTCCAGATTTTGTAAATTACGTTGATGCAATTGGTATTAGTGTTTGGCTGAATAATACAAAAAACTTACATAATAAGCTTTTATAACCCTAATGGCCAAATTACAGATGTCATGGATTTCTTCAGCTATATAAATAATTCTAATATGTTGAAAAATATCATTATTTGTGGAGACTTTAATGCCCACAGCCTTTTGTGGGGGAATAAATCAGCAAATAAAGCTGGTAAGTTCATTGAGCGTATGACTTCAAATAGTAATGAATTAGCTGTTGCTACCCCTCCAAACCTGAATACATATTTCAACCCCAAAAGTGGCAGTTTCTCTACAATTGACCTAAACATTGTGTCATTAAATATTTTGAACAAAATTTATATAAATAAAATTGATAGTCTATGTGCTGACCACTTTGCCATAGTTTGCTCCCTAAACGAACCTGCTGAAAACCTATCACATGACTCCAAATATATCAACACTAAAGCAAATTGGCCTATGTTCCAAAATAAGCTAAATAATGAAATTACAAGTTTCACCCAAAATTCATGCATTTCAAACGCAACCGTTGACACACAAGCTGAAGTTTTGGCATCTTTACTAATAAATGCAGCTAATCATGCTATCCCCATGACCACACCCAGGAAAAAACCTTCCCTAAACATATTCCCAAAGCATGGTGGACAAATGAGTGCCAACATAAATGGAGAACAAAAAGGCAGCTCTTATAGGCCCATAATGATTACTCGTGTGATGGGGAAAAATAATGGAGAAAATGATATATTACCGACTCCTCTGGTTTGTTGAAAAAAATAATATGATCCCTCACACTCAAACTGGCTTCAGGAAACACCTTTCCTCAACATATGCTTTCATATTGTTAACAAATGCAATAAATGAATCATTCTCAAAAAATAATGTCCTAGTTGCAGCTTTCCTAGATTTTGAAGGGCATATGACAATGTGAACCACCAGATCCTTTTAATTAAACTTGCAAACCTTGGACTACCCCCCAAGCTAGCATCTTTTATAAAGTCTTTGATAGAATTGCGAAGTTTCATTGTTTGTGTAGGTTCAGCCTCTTCGCCCCAAAAGACAATAATCAAAGGCCTTCCTCAGGGAGCAGTCCTCAGCTGCCTCCTTTTTGCTCTATATCTCTGGGGCATGAACCTCCCCCACACGAATCTACAATATGCTAATGATCTGGTACTATGGTCATCTGGCAATACCTTTGAGATTGCACAGTCAAAGCTGCAAAAGTCACTTTTCCAATTTGAAAAATTCTCTCAACATTCAGATCTACCCATTGCACCTACCAAGTCAAAAATAGTCCAATTTCACCGAAAGCGAAATCTTGTTAATGTAAGACTAACTCTAAATAGAACAACTATTCCAGAAGATAATCATATTAATTACCTAGGTCTCATGCTTGACCAAAAACTTAATTTCCACCTCCACATTTCAAACTCAATAAAAAAATGCTATAGAAAAACAATTATACTAAAAAGACTTCTTTCCACACCATGGGGATGTAAGGAGAAAACCTTACTCCAGTTTTATAAATCACATATAAGACCCCATATTGACTATGGGCTCATCGTCTATGGTGGATGTGCAAAGACCCAGATACAAAAAATTGAAACAATACAAAACGATATAATATGTCTCATGTTTGGTCTTAGGAAACCCACAAGCACCAAGTTTCTGCTCATTGAGAGTGGATTAACAACAATAAGGGAGAGACGTAGATTTCTTTTGATAAAATATCTTACAAAAATTGAATCAAATAGCTCACACACCCTACATAATTGGTTGAGAAATCCAGCCATGTATGGAGGCATTGCAGATGAGTATGCCAATATTCAGAAGAAGTTCCTTGTACTTGCAAAGTCTATTGCACCTATTTTCCCCCAATCCCCTCCATTGAATTGGTCAATCCCCATAATAAATACTGATTTCTCAAAGTGGAATAAAGATTTAACCCCCATTGCTTTTGTCCAGAAAAAATTTGCTGAACTTAATACAACCACTTATAAAAACCACTTCCAAATATTTGTTGATGTTTCAAAAATGAATGAGAAGGTAGCAAGTGGTGCTTTCGTTCCTCACCTGAAAAATTGCAATGGGCGAGAGATTATAATAATGTATCTATAATGTCTGCTGAGTTAAATGCCATAATCATGGCATTAGAATACCTTATGGAAAACCAACCTTTGATTGCTAATTCAAATAATATTATAGTATATTCCGACTCTTTATCATGCCTTGAGTTGCTGGCCTCAGCTCCTCAGTATAAGTTGGACATTGACACTTATCATTGTCTCGGTATTATAGATAATCTTGCTTCAAGTGGCATAAGAACTTGTTTTCAGTATATTCCTAGCCACTCTGGTATAAGTGGTAATCATCAAGTTGATGAAATAGCAAAAAATGCTATAAATATTGACCAGCCAAGTGGGAGAGATATTTACCGATGGAGACTATCAGATACTAAGTTTAATAAGAATAATCCTAGCCTTTCCCCCTTTCCCAATAAGAATTTTTCTAAAATTTATCATAGAATTCGTTTCTGGAACAAATGGACTAAATTTTCTTGCATTCTCGTATAAGTTTCCTAATGTAAGTGGTTCATTTCCCCTGTCCCCTCTTTGCAGGCATTGTAATATGAATAATGAAACAATTGACCATTGCCTATTTGAATGTAATATGCTGACGTCTGCACAACATATCTTGCTTTGTAAACTGTTAAAATGCTTCAAACACCACAAAATCTCACTATCAGCCAAGAGCCTTTCCAACTATACCTGCACACAAAGAGCATAGAAATCAACATCTATCATCTTATATTTCTACTCCTTGAGTCGAAAGATCTACTGAAAGATATCTGAAAATATCTAATAAATAAAAGGCAATCAAGCCAATGGCTCTTTAGCCCACAGAGTGAAGCAAAAGAAAAGGACTAAATAGCATTACTGAAAAGCCCGCCTGCTGTTAAATAGAAGAAGAAATGTAGCACATTCATGAGGACTACGGTTTGTATTTTATGATTAGTGACATTTCAAGTTCTCTGTGAAATAATCTTTTCATAGGTAAAATTCTACTTTAGCTACTTTTGGCTATCTTAGAAAGGGGTTAGGTTAGGAAAATGAAACTTTCAGGGATGGGTCTACAAGCTAAAGTATGTCCCGGGAAGGTATTTTGAAGTACATACCTCCATTCCTTCTCCCTCTAGAGGGTCCTAACCTTTGATGACCTTAAAAATCTGTGTGTTATAAAAGTGAAACCTTGCAAAATAGTTCTTCTGCTTAAATGATGTATAACAAAATTGGGTACTTGGGCACTATATGGACCTTTACAAGGAAACCAGTCACAAAAAAAACCCGCACATTCAAGAGACCGCTATAGAAATGCACTTCAAAGCATGGTTTTCATTGCATTTCCAATATTTGAACTGTTGTTTTTTGGGGTTTAGGGGGGGGGGAGGTACCTAGGTTAGGTTACGTATTTGATATATGCTGTGCTTTACCGCCCCTCCCCCTAATGTGCACTTAGGAACGGTAGCCGTAAAGCAAAACAAAAAGCAGATTCAGATTCTACACAAAATTTTACACTAGATGGCATTCATAACTCAATTTTGGCCGGAGATCCCTAATGCAACAAATCATCCTCCCAGCTGACGAGAAACGTGTCTTTAGACTTTGGGAGTTAGTTGACCTGTCCCTATATAGAAAATCCACTCAGTGCTTAGAAATGAATCGAAATTTCAAAAAAAGATCATTTCTCGTGTAGGTATAATAAATGGTATTATAAACTGGGTTTATTGAAATGAACCACAAAAGACCACACCTTTCTTTGTTTCTGAAGCAACAGTCACTTCGAACGAATAGCCACTTTTATATTAATATGATAAAATGGAAAAACAGTGAGGTTCTAGCTTAGCCATATTCGTTTTTCATGTTTTGCCCACAAAGAAAATGACCTTGTTGTCATTATTTGCTAATCTAGAAAAGCCACTATAACACATAAAAAAAAACAGGGCTTAACGGAGCTATTCAATAAGTTTCATAGGAAGAAATAATCAATTTCCAAGGCTGGTATCACCAGCTATAATACCAATAGTGAGTGATATACAATTTTAAATTGTATAAATTTGCTTTAGTATTTCTTGAACTGGAGAACAAATAACCATAATATGAACTCTGGAAATCCAGTTACTCTCTCTATACAACGGAGAACTTCAAGTTATGACACATATTCTAAAAACAGTTTATATTCCTAATACTATCAAGATAAACTTCACTTTGAACTTATCTACAATGCTTCATAAAATGTCCCTAAATGCTTTATTTTTATATTGTAAAGTGTCCTTGAACTTAAAATTAAAGGGTTCACTTTTATTGTTCCAAAACTCCTATATCATCAGTTGGTTTTATTTAAGCAGAGGAGATTGAGTAGCTTGAAAGAAAATAAGAGTGACTAGGATAAATTTTGCTGAATCGAATGACTTGACAATCGGCAACAGTTAATTCAAGAAGCATGCCTCATCCCATTGACCGAGAAGTCCAAGATTATTTTGTAGAAGAAAAGAATTCTTTTATTAAAGGAATTTTGTTCATTTTCATTATATTTGATGGTAACTGACCGCTTTGAGAGAAATTTACGAAGCGTCTTTTGGTCAATAGCACAAGTCGTAAAAAAAAACTAGTTTCTGGCATCTTAAGATGGACATATTATGGACATACACCAAGAGTATTATATTTTGGCCTTTGGAGGGAATGTGGTTGTGTTGAGTTATTTGTTAATAATTGATACTAAATAAAATATGAAAAATATGTCTTAGTGACCCAAATAGAAATTTTCAGAATTAAAATTTTAAAAACCAAATTAAAATTTTGAAGGATCACCATTTGTGGTTCCACTACCCCGGAGTTTTTCAGGATTTCCACAAATTTCTTGAAAAGTCAGGTTTTCCGATATCTTCCGGAAAAAATTAATGCTAACGAAACTTCAAGATCCGTATTTTGGATTAAAGTTCAAGTGTTTTGTATTTGTGACTTTCATGCAACACGATCATGCATTCTGTTTTCTAACATTCTATGAATGTTAATTTTCAGGAAAATTTCAGAGAACCCAGTTTTCCTTGAAGGAAAGTCGGTGAAATATCCTGCTAAAATTTTGTTATTCGAAAGCGTGCAAATTGAAGACCTCGAAATACGTTCACCTTCCCCTTTTTAAGTCGTGGATTAATATGATTGTAATTGACATATACGATTTTATATACACCGATGTATCAACATGTACCATTATATATTCCAGTCCTTTACCATTATACATGTATACTTACTACTACTACTAGTAGCAACTCACCGCAGTACCAAGCCACTTGAGGCCAACACAGCTACGAACGCTCCACCTCCATCCCTATCTATTCAGAGCCTCCCTGTTTACACACCCTCCAAGGAAGTTTCCGTTCCCTTAAATTTTTTTCACGACATCCTCCACCCAAACCTTTGACGACCTGCTTTCCGTTTAGCCTTAGATGGTTGGCCGAAAAGAACAATTTTTGGTAATCCGATATCTTTCATCCCCAGAACGCGCCCTAGCCATCTCAACCTTTCTCTCATTATAGCCCTAGAAAGCGGAATTGAACTGCACTTTTCGTGCAGCCTCCTGTTTGAAATACGGTCATTCAGCCGGGTACCCAAAACAATCCGTAGGCAAAATTTCTGGGAAACATTTAACAAATCTTCCTCCGTTTTTCGGAGTGCCCATGCTTCAGAATCATATTTGACCACTGTCATAATTGTAGCTTTAAATATTCTAACCTTTGTTTGCAGACTTATCTTCTTATTCTTCCGAACTTTTTTCAACTGTGATAAAAACACACTGAGACTTGGCTATATAACATTTCCACGGCACCCACAATCTTTACTAATAATACTACCAAGATAAGTGAAGCTGTAACTTGATCGATCTTTTTGTTACCCAACGTCACCTTTTCATCTTCACTTATTCCTAGCCTTAGCGACTTAGTCTTCTTAACATTAATTTTCAAATTTATTCTAGCACTCTGAACTCGCAAAACCTCTTAAAGCATATATATTTTGCATTTTTATCATTATATATACCAATATAATTTTAATTGGGTTTATAAAAAATTCCTTAAAAGTAACTGAGAAAATATACATCGGGATTTTATTAATTATATATCGCAGCATTAAAATAATTAGGAAACATATTCCGGGAAGACCACAATTGTTAGCAAAAAATAAACAGGTAAAAGACTAATCCATTATTGATAAAGAGTTGCATTCACTTGGCCAAAGTACATTCATTCAGGTCAGGATGATCTGAAAAAAATAGTAAAAAACATAAATTGTTCTGATGATTACTTGTTACTAAGTGAAAATTTACTAAACAAATATTTGATAAGGAAATTAATACACCTCGAAAATCACCTCGAAGGATCCTTCCATGGCCTTCGTCCACAAGCCAGACCACGAAAGCCATGGATGGAGAACTTCAACTTCGACAACGTCAAGATAGTCCAGTTATCACGTATTGCACCAGACAGAGCAATGCACCGAACCCTTACGCATGAGCTAGCAAAAGGAGTGGCCTGATAAAAGTAAATCCTGAGAAAAATGCCTAATAAAAGTAAAATCCTGAGAAAAAATGCCTAATATGTCTAAAAGATGTCTAAAAAAAATCTAAAAATTCTAAAAATATCCAAAGATGTCAAAGAAAGTCTAAAAATGCTGTGAAAAAATCTTCTAAAGGCAAGCCAATCACCATTTATGGTGGATCCTATTTACAAACTTGGAAATTTTGAGATATTCGTAAACTTTTAACAAATTCTGTAGCCTATAATGTTCGAATTTAGGTTATTTTCGACATAAAGCTTTGTTTAAGCCCTGATGAGCCAGGGGCGTAGCTCCGTCTAATCCTAGGAATCTCGCAGTTGCGACACAACAAAATTCACGTTATAAAAAAAAAGGGAATTAAATCAACCTCTTTCCACTGGTGCATTGTATAAACCGAGAAATTGCATTTCCAAGCCACAAATCTTTCAGTGTTTCTCTTATGGCGGGGGGGGGGGGGAGCGGGTATCGAGTCCTTCTGCCCAAGAGAGGCCCCCCTTACCGGTGAATAATTATGCAACCAAAGAAAAATTGTTCATTCTCTGTGGTGGTTTAGCTATATGTGTGACCCTTTTGACGCCCAATCTTATGGCAAATCACAAAAGCCCATGTAGCCTTATTTTTATGGGGAATAATTTCCACACTAATATTGGCTCAAAGTGGCAAATATTTGTCTTCGAATTTGTTCTCTGATATATCCATAAACCTAATTTATCTTCAAAATTAGCCAAACCATGGCTCTCACAATGGGATACGACAGATGTCCCTATCATCACTAACTGGCGTACACTGAATTCGTCCATATCACTAGCAAGTGCGATTTTATGTAATTTAACGTAAAATTTGGATAGTTGGGGATTGGTATATTATTTCCTATAGATAATAATAATAATAAAAAGAAGAAAAAACAAACTTGTTCAAATACGCCGTGAGCTAGTTCTTAGCAGAAGTTGCCAGAACGTTCTTCCAGTCAAAGCTGGAGGGTAGAGCATCTCTGAAAAAAAAAATTACATGATGTTTTAATAATATAATTACATTATATTATCAATAATATATATATGCAAGACTTTGTATAATGTATCATATAATTTATAATTAAAATATATTAATAATACATTTAGTTTTTAATTGTGTTTCAAGCGGGCCTATTAGTTAGTTTTCGATGGCCAGATAGCTTTCAGCGAATAAGGAGTTAGATACTTATTCATAAGGAATATCTCGACCACGAATTTTGCGTATATAGTGTGTGCTGAAGTCTGTTTTCATAATTTGCCAAGTGTTTAGTTTTAATTGGCCTTTAAATACTTTTAGTTTTCGAAGGTCGCACATTTTTGGTCATCTTGGTGTCAATCCATATTTTCCAGGGTATAACGATATTTTATATTTTGTAGGCTTCTAATAGCCTACAAAGTATAACGTGAACTTAATCAGTTATCCAGTTTTCGACTAACGCGTATTATATATTACTTCTTCCAACTTATTACTAACTATTATATTATTAATGCATATTATTTTTTTCCAATTAAGAATAAATAAACTGAAAGAAACATAGCGGAAATATCATCATAATATTATACTGTTTGTTATTTTATTATTATCTAATTTTGATGTTACTACTATGCTACTGGAAAGATTCAAGGCCTTTAAGTACTCTCTACTTGTTCAAAGTTCAATAGAATAGCTTTATAGATTAAATAGAACTTGACGTTCACCCTAGATAAGAGCAAAATGTTTACTTATTTTGATTTTATTTTAGCAGGTACAAAAGGTTTTACCTGAGTTCAGGAAAACATATTTTTTTTAAACCCAGTTTCCCAGTTTTCGACTAATGCATAGTATACATTACTTTTTCCAAGTTATTATTACTATTATTAATCATTAATGCATATTACTTTTTCCAACTAAAAATAAACAAACTGAAAGAAATATAGTGGAAATATCATCATTATATTATACTGTTTCTTATTTTATTAGCTTATTTTAATGTTATTATTATGCTACTGGAAAGATTCAAGGCCTTTGAGTACTCTCTCCCTTGTTCAAAGTTCAATAGAATAGCTTTATAGATTAAATAAGACTTGACGTTCACCCTAGATAAGAGCAAAATGTTTGCTTATTTTGATTTTATTTTAGCAAGTACAGAAGGTTTTGCTGAGTTCAGGAAAACATAATTTTTTTTAAACAAAAACTATTTCGAAAACACAAAAATAAAAAATTGAAGTCCACACAAAAGCCATTTTCCAAAATGTTAATCCCTGTTCAATGAAATACTAGAAAAAGAAATAATTAGTATATTTAAAAAAAAGATAAAGCGTTTTACACGACTAAAATGGAGAGGAAATCAATATCAATCTTAAAATATCATTATCTTTGAAAAATATACGTTTGTTTTTTTTACTCTTTTCATCAGGTTTCACGGCATCGTCACCTTTCACCATGCCGCTATTCTTGGCAATTATTATTTTTACTTCTTTTAACGTTTACTATATTAAACTACTACTACTACTAACAACTCACTGCAGCACCAAGCTGCCTGAGGCCAACACAGCTACGCACGCTCCTCCTCCATTCCAATCTATTCAAAGTCTCCTTCTTTACACCCACCCACGAGTTCCAATTTCCTTTAAATCTTTCTTTATGACGTCCTCCCCACGCCAGACGGGGATGACCTGTAGCTTCTTTTCAAAAAAGAAACGTTACTATATAATTACTCTTAAAGCAACTAGGAGAATAGTTCACTAGGTATAACTTCTTCTAAGAGATCATTCCACAGTCATGGCGACAATACGTCAATCATAGCTCTCTGTTCGTCGTTCGGACTTTCCTGCTATAGCTAGGCCAGAAGAGCATCACCATCTGAGCAGATTTCGTCGGCTTAGATATGCCTTGTATGAGCTCCAATGGTTCTTCTGATTGAGAATAGTGGAGACTCTATATAAGAGGAGCTAGTCAGCAAGGGAGGTTCCAGAAATACTTGACTAGTCAATCATATCAAGCTATTCTGTCTAATTTTCAAAGTACGATTCTTCTGCATGTCTTATGAACAGATGAGACTCCAACAAATGTAACTGTAAAGTCTCATAGAACATTGGCTTTTTTAGATACTCCTGGCTGCGAGTTTCCCGTCAAAAATAGTCTTGACGAGTAATACTATGGTGAGCAAACTTTATCGGATTAGGTCTGCCACGTATTATCCTCTGATGAAAGGTAGTCAAAGCCATATCCAGGGGGACTAGGAGTCTTTACCCCCCCCCCCCCGGAATGTTGACCCGACTCGAAAAAACGTAATACATATAAACAAATTTTTGATACGGGCTTCAAGAAAAAATTGTAGCCACTCCCCCCAAACAAACAAAAAATTAGATACGGCCCTGAGGATAGTGTATATAGTTGTAAACAACAGATATAGATGCCATGTCAACGTGCCCAAGGCTAAACATACTTTCCAGATGTTGTCACTCTAAATCTTTGATTTGAATTCACTGAAGAGAAACAATGTGATTTGTCGGGAACGTAGAATGCTTTACCAGGCAAAGCAACTATTTGACATATTGGGAGACCGTTTAAGCATCTAGTTATAATATTTTTTTCATCTCTTTGGTTAAAAAGGAAAAAAAGTGAAGAGAAAAAAGGGGACAAACTAAAGAAAAGCTTACCGTGATGTTCCAAAAGCTGTTGTTGCATCAGTTGCATGTGTTTCTTAAAGTTATAGACCGAATATCTGTTATACATTCCCCAGATGCTGGTCATATATTTGGCGCTGTATGCTGGAGCGCTCTCATCTGAAAAAAAACTGTAAAAAAAAAAAGAGTTCTTCAAAGGCAGAGTCTAGACCGGGCCTTGGGGACAAATTTCTTTGTGGCCGCCTCTTCTTCCCTGTTCCATTTTAGAAATAATGCATACCCTCAGGGTATGCATTATTAAATACATAAAGACAGGTAACACTAGCAGCTCTGGGCATCGCAAATTAAGAACTGCGCGTCACTGGTTTGCGCGTCATTGCGTAGAAAAACGAATATCAAAAGGAATTCTTGAATAAAATGTTTGATAATAAATTAGATTTTAAAAGATTTCTAACATATATCTCTACTTAAAAGAATACCGCACTGGGCCACGTTAAGGTTGGGCCCTAGAGACGCCTCTTGACGGTCCTGTGAGTAAGCATATTCTAAATATGACAAAAATACTATGTTCATTTCACTGAGTTCCTATTATGGTTGTATTGTAACGACAGCTGCAACCTAGTAAAGAGCGACCTTTGCCCCAATATAACCGAAAACTAAAAAATTAGTTTTTAAATAGATGTTCAAAAATTTAAAAGAATTGCCACTTGACACTGATAAAGGGGTCGTAAATATATCAATGTTAAACTTAAAATCAATGATATATTAAATTTATGGAAGTTTTGATAAAGAGCTTGAAAACTCTTAAAAACGGTGACGGACCAAAATAAAAAATTATACCATCGGAGTCATCATGGTCGACAATCCTAAACCGGAGGATTGTAGCCCTCCATCTTGAATTTGAATGAAATCACATTTTAGCTTAGGTAACAATTGATCTTTCCCTTTTCCCCTTTGTTTTGCTAGGGCCGCCAGGTGACTGAAAAGTGCACGGAGATGGTTGTGCATTTGAAACTTAAAGCTTTTATCTACCCACAAGTGGTTTTGTTAGAACTAAAGTAAAATGCAATTTTTTAACAAAAGCTGCATCTTCTGGTGTTATTTCTCTAGTGACACCGTATACATGACGCTAGTTATGGCGACGAAAGATAAAGCCAAATGTAGGAAAAAGAAACAAAAATACCAGAGCTTCTGAAATATCTACTGCAGAAAGGCAATACTTCAGGGGTTAGAGAAAAAGACAGAAAAAAAAACGCTAAGAAGAATAATACAAAATCTGAATCAAAGGTATTCGATGGATGAAGGCTGTCGACAAGGAACGGCGGACAATATTAAGATTTGCAATCGTAATGCTGAAGATTACTTTAAAATCATAGCAAATGGTTTTAGATGAATGCAGAAAAGATGAAAGCTCGAAAAAAGTACATCAAATTAGTTCATAACAAAAAACAAATAGATATTGAAGCGATAAAAACTGTCAAGATAAATTCAAAGAAAATCCTAACAAAGAGCGATAGCTTCAAAAAAATGGGCCAGTATCTACTAGGCTACAGCTAAAAGTTCTATTTTTATAAGCTTTGAAAGCTCAAAGAAAAAATTTTACGAAAAATAATTTAAAATAATTTAAGATAGAATAAAATTCATTCTTTAAAGAACAACCAATTTTGGTAAGTTTTTTTTGTAAAAAACAAGAAGCAGGGATGAATAAGAAATTAATGTTTGGGTAGGCACCGATAAAAACTAGGCACTACATCGGTATTTTCAACCCTCCTCTCCCCCTTCCTTGTATTTAGTGTAATTTTAGACCTTCTAAAATTTAAGACCTTCATAAAACCCCCCTGGATCCGCCCCTGACAAAAGTATATATATACAAAACTACATATTGTCAGATCATAAAATCCTGTTCATATACTAAAACATTTGCGAAGGGATGTTCCGACTCCAGAATCTTTAGCACTGTTTAGTAAATTACACGCCCTAAAATTTTGCTACGAATGTCCTTTCCTAGCCTGGTTGTCAAAGCGGCATTTTGGGTATCATTTTGACCCTTTTTTGGGTTTCCGTAACTTTTCTAATTTTTGGGTTAATTTTTCCGTCAAAATGACACTTTTTTAGTTTTTTTCAATACAAGGGCCTTAAAAAATATACTTCAGTGGTTACATATGACATAAAAAAAATCATAAAAAAGAGTGTCTAAAAAAGTAAGAGCTACAGACTAAGATATTTTAACCGCTGTTTTAAATTCTTTTAACGGCCGAATCAAGAACTTTTTGCTCCAGATATTTTATTATTAGCGATAAGATGCTATAAATAATAGGTTGACCTTCTCACATGCAGCAGGATTTGGACCCGAAGATTCGGACCCGAAAATTTAAACTTAAAATACATGATGCAACAGGGGATAGTCCCACCCAGAAAACTCTAAAAATGGTTGTCTATAAATACACTTTTGCATACCCCCTTGTAAAGATTAAATATGGGTACATCAATGTTTTAACTTATATTCAAAAGGGTTTTTTTTACTATTTTACTAATATTATGTAAAAATATTTACATTTATTATTGTTTACCTTTGGATTGAAACAGCATCCCAGGATCCTTCGGATTTTTTTTGTGGTCTTCCTTTTCAACTGCAGCCTTCAGCATGTTGACATGCACCTTCTACGCTGCATGAGCTCCCATTGGCATTGGCATTTTTTGGCAGTCTATAAAAATATGTTCTCTTTCATTTTGTTTGTCAGTAATACACAGACCAGTCGTTATAATTACACTTTGGGATAAAATCACAACCATTCATAGCTACAGCACCAATAATGTACCCTGTTCGAAATTTGTTAAGTTGAACAATATTCAACTTTCATTCGTAAACTTTATAATAGACGAGTCAGTGTGACAATTTAAGTGATAATCTTTAGAAATTAGAAAAGATACAAGCTTGGGACAACAGTTTTTCTATATGGTGATTTAAATTTTCTGATTCTCTAGAATAAGTAAGGGTGCTGGTGCATTATACCTAACACAGCGTTATATACTGTCCAAGGGAACCAGACACGGAGACCCGTAAAACGTGTATTTGCTATCTCAATTGATCGCAAAGCGGTGTTTCTCATTGAATTTACAATATTTAAACTGTTGTTTTTGGGGTTTAGGGTGGGGGGAAGGTACCTAGGTTAGGATACGTATTTAATATATGCTATGCTTTACCCCCCCCCCCCCCCCTAATGTGCAAATATATAGCCCAAATTTGTTTCTAAACTATTATATATTCAACCTATTTTATTTTATTCATCAGCATTAACCAAACTTGACTTTTTAGAAAGGCCCATATAAAATAATTTTTCTGTAACAAATTTTGGCTATATATTTGCAAATTAGGGGGGAGGGGAGGGGAAAGCATAGCATATATTAAAATTGTAACCTAACGTTACCTAACCTAGAAACCATTTCTTCCCCTAAACAAAAAAAACACAAAAGTTTAAATATTGTAAACGCACTGACAAACTTCGGTTTGCAATCCAATTCTCTATTGAAAGAAACCCGTTTGACTAGTTTCTTAAGCATCTTCCGTATACAATATATCGCGTGGGTTCCAGCTAATACATAGTACCAAATTCCTTACCTATTTCCTATTTATAAACCTATATGCGTTTAAATTTTTAACGTTATTTTTTAATGGGCGGCTACTTTTTTAACACACTAACTAGCCTCATTGTTCTGGGAAGGCGCCAGAGCATCCACACGTCAGGACCACTACCGTCAGGACATCGACAAAATCCGTCATAACATCAACAGTCATAGCATTGACACGTCAGGACATAGACAGTCACAATCGCTACCCATCAGAACATCGACAGTCATAACATCAACACGTCAGTTCATCAACAGTCACAATAGCTACCCATCAGAACGTCGACAGTGATAACATCGACACGTCAGGACATCGACAAAATCCGTCATAACATCGACAAAAATATCCGTCAGAACATCGACACATCAGGACATCGACAGTCATAACATTGACACGTCAGGACATAGACAGTCATAATCTTTACCCATCAGAACATTGACAGTCATAACATCAACACGTCAGTTCATCGACAGTCACAATTGCTACCTGTCAGAACATCGACAGTCATAACATGG
Source organism: Artemia sinica (assembly GCA_027921565.1). NCBI lineage: Eukaryota > Metazoa > Arthropoda > Branchiopoda > Anostraca > Artemiidae > Artemia > Artemia sinica. Next base: position 318,446 of record JAPEVW010000168.1, read on the forward strand.
ACACTTCAGAACATCGACAAAATCTGTCATAACATCGACAAAAAATCCGTCAGAACATCGACACGTCAGGACATTGACAGTCATAACATCGACACGTCAGTACATAGACAGTCAGAACATCAACACGTCAGTTCATTGACAGTCGCAATTGCTACCTTGAGAACGTCAACAGTCATAACATCGACACGTCAGTTCATCGACAGTCACAATGTCGATGTCCGACAGTTATGACTGTTGATGTTCTGATGTGTCAATGTTCTGACGGATTTTCCTTGTCGACGAAATGACATTTAGTGCTTGTGACGGTTGTTCGAAATGGTAACATCTCCTTTGTTCCATCCTAGTCATTGTACCTCTTTTCAGACGGCAATAGTTCTTAGTCCATTCTTCTTTGAAATATCTCCACAGGCTAGGCTAGACTAGCTCATTTAGTCTCCATAGGAAACCAAACTAGGCCTAGGGAAAATCAGAGGGAAGGGTAAATGTATAGACTAGGGGCTATTGAGAAGGAAACAATTAAGAAAACATGTTTTTATTTCATCACAGTTGATTCAATTTACGGGTACACAAGTTGAAACAAGAGAGACGCATTGGCAGCATGCATGGGAAATATACAATTTGAGCTACATATTTGCACATTAGGAGGGGTTGGGGGCAAAGTAAAGTGGAGTTGCAGTCAAATATTCTGTATTATGTAAAAAAATATACAATTATTCTGTATGTAATGAAGTAAGAATTGTTTTCTAAATATATTTCCAACTCAAAGGCCCCTACTCTACACCTCTAGTGAGGGAAGTTATTCGGCAGCAACTGTAATGCCCATGCCACATCATAGTCACATCTATCAATAAAGAAAGCCAAATATCATGAATGACATGGCAATTTTCTTGATTATAACATCACACTTGTATTTAAAAAGCAAAAAATTTAAATTGCAAGAAATTAGTTTACTGACTTTGCACCAACAGTAATTTGTGTCCAACTGTTCTCTATTAATGCTAAGTCTCCTTAACTTTTGTCAGATTCCTCTCCCAGATAGAAAACTCGCTGTTATAAAGTTCCATCTTTTCTAGTTTTAAAAAGTATGCCTTAAACCTTGACTCTGATTGGTCAGTCAAGAAATTTATACTTGAAAGTTGAACAAGGGTCAATTCCAGAAATTACGAACGGCGAACGTAATTGGCACTGTAGTCGTGCGTAATTTTGATTTTATCGACAAGTGTGACTAATGTAGCACAGGCATGAGACTACTGTTTGTATTTTTATGATTAGCGACACTTCAAGTTCACTGTTGAACAATCTTTTCATATTCTTTGCGTTGGTAAAATCTTACTTTAGCTACTTTTGGCTATCTTGGAAAGGGGCTAAGTTAGGAAAATGAAACTTTCAGGGAAGGGTCTACAAGCTAAATTATGTATCGGGAAGGTATTTTGAAGTACATACCTCCATTCCTTCTCCCTCTAGAGGGTCCTAACCTTTGATGACCTTTAAAAATATGTGTGTTATAAAAGTGAAACCTTGCAAAATAGTTCTTCTGCTTAAATGATGTATAACAAAATTGGGTACTTGGGCACTATATGGGCCTTTACAAGAAAACCAGTCACAAAAAACCCATGGGCCTTTACAAGAAAACCAGTCACAAAAACCCGCACATTCAAGAGACCGCTAGAGTAATGCAATGCAAAGCGTGGTTTTCATTGCATTTCCAATATTTAAACTGTTGTTTTTTGGGGTTTAGGGGGAAGAGGGTACCTAGGTTAGGTTAGGTTACGATATTTAATATATGCTATGCTTTACACCACTCCCCCCCCCCCTAATGTGCACGCACGAACAGTAGCCGGTAGAGCAAAACAAAAAGCAGATTCAGATTCTATACAAAATTTTACACTCGATGGCATTCATAACTCAATTTTGGCCGGAGATGCCTAATACGACAATCATCCTCCCAGCCGACGAGAAACGTGTCTTTAGACTTTGGGAATTAGTTGACCTGTCCCTATGTAGAAAATCCACTCAGTGCTTAGAAATGAATCGAAATTTCAAAAAAAAGATCATTTCTCGTGTAGGGACAATAAATGGTATTATAAACTGGGTTTATTGAAATGACCACAAAAGACCACACCTTTCTTTGTTTCTGAAGCAACAGTCAATTCGAACGAATAGCCACTTTTATATCAATATGATGAAAAGGAAAAACAGTGAGGTTCTAGCTTAGCCATATTCGTTTTTCATGTTTTCGCCCACAAAGGAAGGATCTTGTTGTCATTATTTGCTAATCAAGAAAAGCCACTATAACACATAAAAAAAAAAACAGGGCTTAAAGGAGCTATTGAATAAGTTTCATAGGAAGAAACAGTCAATTTCCAAGGCTGGTATCACCAGCTATAATATCAATAGTGAGTGATATACAATTTTAAATTGTATATTACAATTTAAAATTGTTTAAATTGTGTATAAATTTGCTTTAGCATTACTTGAACTGGAGAACAAATAACCATAATATGAACTCTGGAAATTCAGTTACTCTCTCTATACAACGGAGAACTTCAAGTTATGACACATACTCTAAAAATAGTTTTATATTCCTAATACTATCAAGATAGCTTCACTTTGAACATATCTACAATGCTTCATAAAATGTCCCTAAATGTTTTATTTTTATATTGTAAAGTGTCCTTAAATTTAAAATTAAAGGGTTAACTTTTATTGTACCAAAACTCCTACATCATCAGTTGGTTTATTTTAGCAGAGGAGATTGAGTAGCTTGAAAGAAAATAAGAGTGACTAGGATCAATTTTGCTGAATCGAATGACTTGACAATCGGCAACAGTTAATTCAAGAAGCCATGCCTCAGCTCATTGATCGAGATGTCCAAGACTATTTTGTAGAAGAAAAGAATTATTGTGTTGAAGGAATTTTATTCATTTTCATTATATTTGATGGTAACTGACCGCTTTGGGAGAAGTTTACGAAGCGTCTTTTGGTCAATAGCACAAGTCGTAGAAAAAAACTAGTTTCTGGCATTTTAAGCTGGACATATTATGGACATGCACCAAAGAGTTTTGTGTTTTATGTCTCTATGACATGCACCTAAAAGTCGGCTACATTGGTTGGTAGTGTTGTTCTTTTATACCCAGGGTTATCACCGTCCGAGATTAATCCAGGTATTCCTGGATTTTTTTTTGCGGTCCGGGATTTTTTTTTTGTGTCTGGGTTTTTCGGGATTTTTTTGTTAAAAAAAACGGGATTTTTTGCTGTAACCGAGATTTTTGATTAAAAAGATATGTTCAACGATTGTGGCTGATAGTCTACTAATTTTTTCTGCACGGTATCACTAATATTCTCTGTTTTTGTTTTGTTTCCTCTGGATTTGCGCTATTGGTCTATTACACTGGGGCAACAATTTTTTCATTTGGGATTTGACTTTTGAAAATTCGACACCAATGTAACAACAAGTGGCAAATTCAGAATAAAAACATTCATTTGAGTTCTTGACATCATTTCGAGAGCCTCGAATGTATTCAGAAATGTAGGGCAGCGGAAGCTATAAATACCATCGGAAAACTCGTCATGCTCAGCTCCAGTGTCTTTTTAGTTCGGTGTTTTGCAGATGAAACTTCGCAAAAAATTAGTTTTATAAAGTCATCACCAATTGATTGCCAGCATTCTGTGATTTCCTTAGGTTGTTGCAAGTTTCAATAGTTTAGGTTCAATATACTTAGTCGTACGTTTGTGCTGTTTATAGAACGTACATCAATTAGTTCAAAAGATCGCTCTGATCGCTATCAACGTATTCCCCAGATTTTTCTAATATTTTTAGACACTTTCATGCTCATAATATTTCCACTCAGTACTTAAGTTCTAAATTTTGAAGATCGCAGATGAGTATCCAGATAAACTAAGAAAAATTGAAAATGTTTATCTGGATTACGTTCTTTAAGAAGACTTAGTGTTTATGTGTGTGCTAACCGAACTTAGTTTCATTTGCTGAAGCTCATTTGTCCAGTTTTCTTAGGGTTGTCTTTTGATCTCTGATTACCGAAATGATTGCTGAATCGTATCAATAAATACCTGAGAAACTAGTTTTTTTTTTTTGTTGGTTGCTTCACTTAGCGCTTTTTACTAATAACTCGGTAGTAACAGTTTTTTCTGACTTTTGCCTTATACTTTTCTATTCAAATACCCAAAGGCCGGGTTTAATACCAAGAAAGTTGGATTCTAAGTACCCAGATTCGGGAAAAAGGGGTCTGTTTTTCTTTTGGATCTTTTTGTGGGTGTGGCCCGCCAACTGAAAACAGCAGTTTCCTTTTTTTTTTAATACAATGAAGAATCCGTGTACTGAATCTTTAAATGATATCGTTTGGATTTTTCTCAGATTTTAGTACGTTTGGAATCCAGGTTTTCTGGGTAGTGAAGTCGGGTCTTGAGATTTCAAAAGGATGCTTTTGTAAGACGAATGATAGTTCCGCTGTCCGCTTCTTGATTGGGGAGACTTTCGCTGAACGGAAAATCAGGTATGGTAAAAGGGAAAGGGACGTATGAAGATGTGATACAAAGCAACTTTTACCGCTTGTCAAGCCATATTGGATATTACCGCGTCTAGACTATCCATTTTTTGGAAAAATGGGACGAAAATCTGGGAATGTAGACAGGTCTTCCGTTCCATTTTTTCGTTTTCTGGGCAGGAATAATCAGAGGGTAAGAAAATTGAAAATCGGATGGAAGTGGTAGAATGTATAGCTTTTCTGGAAAATGCCAGAAGAAGGAGACAATTAGACACGATAAGTGATAAATAAAAATAGTTGTCTAAGATGGTTTTGAATAGAAAAAAAGGCAAATTGTCTAGCTGAGGGTTTAGATTTGTTTTTATAGATTTTGGCTCAGGAAAATAGACTTGATGAGGATGGCTGATAAATTTGTACAAATATTTTATGAAAAAAGCAACCAGGTTTTTGAAAAAACAGCCAAGTCTGGACGACTATTCCTTTTTCCAGATTTCCGTCCCATTTCCCCAGATAGTCTGGACGCGCAATATGGCTGCGAAGCGTGACTTCAATTCTTGGGTGGGAAGTTCAAATAACGATGAAACGCGAATGCGTCGACACGTTTTTTTTTGAACTTTGGTTAGTTGTTTTGGCCTAAAATATCTTTCGTAGATTCTACTAATCCTCCAGTACGTTTACACGTCGAAATAATGCTAGGAATATTGATAATCAGTTGTTAGTTACAACTAGAAACCCCGTTTCACTGTACTTCAAATTACGCGGCTTGATTTTTACGTCATCATTGTGCAGTCCTATGTTATATAACCTAAAAACGGTACTGGTGCATTATATAGGCCTTTTTAAAAAGTCAAGTTTGGTTAATGCTAATGAAATAAAAAAATAGGATGAATATATAATAGTTTAGAAACAAATTTGGGCTAAATATTTGCTTATTAGGGGGGTGGGGTGGGTGTTGGATATAGCATAAATTAAATACATAACCTAACCTAACCTAGGTACCTTCCCCCCCTCCTTAAACCCCAAAAAACAACAATATGAAAATCGTAAATGCAATGAAAACCACGCTTTACATTGCATTACTCTATAGCGGTTTCATGAATTAACCCGTCTGGTGGGTTTTTGGCGGCTGATTTCCTTGTAAAGGCCCATACAACGCACCAGTACCCAAAAAAACTGTATTCCGGGATTTTTTTCGAAATTTCGGATTTGTTTTTGGAAGAAATATCGGGATTTTATTTTTGAGCTGATAGCAACCCTGCTTGTACTATCATTTTCATTAAGAGTTTCCGGAAGCCATTGTTTTTTCAGGAGTAGAGAGGCGATAGCCTCAGCCTCTCTACTCCTCATTTCACAGCCTCATTTAATTAAAATAGTAAGCACTTAGTTCTTTGTATCTTCAATAAATGTAGGTCAATATATACCATATTATTATGGTATATATACCATATTATATATAATCATATTATTGAGTTAGGACTAGTGAATACACCATTCAATGCCTTTTTTATGCTGATTACGAATATAATAAGTATTTCTATCGGAGATGAATTTCAGCCCCCATATATATGCCAATTCAGGGTTAGGTATAGCCTATATAGGGGGGGGGGGCTGAAATTCATTTCCAATAGAAATGCTTATTAGGGCTATATTTGTAATCAGCATAATAAAAGGCATTGAATGGTGTATTCACTTTATTTGAAACTCAATAATATGATTTGGTTTATATTGAAATTCAAATCATATTATTGAGTTTCAAATAGAGTGAATACACCATTCGATGCCTTTTTGGTCAATATATACTAAATCATACATGACTATTGAGTTTTAAATAAAGTGAATACACCATTTGATGCCTTTTTTTATGCTGATTACGAATATAGGCCTAATAAGCATTTCTATTGGAAATGAATTTCAGCCCCCCCCCTATATAGGCTATACTTAACCTAACCCTGAATTGGCATATATGGGGGGGGGGGGGGTTTCGAAATTCATTTCTGATAGAAATGCTTATTATATTGGTAGTTATTTAGCCTTGGCCCCCTCATAGGAGAAATGTTAAGAAAACAATTCTTACTTTAAAATATGTATAATGATCCTAGTTTTTATATTATCCAAGGGGAGAACCTTTATCATCAAGTCTTTCCTCTAAAAATCCTCAAAAGTGAAAAAGTTTCCAAATATCACCACGTTTTTAATTCAATGCTTAAGTCTTTTGAAATTGCCACTGTAAACTGCTGCCAAATAAATTGTTTTATAGATAGCGTTTAGCACGTGTTTTAGCATGTGTGTCAAAAAACGTGTTTAAAGAAAAAGTGTTTTATGTGACAATAAAATTATGTCTTTTAGACTCTGGGGGGTTGGGGGTGGGTTGGAAACCATCAAGGTGAAGGTGCTGTACAGCAATTGTTTATAAATCATAACATTTTGCCAACTACTATGTTTTGCCCTGATTGTGAAAATGAATGCTATTTTGATGAATTACTACGAAATAGATTCCGATGTAATAAAACAAGATCAGGAGTGGCATGGACATAAAATTATTAAAAAAAAGTGCAGTTTTAGTCAAAGTATTAATAAAGGGACTTGGTGCAAACAAGCAAACATATCATATCAACAAATAGCAGAGATTATGGTGATTTTTTGCAATTTAGATAGAGGAGCTCATATTCAGCAGTTTATGGTTGATGAAAACCAGCATATCATCAGCAAAATGCTGTTGATTGGCAAAATTTTTGTTGCAAAATATGCATTGACTTTATTGACAACACAGTTCTAAATTGGGTGGTCCTGGAAAAATAGTGGAAATAGATGAAGCAAAGATAGGGAGAGAAAATACAATAGGGGACGCTATATTGAAGGACAGTGGGTGTTTGGAGGTATTGAGAGAGACACTAGAAATTTTTTTGTTGTTCCCGTTCCTGACCAAATGCCAACACTCTATTAGAAATTATGAAAGAGTGGATACATCCAGGTACAACTATAATTTCTGATTGCTGGAGCTCATATAATAGATTAGGCATGCAAGGTTTTTGAACACTTAACTGTCAACCATTCATTGAATTTTGTGGACCCTGTGACCAGGGCCCACACACAAAATATTGAAACATCTATGGCATTCAATGCAAGAAGTGATTCCCAAGTACAGGAGATCGGACAAACATATGCTTGGATATCTTGCCGAGTTTTATTGGAAAACCTTTTTTCCCAATAAAGGGGCCAGAAAAAATGAATTATCTATTGCTACAGGCTGCTGAACTATATAAACCAGATACTCATCATCCAAATCAAAGTTTACCTGGCACTAGTCAAGGCACCACCAATAAAAATCAAATTTTCTCATCACAAGTGTCTCTATTTAATCATCTGTCAAATCAAGTGTCAAATTATAATTTAATCATATGTATCATGTGATCATTATAAATTAATCACCTCTTCAATTCCCTCTGATTGTGGAACTGCTAGATCATCCTAGAATCAAAAAGGTAATTTTTACATTATTTCATTTCTTTTCATAAAGAGAACCAAACCTAACCTAACCACTGCTATTAATATTTTGTATTTATGCCACTGCTATTCGCCCTTTGCCACTGCTATTTGCCCTTTGCCACTGCTATTTAAAAAAAAAATAAAATAAAAAAAGACAGCATGAACGCTATCTATAAAAGAACTTATTAGGCGGCAATTTAAAGCAGCAATTTAAAAAGACTTAAGCATTGAATTGAAAAATTGGTGATATTTGGAAACTTTTTCTCTTTTGAAGATTTTTAGAGGAAAGACTTGATGATAAAGGTTCTCCCCTTGGATAATATAAGAACTAGGATCATTATACATATTTTAAAGTAAGAATTGTTTTCTTAACATGTCTCCTTATGAGGGGGCCAAGGCTAAATAAATACCATGCTTATATTTTTAATCAGCATAAAAAAAAAGTATTCACTTTATTTGAAACTCAATAATATGATTTGGTAGCCTATATATTGACCTAAATGTATAGTTGTTGGCCTCTTCTGACAGAATTTAGGCAATAAGTAAATAGGCTAAAAGTTCAGGCCTATGCTGTTTCTATGGTTAACCTATTAATTAATGGAGTACATACCCCTACCCTATTAATGTGAAAATATTTTACCTAGAATTGTATCCAAAATCCATTGTTCTCTCAGGTTAAACTGAAGGTTTTTTTGGTAAATATGGGGCAGTCTATAGCCTATTATGGACAAAATTCTACTTTAGCCACTTTTGGCTATCTTGGAAATGGTTTAGGTTAGGAAAATGAAACTTTCAGGGATGGGTCTATAGGCTAAAGTATTGGTAAAAACTTAAGAATTGTGACCCCTGATAAGGAGACATGTTAAGAAAACAATTCTTACTTTTAAATATGTATAATGATACTAGTTAACATAGGCTATTATCCAAGGGGAGAACCTTTATAATCAAGTCTATCCTCTTTTTTTCCTTTCTTCTTTTTCAAATTAAAAGAAAAATTTACAATTTTCTCCATGCTAGCCTAGAAATGCAATGCCTAAATCTTTTGAAATTGCTGCTATAAATTGTTTTATAGATAGAGTTCATTTGGACAAGTTCCTAACCAAGTGTTGATTTTGAATTGAAGTTAGGTTAGGTTGTATTAATATTTTTGTATTTTTGCCACTGCTTTATCTATCATTAAAAAAAAAAAAAAAAAATAGAATAATGCTATCTATAAGATCAATTTATTTGGCAACATTGCCTACATAACAGGTCTATACCAATTGAAATTTTGACAAAACAACATTTTACCTTAATTTTCAGTTATCAGTTTCTTTTTCTATGGCTTTAGTTCTGAAATGCAATTCCTGATATTTGAGTAGATTTTTAAGCCATATCAATGTTTTTTTTTCCAGATTTTGGAAATGTATTTGCATATCTTTAAAACCTTATAAATTGTGACTAAGCAAAGTTGTGGAGCTGAAAACAATTGTGTTATACTTTATTTAAGGAGAAGATCTATTTCTCAAAGTTTCATTTTTATAACACAAAGATATTTAGAGTAAATGAAAGGTCAGGACTTTTTTTCTATTTTTATACCCTTGTATGTACTGCCTAATTTCATCTGATTTTTTAAGCCAGAATTGCAATTTTAATAATTTTTTGCACTAGCCAAACTGGCGTTTAATAAGTTTCTACAATGAGGAGTTGGAACCTCAGATAAATTTCTCTTTAGTACAGAAACAAAAAGGATTCACAGCGTCAGTCGATGGACGGTCACAATCCTTCCAGAGATTGAACCAAAATTTTGCTTCGAGGTAAGAAGCAACAAGACCAGGGCTTAAGAACAGCCTGAAATAATACCCTCATGGATTTCCTGAAGTTGGACAGCTTGATTTCCGACAAAAGACTGAGCATGGCTGATTTTGGCTACATAAATATCCAGGCTAAGTCTCATGTCATATTTTGACAATTTAATTGATCTTTGCAAAAGATGGAAAGTGGCCCGAACTTTACTCAGAATACAACATGTAGAAGAGGAAAACAAATCAGAATTGAAATATAATATGACTTCAGTCTAGAAACACTGAAGTATTGATATTTTACTTGGCAAATATCTACAAGCAGATGAACTGATTCTAGCCTAAACACTACGGGTTCTTAGCCTAAGAGGAATTACATAATTATTCTGTTCTTTGAAACCGTGGAGTTGGAAAGAAGATGTAATAGGGAGATGGTCAGAAATAGTCCCCACCAATTCAGCAGGAAAATTGAGGGATATAGCGGCATGATTTAGATGAGAATTTCAAGCAGAATTTGATGCTAAGGTTTATGTCTTGGAACATTAATGAAGCCTATTTGAATAAATTACCAGTACTAAATGATCTTATTTCTAGATATTCTGTTATTTTTTATTAAGGAGCGTATTTATAAAAAATATGGGCTTTGGTTTATAGGACTTAATGCAAAGGGCCATACCATACAGAAAAACTTCTCTTTGCAACTCGTTTTTAAATACAATGAGCACTGAGCGACTTGGTATAAGATTACCATCATTTTTCAAGCTGAGTCTTGTGGCTGTTGTTTGTTGGACCAGATGACCTGAAGAATCAATTAGTTCAGTTGTAAATTCCTCTATTGGTATACCGGTGTCAACACCATAAACCACATATTATAGGACTTTTCTACTTCTTTAGAAGTGGCAAAGATTTTGGAACCCTTAATGATTAATTCCTTGGACCTTGAAAGGACTGAATCTGCAGCCTTGTGAGAGGTAAAATAAAGATCTATCAGACCATCTTTTAGGAAAACTACTTCAAAAGTTGAGTTAGCTAGTAAAAATATAGGCTTTCTAATATCCATTAACTGCTCTCTAGTAAAGGGTCGACCATTGGTTTTCTTGATGGTCACAATGTAATAGCATTGCTGATCTAAAGAGCTAGGAAGCGATTCAATTGGTTGGGAATCATCAGGGAGTGATATAATCTCGGGTTGGGGTTCTTCAGGGGGTGATCTAATTGCATCATTTTTTCTTTTTTTTGCCAGGGGTTCACCTGTACTTTTAGCTTGAAGGATGTTTAGGGCTTGTATCCCCTTAAGATGTGTGTTTGATTTAGACATACGAGCCGGGGGGGGGGGGGGTTCAAGTTAATTTTCTTTTTGAAGGCAGGAAAGGTGACACATTTTGAAGACATGAGCTTTCACTGTTCAGAACTATAATTCAAATCCTATAATCCAATTATCAAGAACCAACGTCAGTAATATCACTTAGGAAAGTCCAGGGACATGCATGGTCTGTAAATGTTCAAGTTACACACAGGGAATTTCGACTGGCAAATACCAAGAGTGAAAACACCAAATAGATGTTAACACAGCGGAAGCAGTTCATAGTTTCGGTTTCAATTGCAACTGAACCACCGTGTACCTGAACCCCAAGCAACTGAACTACTGTAACTGAACCACCGTACAAATGAAACCTCTTGTCATTAGGCCCCCATGCAGCTGAACCCTGTGTAACTGAATCCTCGTGTAACTGAACCCTCTTGCAACTGGGCCCCCATACAGCTGAACCCTGTGTAACTGAATACTCGTGTAGCTGAACCCTCCTGCAACTTAACCCCATTTAATGGAGCCCTTGTGCAACTCAACCCCATTTAACTAAACTGTCATGTGACTGAACCCCCATGCAACTGGTCCTTTGTATAACTGAACTCTTGTGTAATTCAACATCCTGTGCAACTCAACCCATTTAACTAAATCCCATTTAACTAAACCGTTGTGTGACTGAACCCCTGTGCAACTGAACCCTTGTATAACTGAACTCTTGTGCAACTCAACCACCGTACTTACATTGGGTAAAACACAATTCATGATATAAATGAAAGTCAAGATGACTAATAAAAAAGCTCGGTTTTGTTGTCACAAAAGCAAAGAAAATCTGACGTCACAAACTCTGAAAGGCAGATTTATTTCTCTTTTTATGTCTGTTAAGGGGGGTTTCCTTCGCCCTGTTACTGTCTACGTGTCAAGGTGTTTAACCCCGCTCTTGCATGGAAAAACCCTCCTGGGGGAAAAAACCCCTCACAGAAAATATGGTTTTCCAAATTTAAATATTTTATTTGAGTTTTGTTATTTTTATTTTAGTTGAGAAGTGCTAAGTAAAGTAGAGAAGAGGAATTAATGTGTAAGCCTTGCCCCCTCCCTCTGTGCCAAAATGTTCTTCTCATGGAAAATCCTCCAGAAACTCCCACCCTTTCTGAAAACTCCCACTCAAAACATGTTTTATGTTTCCCAATAACAAACACTATCTGTAAGCAGTGGACAAATTGCAAAGCTTGAAATTAAAAAAGGTACTTTAACTTCTGCAATTGGGTTCTCTGATTATTTTTTATAGCTAGGGAGAGAAGGAGATACTTTAAAGGCTGCATTTTAATTCCAAAACATCTTCTTGACAAGAGGAGGTTTGATGTAAAAAAAAAATTATAATCCCTGGGCAGTTCTGGTCTTTTTTTTATAAGTCAAAAGGGATTGGATACCAATTGGAGTCGGGGCTGTACCTTTAAAAAGTAGAGGGGTCATGGTTGCTATTTCCAGCTTATCAAATCCAATACTATGGAGTGATAACCTCACTGGTGGATGGCTTTTCATTCTGATGGATGAGTTAACACATGTTTTTTTCTTTGTTAGTTTTTTTTTCTTTTTTGGTCTGATTTACATGATTTTATTGTTTGTTTTAAAGTGTCATGATTAATTATTGGCTGTTTCATTTACAGGCTAGATTTCTGAATTTCAAAATTCAAAATATGGTTGGCTTCTGTGTGCATAAAATTTCCAATACGTATAGCTGCCTTAAGTTTGTTCTATCACCCCTTTTGCAGGTAAATACATATCTAATATTGGACCAATACCACTAGTGTAATGGCCTTCAATGTCTAAATCCTTCATTTTACCTTAAATTTACAGGTCTTGATAAACAGCATGTGATTCACACCATTACACACATAGGGACTAATAAGCATCTGTTTCTCTCTAATCTACAATTTTCTAATCTTGTTCTATAATAACAGTTAATTGCGCTATAATGGCTGTATCAAAATTCTGATTTGATGTGTTTTGGAAAATGATGGACAAGGAGGATGGGCTAGTTGCCCTCTATTCAATTTTGAATCTTAAAAATAGCTTAAGAATTTAAGATTTACAATCAAATGAGCCTCCTCTAAAGTTTAGATGACCATCCCTTCCGTAAATGCCCCTAGATTGTTGCTTTTATGTCCCCAGAGCAAAAGTTACAGCCTTTGTCCCCAGATTCCTGGGGGTTGTGAGAACCCTAAAGATCTTCTCTTATTATCTTTGGACAATTTTTGAACAAAATGGATATCTCAAAATTCATATCAGATAAATTTTGGGGAAAAGGGCCGTTGGGAACGGGGTAGTTTAATTCTGATTACTGTGACTCTAAAAAACGGGCACTAGAACTTCTGGTAATTAATCAAATGAGATCACTCAGAAGTAAAACCGACCAACCCTTCCATAAAAACTGTGTGCCAATGAGGTATAACTTATGATCCTTGCCCTGAGGGCTGTGAGGGGGGGGGGGATTTAATCCCCAAAGACATAATTAGTCAATTCGTCAACTATGCTGAACAAATGAGAATCTCAAAATGTTGATTGCATGGGAAAGGATAGGAGTGGGGAGGGTAGTTCCCATGCAAACTTTCATTTTCCAACCGAAATGAAAACCCTTTCAAAGTTTTTTTCAACAAATCATTCATTGCGAAGTACCTTTGAAAAAAAAGGATGAGTAAATAATAAATTGTGACTGCGTCGCTCTTTACTTAGGTAGCACTATTGTCCTGCCTTTGATTTCACCCATTGTAGGTTTATTTTTTAGGGGAGAGGTAGGCATCATCATGTCTCTTGCGCCATCTGATTGGCCTATGATCTAAAGGCTAAAACTTACACATACACATTTTCTTGTTTTGGTTAGGGGGGGGGGAGGTATAGCTTTATAATTATATGGGGAATCTAAAAACAAATAGTGGGAAAAATTATAAATACCTTGATATTTTGGGTAAGAGACATGGATCTGATTCTTAACAAGCCCAGACGCTCTCAAGCTCCTAGGATAATATAGGAATTACTTACTTACTTAGACTTGGGTCTTCCCACACCAACTGGTGCATAAGGTGACAACGGTGCCTCTCCATGACGACTTCTCTTGGGCTTTTGACCAAAGTTCTTTGATTGATGATTTCAAAAGGGCAGCATCCTTCTCAAGGCATTTGCTGAGTTTTACCTTCTGTTGCCCACGTCCTCTGATGCCAGAAGGAACACAACACCACACATAATGGGGTAGGTAGCCCTCTCCCATTCCATCGACCGACGATGTGAATCTTCTTGCTTCTATACAAAAGAAAAATTTATCTGAGGTTCCAACTCCTTATTGTAGAAACTTATTAAACGCCAGTTTGGCTAGTGCAAACAAATGATAAGAACTGCAATTCTGGCTTAAAAATTTAGTTGAAATTAGGCAGTACAGGCAAGACCGTAAAAAAAAAAAGGAATTCAGAGACAATTTTACCACATGGGGCGCATTTGCCTTTCAGAAAGCTAGAGCTAAAATTCAATCTTTATTAACTGATATCAGTACCAGATTCCGAAATCCAAACTAGTGAAGCATTTTTTAACAGACAACATGCGCTTTTGGGGTCAAAATGTTCTGTTTTCAGTTTTCAGGCCCCTAGTTTTACAAAAAAGATACTTCTCTCAGTTCTCTTGTACGCCAGAGAATTAAATAAAAGCGGAAATGAAAGAAGATCTAATAAATAAAAAAAAAAAACACTTGACAAATATCTAAGGTGATATTCTACATCACTTTCAGACTGATATCCAGAATTCTTTCCTATCAACAACAGAAAAGGGTGATTAAAGAACTAAAAAAGAAATGTTTACTCTGTATACTGATCTTACAATATAGATTATATAATACAAAAACAATGAAGCTGGAGGTGCATCTGACATAGATAACAAGTAGATGGGATTTTCTGATGAAGAACAAAAGAGAAGCATATTTCTTGAAAGTCGTTTCCCCCCAAAATGTCATTTAGATAAGAAGCATCAAAGTTTACTTTCTTATGCAATGTTTCTATGTCATGGCAATTCTAAGCTTCAGAAAGATGCAAATTAGTGTCATTAAAGGATGTGAACCGAGTTAGAAGAACAATATGCTTTGTAGTTTTCAAGAATATTAATTAAAAACGACAAGAAGAACCGAGTGAAAGAAACTAGACCAGCCGTAATAGCTGCAACTATCAATAAAATTGCAGGCTAATATCAATGTGTAAAAGATTTTTTTCATGAAATGGAAGCTAAAGACATACATATAAGACAAAAGTCTACTTGGCTAAGTCCTTTAACACTACCGGGTGTTATTTCATTTGTGTTTCCCTTTAGTAAACTTCAAGTCAGTTTTTGTACATTTTTTTAATCAAATATGAAATTTATCTTCAACTATTATCCAAATCATTATCAAAGTTTGGGAAAAAAGAAAGTAAATATAAATTTAATTTCTAGATAATAGCAAATTCTTCTATTATCATTCAAAATTTTCCGAGAATTATGTTTTCATTCTCATCGGTTCGTTTTTGTAACGTTTTTGTATTGGTTCATTTTTGTAACGGTTCGTTTTTTTATATGTCACTGTTAAATCTATTCACCAAAGCGGGCGTAGAAGTGAAGTCCTTGCAACACTTCCCCAGACAATTTGACCAAAGTCAGTCTAAGTGTGTATTGTAGAAAATAACTTGAGGGTAGCTGTTGAAACGTGCCGCCTAATTGATACGCGCTACTTATATACATAATTTTTGGAAATGAGTAATCCATCAAAACAACTTGTGGGTTGTGGGAGAGTGTCCTCCTCAAAAACATATTTTCTATCTGGAAATCAACTACGCTGGACAAAATGGCTATCTCAAAATTTTGATTGGATGTGTTTGGGGGAATGATTGGCGTGGGGGGGGCTGGTTGCCCTTCAATCACTTTTGACTATTAAAGAGGGCACCAGCCACTCCAATTTTCAATTGAATGAGGCCTTTTTGAAGTTTCTAAGACAACTCCTTTGATACAAAGTGCCCTGGTATGGAAAAAAAAAAATAATATATTGTGCCAACATCGTTCTTTACTTAGGCAGTGCAATTGTGCTGCCTATGATGAGGAGCTGCCATTGCCTAATACGATGCAAGATTTAGCCAAAGTCAATTCCGAAAGCCTTATGATGAACAGAAATAACAAGAATGGTTTAAACAATTTCTTCTGATATAAACATTGCAGCAACAAAACTATTTTTTGTACTTCTTTGTTAGCTGGTACACACTCGAGAATTTACATCACGAGCATGAGACAATAACGGTTTTCATGGTCTTTTTACCAGGCAATCATCTTCGGCTCGGTAAGAAACTACATTGTAGCTAAATTTTGATTAAATATTTAGTTGGTATTTTGGTTAGATTGGGTTAAATTAGGTTAGGTTGGGTTAGTTTAGGTTACGTATTTAATATAATGCGGTCTGGGCGGCCATTTTCCATAATTCTTTGTTGTAGTTTCCATAATTTTGTTACTGAAGTATTATATTTTTATCATATTTTGGTATATTTCATTATTATTAGCCTAACTTCAATTCTGAAATGTTTAATAGCTAACAAGGAAGTACCCTATTTTTTGCGCCATTAGAATTTTTTTAAGTTATATTTACAATTAGCCTAGGTGAATTTCGTATGTATAAATTATTTTTGGTATCTATTTCTTATCAAGAGTTCGTTATAATTGCGTGTTAGAAACAATTTTCGAATCAGGAAACTTTTTTGTCCAACTCAAGTATCCAGGTATTAAGAACCGTTATTCAAATGATGTATTTCAATTGATCAGCCTGATCACCAATACCGATATTCAAAAGGAAGCTGCAGTGCCAAACGTTGTAAATCAATAAGTCCTAACCAGGGCTGTATCTCTGATTCTATTTTTTCTTAGGTGGGTATTTTACAAAAAGATTTTTCTGGGGAGGGGAGGGGAAGGGGTTACACAAAAAATTATTTATATCCATTTTTTTGTCGTTTTTACGAGTTAGACAAAAATTTTGGGAAGGGGTGGGCTCCTAACCCCTCCTGGAAACGGCCTTGATCCTAACCTATCCATATTAAAATATCGAATATTAAGAAACAGCTAATGAAACAGCTAAGAAACAGCTAATTTAGTGGTGCTCGCCCTTCAAGAATTTCCTCAAGAATGGCTCTTCTTCTTCTGGCACAATTGGGATCGCCACAATTGCCACATGCAGCAAAATAGGGACAGTAAAATACTTTAAAATCTGTGAATATCAGAAAAAATTGAGTTTTTTCAACAATAGTTGATACAAAAGTCCCCAAGTTCAGTCTACTCACACTGAGAGTAAATGATCGATCAATGAAAATCTCCTTTTCATCACTGTCACAAATCACTGTCATTTTCACCTGATTTGGGGAAATTGGCTCCAACTTTGTCCATCCCCCTCCCCCCTGTATTTATCGAAATTACGTCACTGGTAATCATTTAACGGAATTATCCCATATTCTGTTGAATGTTCATTTCTGGATCCAAATCAGTTCCTTGATTTTTTTATTTGTTTTATTTTAGGCTAGCCTTGCCCAAGGGTGTCAAGGGGGGGGGGGTATATGCCCCCTAGATTTTTTTCTCCTTATTAGATCTCAGAATTTTTATTGGTGTTTTCAATGGAAAAATTAAAAAAAGTACCAATATCCCCCCCCCCCTGGGTTTTTGATAAATAGTATAAAGGCTATAAATTTCATTCAATGTATAGGCTACAAGATTCTGTAACTGATTTCAGGACTAGTTGAACATTCTACCTGATCCCTATTTGTATCCTCTTTTTGTTGTTGGTTGATTATTAATTAACCTGTGAATTCAGAGCTAAAGTATGGTCACATTATTCTAACAGTACTCATGGAATCATGTAGGTCTATGCTATGTATTGTACAATCCAACTTTTTGTTAATTGATGCCACTGGTGTAGCCTAAGGAAAAATATTAAATAGGAAAACTAGAAAGACAGCCTAGCATTCTATTCCCCACGCAATGCTCTTTCCAGATCTTTTTATTACCCTCATCAGTATGTCCCAGTCAGCCTCCCTCCCTTCAAATGTGTTAGATAGGCTAGACTAGTTCTAGGCTATGCAAAGGTTTCCTGGTTGTATGAGTACTTCTTTAAATTAGATTTATTTGGCGTTCCGGATCAACTATTAGCCTACATGCTAAACAAGCACACAAAATTCACCCCAAAACCTGTAAAAAATTAAATGTCAGTATAGCCTGGGACAAGATCTGGTCCATTAGGGGTTATAATGTAACCATGATAATTGTGACTAAGTATTGTTGGTCGTAAACTTATAGCAGTTTAAATTATTGACTAAAACTAAAGTTAAAGTTTAAATTTAATTTCAGGAGTAAATAATTTACTCCTGGAATGAACGTTTTTAAAGAAACATTTTATTGTTTTTAGAGGGAAGCCAGCGAGGCTTTCCACTCCAATAAAGTGGTGCAGTATCACTCCTACGTCAATATCAGGTGATAGCCGTGGTATCTTCTGCCTCAGGGACGACAAACCTTTCGCTTTTCTTGCGCATGAAACTAATCGTAGCTTCACCTTCAGCAATGTCCTGCACTCAGCCAACATAGCAGCGGGTTGAGTTCTTTAGCTGGAACTTGACCAGGACGTAATCTCCTACTAACAAGGAAGATAGGCTGAACGGAACGGCACGTCAATCATTATTGTCTTCTTCAGTAAGATGTAATGAATTATCAGATGAATCATCTAGCTAGAGATCTACCACGGGCGTCTGCTTTGGTTGTTTTTGCTCTCCCCTTTCAGGCTTTTTGCCTCAATTTCTTCCCATTTCTAGAGTGTCACTGAGTACTATGGTTATGCCTGTTGTGCGACGCTTACTAGAACTTGTGTCAAAATTTACCATAAGTTGGAAAGGTCTAATCATTTCTGGGGTTATTCTTGCCAACTGAGTGTCTTGCAGGCTGGTAGTTGATGCGAGAGAGAGAGAGAGAAGATGGCACTGTTACCCATTGTTGTAGACCAAATGGTGCACTGAGTAATATATACCATTGGAATATATATTCAGAGGGTATGTTTTTTTTTACATTGATATGCAATGTTTCCAAGGGTTATTCAGCTCTTTTTCGAACCTACAATAATTCTGTTTTGTTAGTCCTTAGTACATCTAAGTTTAGAATACTAATGGATAATAGTTATCATTCCGTAGTCAGTGTTCAAAATAGATTTTTTTTTATTAAAATATAATTCAAATGTTTATTTTAATTTTGGGTTGCTATGGGCTATCAAACTGTTATCCTCACTTGTTTCATTAGTTTTTTTTTCTGGTAATAACGTCTGATTCTTTTGTACTTTAGGTAAAAAGTACTGGATATTCCAAAATAAAGGGCAAATTGGGTATCCTAAAGCAGATTACACGACTATTACAGCTGTACCAAAGGCTGATGCTACGAAGAAATTTAAAGCCATATGTGCAAAGGCTACCGCTAAGGAATGGAGCCCCTTGGACTACGAATCTTGGGCACAGGTAAATAGATGTTTCGAAAAAATTACTATCTCAAGCCCCGATGGGCCGAATTCTAATTCCGAAATCCCGATGATTCTAATGAAATTAGAATCTAATGAAATTCTAATGAAAGAAATCCCAATGATTCTAGAGCTGCAGAGATGTGTGAAAAAATCGAAAAGGCATTTAAATATCTAAAGTCTGAATTAAACAAAGAGGAAGGAGGCTACCCTAGTAGCGGTACACTAGCAAAAAGATAAAGGGATTTTATTAGCACCTACTACTAGTAGCAAGTTGTTGCAGCGCCAAGCCTTTTCCGTGGATGGGGTGGGAGGGTGTAAAGAGGGAAGCGTTTAATAGAATAGGATGGAGGAGGAGCGTGCGTAGCTGTGTTGGCGTCGGGTGGCTTGGTGCTGCGTTGAGTTGTTAGTAGTAGTAGCAATAGTTTTTCTGGAACTGAGTTCAAATACTTATTAACAGGGGCGTAATATGATATGGGGCAGGGGGTAACTGCCCCTCCAGAACCAAGTTTACCCCCCAAAACTCAGTTTGTTTGCTAAAAATCTTGTCAAAACTAAGATAAGTCTGCATAATTCAAGGATCTAGAAAAACAGGTCAGTTTTCCTTAGTATGTCTTTTCCTTTATGTCAAAGTACAGATAATTTTTCAGTTTTCACTGTCATTTTCACCTGATTTGGGAAAATTGGCTCCAACTTTGTCCCTCCCCCTCCCCGCTGTATTTATCAAAATTACGTCACTGGTAATCATTCAACGGAATTATCCCATATTCTGTTGAATGTTCATTTCTGGATTCCAAATCAGTTCCTTGATTTTTTTATTTGTTTTATTTTAGGCTAGCCTTGCCCAAGGGTGTCAAGGGGGGGGTATATGTCCCCTAGATTTTTTTCTCCTTATTAGATCTCAGAATTTTTTATTGGTGTTTTCAATGGAAAAATTAAAAAAGTACCAATATCCCCCCCCCCTGGGTTTTTGATAAATAGTATAAAGGCTATATTTCATTCAATGTATAGGCTACAAGATTCTGTAACTGATTTCAGGACTAGTTGAACATTCTACCTGATCCCTATTTGTATCCTCTTTTTGTTGTTGGTTGATTATTAATTCACCTGTGAATTCAGAGCTAAAGTATGGTCACATTGTTCTAACAGTACTCATGGAATCATGTAGGTCTATGCTATGTATTGTCCAATCCAACTTTTTGTTAATTGATGCCATTGGCGTAGCCTAAGGAAAGAGATATTAAATAGGAAAACTAGAAAGGCAGCCTAGCATTCTATTCCCCACGCAATGCTCTTTCCAGATCTTTTTATTACCCTCATCAGTATGTCCCAGTCAGCCTCCCTCCCCTCAAATGTGTTAGATAGGCTAGACTAGTTCTAGGCTATGCAAAGGTTTCCTGGTTGTATGAGTACTTCTTTAAATTTGATTTATTTGGCGTTCCGGATCAACTATTAGCCTACATGCTAAACAAGCACACAAAATTCACCCCGAAAACCTGTAAACAATTGTCTGTATAGCCTGGGACAAGATCTGGTCCATTAGGGGTTATATAATGTAACCATGATAATTGTGACTAAGTATTGTTGGTCGTAAATTTATAGCAGTTTAAATTACTGACCTAGGATTAAGGTGGGTAAAATTCTAGACAAGCTTCTTCTTGCTATCTTGGAGAAGGATCAGGTTCGGAAAATGACACTGGTGCTGCACTATCTATTCGCAGAAAAGTGATTTTACATCAACACAAGAATTCCATGGCCAAGTATAAATTGTCAGATGTTTCCCTCAAATTTTTGAGGATTTCTCCTAAAATTTTGTTACAACGCTTGGGTCTACAACTGTGTAAGCTTTAAATCCACCCCTGCCTGAGGGGAATTTTCTCCTTATTCCTAGGTCACTTATTTAAACTAATTAAAGAATAAAATATAGAGCCTATCATAAATTTTCAGTTTAATGGAATTTCAAAATAGCCTGTAAGGCAAATTTGGAGCATTAACAACCTTGATGATAAATTAAAAAATCTTATCAGATATAACAGTAATTTCAATAAGTATTCAAAAAATTTTCAAATTTTCTCTTGACAAATGGGCTGGACTTATGATTGTGTGATCTCAATATAACAATTGTGTAAATTTCAGTACTGTCTGCGTTTTCTAAAATTGTAGAAAAAGCGTCGTATAATTGGATATATATATATATATATATATATATATATATATTTTTTTTGAAAAATCAGAATTGTTTTCAAAGCTTCAATTTGGCTTTCAAAAGGGACATGGGATTCAGCATCCCATGATTATCATTAACCAGTTTGTGAGTGATTGTATTAACAAGGAGAAATTCTTGCAAGCCTGTTAAATAATTTCTGAGACCACACTGGCTAATCATGATAAAACTTAAAATCGCTAAGAAAGGAAGAAAACGAGGACAATTAACAGTCAGTGAAAAAAAAATGAAAAATTATGCAAATATTTTATGTTTTATGCAAGCATCTTCTTGGACATTCAAAAAGCGTTCGACTCAATTTGTCATTTGATTTGATTTTCTAAGTTTAATAATTCGGGGGTTCGTAGCAAAAGCATTGGATTTAGTAAAATCTTATATTTCTGAGAGAACACAAGTTACTGTAATTAATGTCGATTAGAATAACAAGAATATCAAGAATATTGAATCTACAGAATCATAAGAACGTCGACTAGAATAACAAGAATATCGTCGACAAGAATATCAAAAGCCTTAGTAATAGACGTGAAATAATCATTTGAGACTTTAATTTAATAACTCTTAAGATTAAAACTCGAAACGACCAGATTACTATTAAAGAATAAATTAAGCCCAAAAACCACAAAAATTAAACAATTAAATGTACAACAAGCCTTAATATCACTCGTACTCTAAAATGGTATATAACATGGATAGTTACAGTAGTATCTTTGGGCTAGTAGGATATATTATTATATCCTTTATCTAGGCCTAGTTTCTCGAGTTTGCCTCTCGGTAGACAAATGTGACTCGGATAATAAATAGTTGAACTTGGAAATCTGATCAGTGGCCGTTTTATTCGGAGAGGGGTATTTGCCCTGGGCTCAGAAATTTAAGGGACATAAATACAAATAATTATTCTAAAAGTTTTAATCACTTGGTAATTTGGATTTTTTTTTAATAGAGTTGAGGATGCAGTTAATAAATGAAAATAATTAATGAATTATTAATAAAATTAAATTAAATAATAATATTTTAAGAAAGATAATAATAATTAAAAAATGAATTATCAACTGATTAGTAAAACAAAAATTTATTACAAGAAATATTATAGGTAACAATTAAACTAAGGTAGTAATAATTGAAAATAAGTTTGTTATTAAATGAAAATTTTATTAAAATCTGGCCCAAAAATTTTAGGGTACAAGGGAGGGGGACTAATCAAGATTTTTCCTTGGCACACGATAGGCCAGAACTATCACTGACTCTAATTCGATCGTAGCATCGCACGTTACGTAAAACTGACATTATTTTTCGCCAAAAGCCTTCCACAAATTTGTTCAATTAAAATTTTATGGTTATAAGAATTGTTTTGAAGCATTCACTAGAATTTAATCCTTACACTCCAACTTAGATTGTTTTGAAAATGAACCTTAGAAAATCAGTTTCAAATTTTTTGCGAAAGTTTTTGACAAAACTAATAAAGCTGTTAAGCACCAGGGTAGCTCTAAGGTCAAATTATAATCAAAATTGTAAAAATGGGTATGCTCAAGCCGCAATAGAGACACACCTTGGAATTAGAACTACAACTAAGACATGTAAATATATGTGTTCTACGTTAATTATAACTTCCCACCTGTGAAGCGATTATGGTAGAATGCCAGTGGCGTAATTTCATCAAAATCTATGGGAGGCGGGCAAAGTTGAAGCCAATTTTCCCAAATCATGTGAAAATGACAGTAAACACTAAAAAATAAGCTATTTAGTACCATAAAGGTAGTATTTAGTACTATAAAGGTACTTTGTAGTACTGTAAAGATAAATATAAATTTTAAAATCTGATGTGCTTTTGTTGAGGCTTGAATTATGCAGATTTATTTTAGTTTTGAAAATATTTTGAAACAAACTAAATTTTAGCTGGGCGGACAAAGCGGGGTCTTGGTAGGGGACAAACTGAGCTCTGACTGGGGCAGTTGCCCCCCTGCCCCATAGCAAATTACGCCCCTGTAGAATGCTACAATATTTTTGAAGAATTATATCTTTATTCCACCCTAATTTGAATTAAAGCTTAGGTTTAAAGCTTAGTAGAAAATCGGTCTTGCTTCAATAATCAAATATCTTTGATGAAACTGCAGTATGAAAAGACATTTAATTGCTTAAAGAGCAAAAAAAATGGTAATCGCAAATATATTTGTAAATATTTTAACAAGGGATTACAACAACTTGAAAACCGTAAAAAGAAATCAAAAAGTTTGAAGCTTAGTAGAATTCGTTATTAGAAATCGGATTTGCAGTATTATCAAATATCTTTGAATAGAAATCAGTATGAAAAGACATTAAATTGCGTAAAAAGCAAAAAACTGATAATTGCAAAAATATTTGTTTATTTTAACAAGGGATTACAACAATTCAAAAACCTAAAAAAAAGTTTGAAGTCTGGTCGTACATATCGTTGTTAGAAATTGGAGTAGCTTCAACAATCAAATATATTTGAACACAATTAGTATGAAAAGACATTAAATTGCGTAAACAGGAAAAAATTGGTAATTGAAAAAATGCTTCCATATATTTTGACAAAGGATTGCAAGACACAGTATTGAAAGATATTAAATTGCTTAGTAAAGAGCCACTCACTGGTAATTTCAAAAATATTTGTTTATATTTTAACAATGGATAACAACAATTCAAAAACATTACAAAAGAAAATTAAAAATTTGAAGCTTAGTAGAAAGTTGTTTGTTAGAAAAACACCTATTTCTTTTCTTATAAGCCCAATGGCTTTTTCAGAAATGAAAAAAAAAAGTTGAAAATTGTTCAAGTTCAGTTCAGAATCGCTAAAGTTATTATGTAAAATGCAAAAATATTTACGGTGCCTGAGCAATAATTTTATGTTTTAATTCAAACTAGAGTTTTGTCGGAAAATTTTAGAAATAGCTTTTTTTTTGTAAGATAAAATCAACTCGCTACGTCATTAAGCTTATTTAAGTTATTAAGTTATTTAATGTCATCAGGAAGGCCCAAAAAAACGAAAAGTTTCAATTATTACAAACAATTATTCGCTGTTTGGCAAGGGATTGCAACAATTCAGAAACCTTAAAAAAGAAAACCCAAAGTTTCAAGCTGAGTACATATATATACATAATAATAATAAGTACATAATAATCAAATATCTTTGAACAGGCACAGTATGAAAACATTATATTGTGTAAGAAACAAAAAACAGGTAATTGCAAAAAACAGGTAATTACAAGAACAAGCAGAAAAATTATCAAGTTATCAATGCGCTGGAGCTCCCACTATTAAAAAAAGAAACTCTAGGTATTGCCGATATTTTTAAGACTTGAATTTTACCGTGGGCACCCCAACATGAAACCGAATGTTAATGTTAATCGAATTTCTCAGGCCTTCGTCTCACATCTCTGTTGAAAATCTTTGAACTTGGTGAATTTATATAGCATTTATGTAAATTTTTATTTTCTTTGTTTCTATTTCAGATGCCACCAGCCCACCTGCCACCTGCCACCTGAACGTAGTCTATTTGCTGTTATTTTCATGATTTGAGTTATAGAAGACGTCAGTTAAACACAATCACTGGAAATAATAGCATAGACTACTTGGAACTACTAAAATTCACTGGACACAACCACTGGATATAATAGCATAGACTACCTAGAATTACCGAAATTTACTTCAAAGGTCCTTAAAATTCGCTTCACAAAAACAAGAATCAGCTCCACCCATACTTTTTGTAGACCTCTTTTTAGTAAATATATTGACATTTTGGAAAATTGTATAAGTATGAACTTATGGGCTGTAGAGACAATTAAGAAATTTAAGGGTTGTTCAGGCAAACTTTTTGGTCTGAGGTTTTTTCTAATATGTTTTTTTATCGAAGATTTGTAGACATACCACCTCACTCGATATAGTTGTTGATTGCAAGTGTCCAAGCAAAGTGTCTTATTTGGGTGATCCTGTTATAGTTAGTTAAAAAACATCTGTTCCCCCAATAAAGGCCAAATTTTTCTTCCAAGCGGCTTGGAACAACTTACCTAAGCAAGTTCTTGGACCAAGGGGGCCATAGTGTATAAAAAAATGATTCAGCGACAAGGTCCATCTAAAAATCTTAGTTTTGACTGGTTGAAAACCTGTTATTGAAATTTCTTGTTACGAAGATTATTTTGAAACTTTGAATTGCTTTATCAATAAAGTTATTACATCTTCATGCACCTGTATTTTAACATTGTTATTTATGGGAAGCTTTTGGACAAAATCAAATACCAACGAAACTAGTAATTCTATCCAAGACAAAAAAAAAAACTGAATCAACAATTTGAACTAAATCAAACAATTAAAGTATACCGATATAAAATGTGTCTTATTCCATTCAGCATTCCATTTTGTTTGTATACTTCAATATTAAGGCTCTCAACTTACTGACTCATAGACGTCAGTTCATGGAAATTAGAAGAGTTAAACGGTGTATGTGTAAATACGTATATTTAAAATACATTTTTACAGTCCTCCTATACAAATGAGGAGCTATTTCAAGACGCAGGTTCTGTTTTTTACATTTTACTCACATGAGTTTGAATACATCTTAGTTTTAGCAAGGGCTAAAACTGCCACTCTTAGCAGCTTTAGGTGTTGACTTTTGCGAAACATAACATATATGTTCGCTTATGACAGGTAAAAGTACGGATGATCCCCGTTATATTTCTACAGTAAATCGCAGTTTGGCGCACTCGGTGGTTTACCACTTAGTAAATCACTGGGACAAAATAATACACGCCCCCTTCCCTTTAATGCATACTTTCAACTATAAGGTAGAAAGTCTACCATTGACAAGCATATTCAACCTTGTTTAAACCATTCAAGGAATCTCAATTTTAAGCTTCACCTTTACTAAACTTGGATTTAAGCTCCTCCTCCTAAAATGAATCAGATCCACCGATTGACCATCTCATTCTATCCAATTTGCTTCTCAAACAATTCACAAGTTTTTCGACTTTTCTAAAACGTGCTATACTCTCTATCTTCCTTCTAAGAAGCAGTAGAAATCCAAGCTTTTTTATGCCAAAATTATTTTCCTTTTCATTACCATTGTTCGTTAGGTTATTACATTACTACAGTTACCATTCGGACCTCTTCTTCAGAAAGCCAAACAAATTGTTCAAGGTTTGTATAGTCACCATAAATTGTTTTTGTTAATATTTGGGTTAGCCTTCTTTTAGATGACAAGATAACCATTTTAATTTTTCAGTGCGGTAATAGTATTTGGAAATGCCATAAGATACTGTGCGTAAGACCAAACACGTGTGCAAAAAGTCATTACAAAGAGGTCCTATATATCGAAAGGGAGAAGGGGGAGACAAGGCACAGATCCAAAGAAACATAAAAATTGATAAACTATACAACAATAAATAACTTGTAGGATTAATAAAATCGAAATACTAAAAGTCAAAGAGTGGGCCACTAGGAGTGGCAGTGATAGAGTGACGCTTAGTCTGAAAGAGGGCTTAAATTACTAAGAATTTATCATAAAGCAACGCTTTAAAATGCAAGTACAATGATTTTATTAATATTGTATGTAAAACATGGATTTTCATAATTCGACTAAAATTACTATATAAAAATGATATATTTTTTCCCAAAGATTATTCAGTATGGGCAATCGACTAATTCAAAACAATTCTCCGAAAATAAGATGTCCCTTCGAACATTCTAACCAAGATTGATAACAGAAAGACCTTGACAGGTAGGTAAACACAAGACTCAAAATGGTGACAAAATAATAAGCCCGTTTTTTAGCACTAAGATCTTACATTTTTTTGTAAAGATTATCGTTTTTTAACTCATCTTTGTTCTAAAATCTTACAGCTCACTGATGCTAGCAAAAAAGTGTGAAGACCGCCACTGATCTGCCATATAGAACAAAGATGAGAGAACTTTGATGATCTACTCATCATTCTTCTCAGACCGCTGATCAGAGCAGAATGATGAAAGACGTTTGCACAAAAATGACCAAAGATGTAAGATCTTAGTTCAAAGATTTCACTTTTAAGCGTTTTCTGACAAAAGATGTAAGATCTTAGTACATTGATGAGTGAAAAAACGCCCCCAATACTGAACAACCTGTAAAGGTTCAGACTTTCCCCGGACAGAACTATTGAGCTTTATCTTACTGTTGCTTATTCGGGACCAGTGACCTTTTTTAGTCAGGAATAATTTCAATCAATCTCATTTAGAATTTGTAATAGTTTTGGTAGGTAATGCTTCTTCTTTTTTTGTTTTTTTTTTTTTTGGTTATTCAAAAATAATTGGCATGCTAAATATTCAAATTCCTTTTGCCATTTTGTTATACCAGCTGAAAAATAAATTAATGTATCTTTAAGATGAATTATACCGTCTCAATTGCTAGCAATATTTTGCTAATAACCTAACGAAGTAAGATACCTCTACGCATATTGAAATTACCTCGACACATATTCAAAATTTTCCAATTTACTTTTGTTAGTAATATTTGCCCAACAACCGAAGAATAATAATGGCACAACGATAGTGCTATATTAAGCCATCTCTATTCGTCCTTATTTACAGTAAAGGGTTGGACACACGTAGCTGATTTCGGGAACTGATATCCAAATCAGCGACGATTTTAAAAGAAATCGGCGTCGATTTGAGCTTGAAAAATTTTCTAGTTTTTGGCACCGATGGGTGCCGATTTTTAAAAATTTTAGCATGATCATCACAAAAAAATAGAGATATAAATAAATATATTCAGCCAGAGCTGTCTATGGTGAAAGATGCCGCTACTGAGCTGAGAACTAAGCTGAAATCAAGCATTTAACTATTAATAAACTCCAGTTGAATATTTGTGTCCATGATTTTTTGTTTTGAAAATCTCACGCCATAAATTTTTCTTTCAACAAATGTTTCTTGCCACTATCCTTTGCCCACTGATGCTGAAATCGGTTCCCGAAATCAGCTACGTATGCCCAGCCCTTAAGAGCCCATTTACACGAGGATGAAAACTAGATGGAATTCATAACATCCAAGCAAACCTGAGGTTTCAGGCTGGATTCGTTCGACGAAAGTACATTTTTGCTTCCATCCTCCTTCATCAGTCTCTTATTGAACCTAACGAAGAGCTCTAGTTCAACTTGACCTCAAAGTGGCCAGATGCAATGCATTTCTGCCATTTTGGCGTTTTTTTTAGGCGGTTGCGCATTGAATTTTTCAGATCGGCACATTTTTTTACGGGGAATTCGTTTACTCGGCATATTTTTGCTAGAAAAATTCAACGGTTGATTCTTAATCGAAATCGAAGTAGTAAAGGCCATGCGGCTCCAATGTTGGAGTGGGTTGAGTAAAGTTAGGTTGAAGTGGATGCTATTCAACCTAACCTAAATTTTTCTATGACTACCAAGATCATGGTTCACATTTGCACATAGGCATATACTCAGGACTTTGTTTGAATGGGGGTTGGCACTTTTTGGAGGTGAGGGTTAACAATTTCAAAAAGAACGCAGGTTTTTAAACAGAATGTGCGGAACGCATAAGAACTCAAGATGTCAGAAAGAGGGGTATAGGTCCAAACTTATTTCACAAAGACTATGGTTAAACAAATTCGTAGTAAATCTAAGAATCAACTTGGATATCTCCATCTATATTTGAACGTGCTTTTCAATTTGTATAACAAAGAGACACAGGTGATCTCAAAAATACATATTACACTTGAATATTTCATTTAGTACTTTTAGCACTGGTGAAAACAAAACAAGGATTTCGTGAAATATCAAACATATGATTAAATGATTACAATTGTTTATCAAGTTAGTTCCCATATATTTTTTAAAAACATATCCTAGCAAATAAGGAGAAGTTTAGTAAATTGCACAAAACGCTAAAGGCGCGTTGAGAGGTCGTACATAATCTATAATTAGCGGTCATTTAAAGAATTAGTGCTTAATCCAAATTTTGGGAACCTTATTTGGTGGAACACCTTAGCTCGGGAGATTTCTATTATATACAACTTAAGGAGTAGAATTCCGATACCAGGGTATCAATTAGGGAGGAAGGAGACGATAACTTATCCCTTGTGTTTTAAAAATACTTTTTTTGTATCAAACAGTTTGAAGCAATGAACTGTAAGTAAGGAGCGACCAGGCTCAATAATAACCGTAACTCTAAAAAAGGAAATTTTCATACCAATAAATATATCAAAAGAATTAGATTTTTATCTTAATTTCAGATATATAAGTCTTATTAAGTCTAAATTAATCCTTATTAAGTTTAGCTCCTATCTACAAACATGCAGAATTTTGCGCTCTTTGCCAGAAGAAAGATGACGGATGCGTATTTTTTTTTCCCAAGCTTGATCTTTGGACACCACCCCGCCCCCTCCCAGTTCTCTTTTCCCCAAGTGCATCCAGTCAAATGTTTGAGACGGCCATTATGTCCAGAATAGTCAAAAGGTGAAGAAAGTAAATAATTATTGCTCGAGTGTTGATAAAACCTCACACTACCCCCAAGGAAGGGGCTGTAAGTTTGGCAAACTGGCCATTGTTCATATATAAGGTTTTTGTTGAATGGGATAATCATATAAACTTTGGAAAAGGCTCATTCGATTTAAATCGAAAGTTCTAGATCCATTTTTAAAAGTCAAGAGTAATCAGACGGTAAGCAGCCCCCCCGCCCTTTTATTCGAAATGCTTCCGATCAAAATTTTGTGCTAACCATTTTGTTCAAAATGGTCCAAATGTCAAATAGCTATGGTTCTAGGCTTGAACCCCCCAGCCCTTGGGGAAAGGGCTGTAAGTTATACTAGCAGCCCATCGTTAATATATAAAGCATTTCACGGAAGTTTTTATACTCTTGCATGTACTGCCTAATTTCATCTGAATTTTTAAGCCAGAATTGCAATTTTAATAATTTTTTTGCACTAGCCGAACTGGTGTTTAATAAGTTTCTACAATGAGGAGTTGCAACCTCAGATAAATTTCTCTTTAGTACAGAAACAAAAAGGATTCACAGCGTCAGTCGATGGACGGTCACAATCCTTCCAGAGATTGAACCAAAATTTTGCTTCGAGGTAAGAAGCAACAAGACCAGGGCTTAAGAACAGCCTGAAATAATACCCTCATGGATATTCTGAAGTTGGACAGCTTGATTTTCGACAAAAGACTGAGCATGGCTGATTTTGGCTACATAAATATCCAGGCTAAGTCTCATGTCATATTTTGACAATTTAATTGATCTTCGCAAAAGATGGAAGGCAGCCCGAACTTTACTCAGAATACAACATGTAGAAGAGGAAAACAAATCAGAATTGAAATATAATATGACTTCAGTCTAGAAACACTGAAGTATTGATATTTCACTTGGCAAATATCTACAAGCAGATGAACTGATTCTAGCCTAATCACTACGGGTTCTTAGAGGAATTACATAATTATTCTGTTCTTTGAAACCGTGGAGTTGGAAAGAAGATGTAATAGGGAGATGGTCAGAAATAGTCCCCACCAATTCAGCAGCAAGATTGAGGGATATAGCGGCATGATTTAGATGAGAAGTTCAAGCAGAATTTGATGCTAAGGTTTATGTCTTGGAACATTAATGAAGCCTATTTGAATAAATTACCAGTGCTAAATGATCTTATTTCTAGATATTCTGCTATTTTTATTAAGGAGCGTTTTATATCTAAGCTTAGTATGGGCTTTGGTTTATAGGACTTATGGCGAAGGGCCATACCATACAGAAAAACTTCTCTTTGCAACTCGTTTTTAAATACAATGAGCACTGAGCGACTGGGTATAAGATTACCATCATTTTTCAAGCTGAGTCTTGTGGCTGTTGTTGGTTGGACCGGATGACCTGAAGAATCAATTAGTTCAGTTGTAAATTCCTCTATTGGTGTGTCAACACCATAAACCACGTATTTATAGGACTTTTCTACTTCTTTAGAAGTGGCAAAGATTTTGGAACCCTCAACGATTAATTCCTTCGACCTTGAAAGGACTGAATCTGCGGCCTTGTGAGAGGTAAAATAAAGATCTATCAGACCGTCTTTTAGGAAAACTATTTCAAAAGTTAGCTAGTAAAAATATAGGCTTTCTAATATCCATTAACCGCTCTCTAGTAAAGGGTCGACCACTGGTTTTCTTGATGGTCACAATGTAATAACATTGCTGATCTAAAGAGCTAGGAAGCGATTCAATTGGTTGGGAATCATCAGGGAGTGATATAATGTCGGGTTGGGGTTCTTCAGAGGGTGATCTAATTGCATCATTTTTTCTTTTTTCGCCAGGGGTTTCACCGGTACTTTTAGCCTGAAGGATGTTTAGGGATTTTATCCCCTTATGATGTGTGGTTGATTTAGACATAGGAGTCGGGGGGGGGGGGGGGGGGGGTTCTAGTTAAGTTTCTTTTTGAAGGCAGGAAAGGTGAGACATTTATGTCTTTTTCAGGAGGTTCCTTTGTGTCAGACATGAGCTATTTGGAACTAAAAATCTCACCTCTTATTTCTTTCACTGTTCAGAACTATAATTCAAATCCTATAATCCAATTATCAAGAACCAAGGTCAGTAATATCACTTAGGAAAGTCCAGGGACATGCACGGTCTGTAAATGTTCAAGTTACACACGGGGAATTTCGACTGGCAAATACCAAGAGTGAAAACACCAATTAGATGTTAACACAGCGGAAGCAGTTCATAGTTTCGGTTTCAATTGCAACTAAACCACCGTGTACCTGAACCCCAAGCAACTGAACTACTGTAACTGAACCACCGTACAAATGAACCCTCTTGCCACTGGGCCCCCGTGCAGCTGAACCCCGTGTAACTGAATCCTCGTGTAACTGAACCCTCTTACATCTGGGCCCCCGTAAAGCTGAACCCCGTGTAACTGAATACTCGTGTAACTGAACCCCTGTGTAATTGAATCCTCGTGTAGCTGAACCCTCGTGCAACTTAACCCCGTATAACTAAATCCCATTTAACTAAACCGCCGCATGACTGAACCCCCGTGCAACTGAACCCTCGTATAACTGAACTCTTATGCAACTCAACCACCGTACTTACATTGCGTAAAACACAAGTTATGATGTAAATGACAGTCAAAATGACTAATAAAAAAGCTCGGTTTTGTTGTCACAAAAGCAAAGAAAATCTGACGTCACAAACTCTGAAAGGCAGATTTATTTCTCTTTTTTATGTCTGTTAAGGGGGGTTTCCTTCACCCTGTTACTGTCTACGTGTCAAGGTGTTTACCCCCGCTTTTGCATGGAAAAAACCTCCTGGGGGAAAAAAAACCCCCTCACAGAAAATATGGTTTTCCAAATTTAAATATTTTATTTGAGTTTTGTTATTTTTATTTTAGTTGAGAAGTGCTAAGTAAAGTAGAGAAGAGGAATTAATGTGTAAGTCTTGCCCCCCTCCCTCAGTGCCAAAATGTTCTTCTCATGGAAAATCCTCCAGAAACTCCCACCCTTTCTGAAAACTCCCACTCAAAACATGTTTTATGTTTCCCAATAACAAACACTATCTGTAAGCAGTGGACAAATTGCAAAGCTTGAAATTAAAAAAGGTACTTTAACTTCTGCAATTGGGTTCTCTGATTATT
This sequence comes from Artemia sinica, assembly GCA_027921565.1. Classification (NCBI taxonomy): domain Eukaryota; kingdom Metazoa; phylum Arthropoda; class Branchiopoda; order Anostraca; family Artemiidae; genus Artemia; species Artemia sinica. The sequence continues at coordinate 351,876 of JAPEVW010000168.1, forward strand.
TTATAGGTAGGGAGAGAAGGAGATACTTCAAAGGGTGCATTTTAATTTCAAAACATCTTCGCGACAAGAGGAGGTTTGACGTAAAAATTGTTTTATAATCCCCGGGCAGTTCTGGTCTTTTTTTTTTATAAGTCGAAAGTGATTGGATACCAATTGGAGTCGGGGCTGTACCTTTAAAAAGTAGAGGGGTCATGGTCGCTATTTCCGACCTATCAAATCCAATACTATGGAGTGATAACCTCACTGGTGGATGGCTTTTCATTCCGATGGATGAGTTAACACACGTTTTTTTCTTTGTTAGTTTTTTTTCTTTTTTGGTCTGATTTACATGATTTTATTGTTCGTTTTAAAGTGTCATTATTAATTATTGGCTGTTTCATTTACAGGCTAGATTTATAAATTTCAAAATTCAAAATATGGTTGGCTTCTGTGACGTAAAATTTCCAATACGTGTAGTAGGGTGGTCCTTATGTATATATCAAAAAAATATTTTTTGTTTTTCCTGCCTCCCACGATCCTAAACTATTCTTCTATGATAGAACAAAAAAAGTATCATTTATTTTTAGGATAACTTCATGTTTGGGGTATGCTCAAGGCACCCGAATTTTGATTATACTCGAATGTTATAGAAATCGGGTGTATATAAAGAAAATCATTGGTTCAGGGCATATATTTATTAATTAATTGTGTATTTATTGTGAATTCTAACACAAAACAGGTGTTATGTGTTATATAAAGAGATAACTGAAGGGATTCAGGGTAATATATTAATAATCAATTAGGTGTCTGTGCATTTTCTTGCAAATCTAGCAGATATATTCGTGTAAAACTACAGAAGTTTATGTCACTATTTAAAATTAACTTCAACATTTACTTACTGAATCAATCAATGGTTTATTATTACATTTGATTAAATATTCTTGCAGCAGACATCTTTAGTATTGTTTAGTTTTTATTTTCTCAGATAAAGATTGATTATAAATACATAGGATACCAAGCTCCAATATCAGGTGAATAACTGAATATATCAATTTACATTTAATGTTTGTTGTTATAACTGAGATTTTGTCATTTGTCAGATATAATAAATTCATATTTGAAATTGACTTGTTATTAATTTGCTATTAGAACAATACTATTTTTGATTCAATGTTGTCTGCTATGTAATTTTCTGACAGATTGGACAATTGTTAAAGTACTCATAAAAGGTTTTGTTTTACAGGCGGTCATGGTGATTTCCACATCCACACGCAGTAAACAGGAACTGTACCTGCTTGGTTCAGCTTTGGAAGATCTATATGGTTCAAAACTGCCATCGATTGGTGATGTTCTCAGGCTCTATGCCACAAAGCTGAAAGTAGCCAAGACTAAACATGAGGCAGCAGTATCTGTATCTGTAATTAAGGACGTTCAAATGTTTTGGGAGAAAGCCAGAATACCCATGCGCCGGAGTGATCATGCAGTTGCCCAACTTGAAGTTTTTAGTGCAGAGATGGGAAGGGTTGAAGAAAAACAAAGCAAGAAGGACAGCAACTCAGATAGCCGATGAGGAAGAATTCAAGGAAGCTTTCAATGATCTCTTTGACGTAGCTCACCAGGAAGCGTTACAGCTCATCAAAATTGAGGAAGACAAGCAATTCTTGTTGGCCCAGTGGGAAAAAGGAAGGCGAGGGGCTATGGCAGGGGTTGACATGTCACTTACAAAAAAGGAGAAAGTACAGGAAAATAAACAAAAAAGCCAGTTTCACTTGAAGACGAAACAGCAACTTGACATAGCAAATCTGGATCGAACTGTGTTGTTGGAGTCTGTGTTTATATGCTGATTACAAGCCTGATGCTGAGGTTCCGGTCATTGGTGCAGCTATGGTTGATGCCCTGGATGATATGAAGACCTTTCTGACTGATCAGCTGGGTATTTGTCACCAACGTGAAGACTACCGTGAGCTCCTCGAGCTTTCCTTGCTGTTCATTGGTGGCCTTCCGGCTCGTGGTGTAATGTTCAGGAAACCAGGAGCCCTTCATCGTGCTCGTTTCATGGCACGACTGATTTATGCATTGAAAATATACATGTTCAGAGATTCCGGCTTCAAGCTGACAGATCGTGAAATCACTGGTCTGGGCAACTTCAGTGCTTTTGGTGTAGGAAGTTATGTTAAATCGTGGTTCCTTTCTCCGTTGCCAACAGCAGCACCAGCTAATGATTTAATGCTTCTGAAGAGTCTCCTCACTTGTGGATGACCAGCAGCAACTGGCACACTGAAGAAACTGTGTGGGCAGCTGTGGTATCTTAGCGAAGAACTGATAGGATTGGCATTTTTTGACAGGGGTGTTGATGCAACTGAAAAAAGAGCAATGGTCGAAGCTCTCTGCCATGAAGGAATGGAGGGCCCACTGAAGCGCAACACTGTGGACAAAACTACAGTCACCAACAAGAATCTACAGGACTTTGTTACACACAATACAAGGAACTTCTTCCATATCCTTTCCATTCCAGATAGTTTCTTGTCTACAGATCCTGAGACCTGGGTGGATAATGAATCCTATGTGAAGGCTGAAGCTATCGTCAGAGAACTACGAGTAGTGAATGACACAGCCGAACGTGGAGTTGCCCTTATGCAGGACTACAATTTGCTGCTAACAAAAAATGAAGACCAGATGCAATTTGCTCTGCAAGTAGTTAAAGAGCATCGCAAACGTTTTCCTGATTCTAACAAGTCAACAATCCTTCAAGGGCTAGCCACAACCTCTGACAGCCCAGGCCCAGCATGACTTTGTAGTGTGTAATTTTTTATCAATTACCGAAAGATACGTTTGATATTTGCTATGCCAGTGACATATTTTAACCAGTCATTATGATTGTTTTAAAAAACTAATGATTGGATGAGTTTAGTATTGATTATATCTAATATGTCCTCATTAAATTTTGTTTGCTGAATGAATTTCTAAGTGCATCCGAAATTACGTTAACCATTGTCCAAGCAGAAGTATAGCGATTGTATGCTAAACTTCACTTGAATTGAGCATACCCTAAATATTGACCAATTTGGAAATTTTTTTTGCCCATGTTGTTAACTTTTGATGTAGACAAAAATGGCAGGGTGGTAGGTTTATAATTCTGAAGTGAAAAAATAAGGACCACCCTAACGTGTAGCTGCCTTAAGTGTGTTCTATCACCCCTTTTGCAGGTAAATACATATCTAATATTGGACCAATACCACTAGTGTAACGGCCTTCAATGTCTAATTCGTTCATTTTACCTTAAATTTACAGGTCTTGATAAACAGCATGCGATTCGCGCCATTACACACATAGGGACTAATAAGCGTCTGTTTCTCTCTAATCTACAATTTTCTAATCTTGTTCTATAATAACAGTTAATTGCGCTATAATGGCTGTATCAAAATTCTGATTCGATGTGTTTTGGAAAATGATGGACGAGGAAGATGGGCTAGTTGCCCTCTATTCAATTTTGAATCTTAAAAATAGCTTAAGAATTTAAGATTTACAATCAAATGAGCCTCCTCTAAAGTTTAGATGACCACCCCTTCCGTAAATGCCCCTAGATTGTAGCTTTTATGTCCCCAGAGCAAAAGTTACAGCCTTTGTCCCCAGATTCCTGGAGGTTGTGAGAACCCTAAAGATCTTCTCTTATTATCTTTGGACAATTTTTGAACAAAATGGATATCTCAAAATTAACATTTTGGGAAAATGGCTTTAGTGTGGACTCCACTTTTGAATTTTGCGTTTTTAAAATATTTTTTTTTAAAAAAAAAATTATGTTTTCCTGAACTCAGGTAAAACCTTTTGTACCTGCTAAAATAAAATCAAAATAAGCAAACAATTTGCTCTTATCTAGGGTGAACGTCAAGTTCTATTTAATCTATAAAGCTATTCTATTGAACTTTGAACAAGGAGAGAGCACTTAAAGGTCTTGAATCTTTCCAGTAGCATAATAATAACATCAAAAATTACATAATAATAAAATAACAAACAGTATAATGTAATGATGATATTTCCGCTATATTTCTTTCAGTTTATTTATATTCTTAGTTAGAAAAAGTAATATGCATTAATAATATAATAGTTAATAATAAGTTGGAAGAAGTAATATATAATACGCGTTAGTCGAAAACTGGAAGACTGATTAAGTTCACGTTATACTTTGTAGGCTATTAGAAGCCTACAAAATATAAAATATCGTTATACCCTGGAAAATATGGATTAACTCCAAGATGGTAAAAATGTGCGACCTTCGAAAACTAAAAGGTACTTAAAGGCCAATTAAAACTAAACACTTGGCACATTACAAAAACATACTTCAGCACATAATATATACGCAAAATTCGTGGTCAAAATATTCCTTATGAATAAATATTTAACTCCTTATTCGCTGAAAGCTACCTGCCCATCGAAAACTAACTAATAGGCCCGCTGGGTACCCAATTAAAACCAAAACGTATTATTAATATATTTTGATTATAAATTATATATATATATATATATATATATATATATATATATATATATATATATATATATATATATATATATATATATATATATATATATATATATATATATATATATATATATATATATATATATATATATATATATATATATATATATATATATATATATATATATATATATATATATATATATATATATATATATATATATATATATATATATATATATATATATATATATATATATATATATATATATATATCGTCAAGTACATGCTCCAAAAAATATTTTATTCAGAGATTTCATGTTAAAAAAATTATCCAATCACTAATTACCCTTTTTTGCAAATGTCAATCAATTAATTCTGATTGTAAAAGCGTGTTTAATCACGTTGCATAAGTACATGCTCTGAAAAGGTGCCAAGGAACGTAATCTCCCAACCAGTCTGGTAATCTGCTTTGAAAAGGTGCCAAGGAACATAAAGTCCTCTAATAGCATAGGAAGGAACATAAAGTCCCATAATTTCATAGATACATTCTACTACCGTTAAGGGGGACCTCTCTTGAGCAGAAAGACTCGATTCCCGCCCCCCCCCCCCTCCCGCCATAAGAGAAAAAATGAAAGATTAGTGGCTTAATAATGCAATTTCTCGGTTTATACAATGCACTAGTGGAAAGACGTTGATTTTGTTTCTTTTTTTTATAATGTGAATTTTGTTGTGTCGTAACTGCGAGATTCTTAGGATTAGCCGGAGCTGCGCCCCTGACTCATCAGGGCTTAAAAAAAACTTTTATGTCAAAACTAACCTAAATTCGAACATTATAGCCTGCATAATTTGTTAAAAATTTACGAATACTTCAAAATTTCTAAGTTTGTAAATAAGATCCACCATAAATAATGATTGGCTTGCCTTTAGGAGATTTTTTCTCAGCGTTTTTAGACTTTTTTGACATTTTTAGACTTTTTAGAATTTTTAGACATCTTTTAGACACATTAGGCATTTTTCTCAGAATTTTACTTAGAAATTTTGAAATGGAATGACTGAATTTTATCTTATCTTTGATTAATGCGCAATTTTAAAAATCCAAAATATGGCAAAAAAATTTGAATATCAACCTCCGGTTAACAATTATTTTTGTGAATGAAAAGTTTTCTAATTACATCTTTGCACTCTCCTGCTTAATTTTTTACCTGAACGCTTATCTTATTTTCCACATAAAAAGTGGAGTGGAATTTTTAAATTAATATTTCATTGTTCGTTTTGAAAATACTTAAAAAAAAATTTGAATTCAATTTCATTGATTACTTATAACTGTCTAAATTCTTTTTGTCACATCTGAAAGTTTACTTTTTAAAGCAATTTTCTTTTGTGATGTTCCTTTTGCAATTTCCTGCTGTTCCCGCTAAAGTTTGACTTTTTGTCTCAGTTCCTACTCAGAACTACTATTGAAACACAAGGGCAGTTGGTATACCAAAGGCCAAAGGTATACCAGGGCAGTTGGTATATTAAACCACTATAAAACTTATCTTGGTTTAGTGGCTGCCCCCTCCCGAACCCCTCGCACTTACAGTAGAGTTTTATAGTATCTAATAGGGTGACGTTGTATTTGAGCAGTCATTTTAAGCACTTGAGTCAGCCTTTGTGTGTAGGGGGAAGGGATGGGGTGTTGGCTGATGTCTAAGAAAGTGCATTTTATTGTAAATTGCTTTACTCTCCATGGTAATAATATTCAAAAGGGTCTGGAATAAGTTCCCTGTGTTATCTGCCTTCTCAACTAACATGGCCGAGGGAGGAAACTTTGCTTCCTAGAAAACTCAATGTCGCTCCTCCAAAAATTTTTGTTATCATTTGGTTCAATAGAAACTAGGCGATGGCTTATCAGTGGGTCAGCTCCCCCTTTCCCTCCTCCCCTTAGGAAAAATATTTAACTACGTTAAGCTCTTTGAAGAGCTTCTGCAACGGTAGCCTACCTATCAAAGAATGCCGGTGCCTTGAAAGAAATAGAGGTTTCTGACATATCTTTATGAATCATCACTAAAGGTGTATTAGCTTAGCTTAGGTCCCAGCCATCCTCGTGGAACGTTTTGGGGCCACTCCTCTTGCTAGCTCATGCGTAAGGGTTCGGTACATTGCTCTGTCTGGTGCGATACGTGATAACTGGGCTATCTTGACGTTGTCGAAGTTGAAGTTCTCCATCCATCGCTTTCGTGGTCTGCCTCGTGGACGAAGGCCATGGAGGGATCCTTGGAGGGCAATTTTCGAGGTGTATTAATTTCCTTATTAAACATTTGTTTAGTAAATTTTCGCTTAGTAACAAGTAATCATCAGAAACAATTTATGTTTTTTTTTCCTATTTTTCAGATTATCCTGACCTGAACAAATGTACCTTGGCCAAGTGAATGCAACTCTTTATCAATAATGGATTAGTCTTTCCCCGTTTATTTTTTGCTAACAATTGTGGTCTTCCCGGAATATGTTTCCTAATTATTTTAATACTGCGATGTGTAAATAATAAAATTCCGATATATATTTTCACAGTCACTTTTAAGGAATTTTTTAGAAACCCAAATAAAATTATATTGGTATAAAATTATATAATCATATAATGATACATAATATAAAATTATATAATGATATAAATGCAAAATATATATGCTTTAAGAGGTTTTGCGAGTTCAGGGTGCTAGAATAAATTTGAAAATTAATGTTAAGAAGACTAAGTCGGTAAGGCTAGGAATAAGTGAAGATGAAAAGGTGACGTTGGGTTACAAAAAGATCGATTAAGTGAACAGCTTCACTTATCTTGGTAGTATTATTATTTGTAAAGACGGTGGGTGCCGTGAAAATGTTATATAGCCAAGTCTCAAGTCCAAGTGTGTTTTATCACAGTTGAATAAAGTTTGGAAGAACAGGAAGATATGTCTGCAAACGAAAGTTATAATATTTAAATCTACAATTATGACAGTGGTCAAATATGATTCTGAAGCATGGGCACTCCAAAAAACGGAGGAAGATTTGTTAGATGTTTTCCTGAAAATTTGCCTACGGATTATTTTGGGTACCCACGGCTGACTGACCGTATTTCAAACAGTAGGCTGCACGAAAAGTGTAGTTCAATCCCGCTTTCTAGAGCTATAATGAGAGAAAGGTTGAGGTGGCTAGGGTGGAATATTTATCTCGTGGAAAACTCCCATATGAAGAATTTTTCTCGTGTAAACTACCCTCCCCCACTACTGAAGATACTCTAAAGAATTCCAGACAGGTAAAATTTCGCCCTGACGATTCCCCTTAACATTTCCACATGAAAAATTGAGTCGGCAATGAAATAGTAAGACAAATAAAAATAATTTGTATAGAACTTTTGGCAAATTCCTCGAGTGTAAAATTCCCTCTGGAGAGCTCAGCCCCTGGAAAATTCTCCCCGTGGAAAATCGCCATTGCGGAAATCCCCCCCAAAAGAAGTAGCGGTATACTTTCTAACAACAAATGCTACACGTTAAGAATTGGCAAACTTTACACACTTTACTACAAACTTTACTACAGAACTATCCCCAGGGACTGTGGCGGGGGAAGGGGGTCAGGTTATCCCCAAATAATAATTACCAAAGATACAACTATGAATAGCATGAAATTTTCTTCATTTACTATTATTAATTAAAAAAAAACTTTCCGAAAAATACGTTTTTCAAAGAAAAGTAAAGGCCATTTTAAAGTTAAGCTCAGCAGATACAAATACCTGTTAAAATTCAAACTCAAAACGACCAGAAATTACTATTAAAGAATAAATGAAACCCAAAACGAACAGAAATTAAATAAACAATCATAGGAAAAAACATGCAACAAGTATTAATATAAATAAGTAAATAGATCTTAAAGCGAGTAATGCTTCGATTGAATATAAATCAAGCTTAAAACGAAAGAAAATATTTTGGTATTGATGTATAAATGAAACTTAAAACGAACAGAAATTAAATAAACAATCAATGCAAACAAACATACAATAGATATTAATGTAAACGAATAAATAAATCTTAAAACGAGTGAAACTTAAATTGAATATGCAAATCAAGCTTGAAACGAACAAAAATCACTACAAACAAGAGTTTGGGTATCGTCTCCTTCTCTCACTGTAAAAGTCTAAAACCTACTGCGTCATTGGCACTTTACTGAAAACTATATGCGTCTTGAACAGTCCTGGAAAGTATACACAATATCAAATTGAATATTTGATATATAATGATATTAGTTGTTGAAAGATCCACCAGTTCAAGAATTTATTTCACTCTAATTTTATTTTCATTTTCAATGCTGTAAGAACTGGAAAAGGAAATATTTGTAATATAATTCGTTTTCAGTGGAGCGCCAATGACGCAGTAGGCTTTTAGTTTTTATTTACACAGTTAAGGAAGGGGGCAATATCCAAACTCTTGTTTGTAGCGAAACTATACTCGTCTTGAACAACTGAGATGAGATGAGATATACATTTATTAAAAAAGAAAACAAACACTATTCGCCTTTCGCCTGCCAAGAAAGGCAATAAGCTTGAAAGGGCAAGCGAGGTTATCACTCTCATCTAATTAAAACAAACATTCATACCTTGCTACTCAACACAAAAGAAACTTATCTGATGAAGGAATAAAGGAAAAAAAAAGAGAGAAAGAGGAAAAGACAAGAAGTAGATAAAAAAAAAGCAAAAAAAAAAAAAGCAAAGTAAATCGGGGAAATACCTTAAATAGAATGACAGCCTGGAGTGGGCTTAACACCAAATTCACTCACGAGATAAAAGAAACTTCTTTGCCCGTGACTTGAAAGCCGGAAGACTAGGCGCATTTTTCACACACTCGGGCAATATATTAAAAACATGGGGACCATAATGGCGAATCACAAAAGATGCCCGAGTGGTGCTCCTAAACTCGTGAGTTAAGTTATCAGCTTTTCTTTGTATTATGATCATGACGGTCTCTATTAAAAGTAAAAAGATTTTCAAAAGCAGGGGTGAGCAGCTGATTCAAATATTTAAGTAAGACGACCTCCTGTTGTCTCCATGACTCTCACCTCCTCCTTACTATGAAATTTACCCAAAAGTTTATTTATTGTTTTTCCATGTATTTTTCATATTCCCTTGATTTTCATGAAATTCATTTTGGAAATAAAGTTTCTGAGCATTCCGTTTTACTGAATTTAAAATATTCCGAAATCTCTTGAATTTTATAAAACTATCATCTGAATGATCCTTTAAATAATTCACATAAAGTTTGTTTTTCTGCTTTATTGAAACTAGAATTGCTTTTGTTATCCATGGTTTCTTAGGAAAATTTCTATTAGGGTTTATTCTTCGCAAGGAACATGTTTCATTCATTACATTCGTCACTATCTCACTGAATAGGTAGTAGAAAGGGGGGTCCGACTCGTGACCCTACACCATATATGGGCATAGAGTCCCTAGGGAGATGGTTTTGTCATTGAGAATGAAAAAAAGGAATTTTCTCACTTGGAAAAACAGGAATTTTCTCACATTTATGTCTGTTTTCATGGATGGTTATGTGTGTTGGTCGATTTATTTGATGTTTTTCATGGATGGTTATGGATGATTTATGGTTTTTGTCAGTGAGAATTTGAAAAAACAGGAACTTTCTCACATTTATATCTGTTTTTATGGTTTTTTGTCAGTGAGAATGGAAAAACAGGAACTTTCTCACATTTATGTCTGTTCATTGTCAGTGAGAATGGACATGCTCGACGCGAATGTTATGAGTTTCCAGGAAACAGTTAGATCACGTGTTTCCTTCTCAGCCAATCAGCGAGTCGGTTACATCCCCCTTCTCAGCCAATCAGAGGGCTGGTTACATATTAGCGTCGGAGGGAATATAAGGAAAGGGTTTTTTGCTGAAGTTTTATTAGTCTGTGAATAGAATTCAAAGGAGTGAGAAGAAGAAGAACAGTTTGACTTTACTCATTTGGATATATATTTGTGTTGATGACGAGTGGAATGTTTACCCTATTAGAAGTTGATAGTGGAGTTGATGATAATAGTACAAGAGCACCAAGCATTGCGGTGGAAATCACGAAAGGATCACGTCTTTGTCTGGAATGGGATGCAGTATATGCAAGATATGTGATATCCTTGAGCAAATTTAAAATGGAGGATCAATTATGTTTTGCCGCTAAAGTTGATATAGCACATGTGAATAGACTTCAATGTGCTTTAAGTGCATTGGTGAAACATATTGAAGACAATAAACAGTATCGCTAATTGTACATGCTCTGTATTATTGATGTTGTTGTAATTATTCAATAAAATTGTTTCGAAATCGAAAATGTTTTCTTTCTTTTCTGGTTAGGCTATGGGGCTAACGAATCAGGGTCAGTCTAGAGTCAGCAGTCGGAGTGAAAGGATTGAAAAATGAATAAATTTGAGAAAGAGAGAATTAGATCAAATCTAGTGTTTATGGAAAAACATTTGATTTTGGATGATGATTTTCTCGAGTTATCTCTTAAACGCAGGATATTCTCTTGTCAGGGAACACTTGACAATATAATGAGGAGTGATTCTCCCCCATTGGACTATTGTATGAAACTTTTAAATGTGATTCAAATGCTTATAGTCAATTTATTGATATATTAATTGGAACAAAGCAGAACCATATTGTGGATATACTTTTGAAAATATTGCCAATGGATTCAATGTAGATGGCTCCCCCCGTCATTCGAAAGAGGTAACGTTACAGAGCTACTCCTCTCCCCCATTTCCCTCTCATTGAATTTATGGAGCGAGGATGATCAGTTTCGTTTTAGCTGTGAGTGAGTTGACATCGAAAACCGAAAAATGTTCTATATATGTCCATTGTGCATGTACACTCTTGGCAGTTGGACTCAATGTGAGAATTGTACAGTTATAGATGACTATAGTGAAAAGTGTAAATTATGTAATCCTTGTAAATTACATAGAGGCTATGCAGTACAAATTAAAGGATGTAATTCATGTCTTGAGGAGGTGTGTGACTCTCATCCTAGAGGACACCTGTGCTCCAATTGTCACTATGATAAATGTGATCAGTGGGAGAATACTTACCCCGCTATGATTGGAAAGAATCCCAAACGTGATTTTAGTTTATTTCTACGAGATTGGTATCGTCGTGGATTTAAATTATTCTGGGAAGAGGAATCTGGTCTACGATTCAACTGTTGGGGTAACAAGACAATTTGGTTTCTACGTCATCGTTGTGATGACACTACCTACTATGACTATAAACCAAGTGATTTTTATTTGGCAGTTACCGAATGTGATTCACCATTTGAAAACATTGTATGTGATATTGCTTCAAATAGACAGATTGAAACTCGTGAATTTCATAATATGAATGCAAATAGTATCATTGACTATACAAAGAGATATGACAAGAGTGAAGTTACATTGTACTGTAGAAAATGTGACCCTGACTTTGCAGTCAATCAAGATCAATATACAGTGCATCCAAATGATTTACCAGCATTAGTGGTTCATGACAGTTGCCTATACATCGAAGATGAAGAAATCTAAAGTGAAGATTTAAAGACATTGTTGTATATATATGCATTTTATTAATAAACAAATTCACAAACATTTTTAAGCACTTTACTCTTAGGGCACTGAAATCAATACTATATAGGTCTGAGAGGATATTTTCCACTATGAAGTCATTCAGACGTGGATTGTCAACATAAATGTGGAGAAACTGCTTGTAAGTATAGCCGCGACATCGGAAAACAAAATATAGTAGTGCATGGAACCCGCAGCTTTTAGTCGTTAGATCCTGAACCCTCTTCCGATTTTGAATAATAGTTTTCCCACTGCTCTCAATATAGTTGCTGATGTGAGGTGTGTAGAATGTATAGGGTAGACCAAGAGGATCAAAAAAATTCAATCGTCTTCATTGTTTGAAAGATGCACAGCCAATGACCCGTCAGCACAGTCGACGGACTGCTATTAACAATAATCAAGGTATTGTTGACACTTTGAATTTTTCCAAGAAAGTCCGAGGGCAGACAATAGGATTTGTACTGGGACATGTAGGGGTCCATATTAAATACATTGATTATTTGACTGGTGTTCATGGCGCTAAGTCTAGTAGAACACTGCCTTCGGGAGTGATTTCCCAATAGGTTTCATATTGATTTAGTGAGATTAGTGCAATACTCTCAGCCAATGGGTCGGCAAAACTGTACACTCTAAATGCACACTCCCCGTACGTACTATACTCACATCCTGTGTACCTGACAAATCCAGAACAATGATACCATGTGTTTTAGCAAACATATCTTCGGTTATACCATTTTCAAATAGTTGAGAGTCATGATCTAGGGTTTGCATGATCAACTCGTACAATGTTCTATAGGATTTATCAAAAGATATATTGTAGAGTGGGATGCCGTTTACTTTGCACACAAGAGATGAAAGTCCAAAAACATCTCGAATTTATGTGGGCATTCAGTCCATGAGCCTATTGCACTGGCGCTTTTTACAAATGCCAAAGCAAGTTTTGACGGAATTTCACCATTGATAAAGTATGAATCGGTGAAGGTGCGTGAGCCCATTGCAATATGACGTTGATTGGTGATTGTATGAGGAACAAGTAGTTTAATATTATTTCCATTGGCTCTCATTTTTTCCACGGCCAAAGCAACAGAACTCATGACCTGTTGTTTGCGTACATGAAGTATTGCCGAAGTGAGGGAGAGACTTACATCAGGATTGGCAGCAAGTTCTTTTCTCAATATGAAATTGGAGGGTGCAAGCGTTAGTTTTATATCCACTTTAATATTGGGTGGCAGCCATTGGGGTATATTAAATATTTCATGATATATTTTTCCAACTAGATGTAATTCACTAGTTGTAGCATTTCTAAGTGCATCTGTACTATCAGTATTAGTAATATATTCATATCCATTGGAGGTGCCTCTCAATTCCTTGTATGACTTGGGTGTCATCAGCATGAATTGCATATAGCTTGTATAATTTGAGAGATTGTTGCTTGTGCTCACCAGCGTGCCATTGATGTAGACACTAATTTGACGAAATAAATTATGTAATATACAATTTTCATAGGATATTCCATCGGCCCGAATTGGCATTGTATTATCGGTTTTCCGGACTTTCATTTGCAAATCTATAAATGTTGAAGACATGTCCATACAGTAGTCTTCATTGGAATAAATTTGAAAGTGGATATTATCGGAGAGGGGTTGTTGTGGATAAAATTGTTCATAGTATCCATGCCTGACACTCACATCAACATTTTCAGCATTGAATAGATTCAATGAGGCGGTGATTGAAGGTTGAGAATCCTTATGCGGTAGGTAGGACATTTCAGGAGAAGAAATCTAGTTTCGATCTAACAATTTTCTTCCTGGGACTTCTTCTTCTGTTTACAGCACGTGTCGGCTTTTTCCTTCTTTTCTATGACAAGAGGGATGATGTCTTTTGTTTCCGACCTGAGTGGAGACTGATGAGTGATGCATTGTTTCTTGACCTTTTTAAGCCTTTACCATTTTGTTTTAATCTCTCGCCAAGGGTTCGCGCACTGGACCTAAGATTTTCCGAAGCACTTTTTTTAAAATCCTTGCCAGAGCCCCAATCGTATTATAGTGTAGAGGATGCAAAATCTGTCGCAGCCGGTACAAGATATTTTCTAGCCAGTGGTAGTGAAGAGCGAAAGAGCTTAGCAAACCAACTGCCAAGACCGTAGCCAGACATTGACGAGCGACCTTTGTAGTAGTCCATTCCATTGCCCTGTTGTCTTGGGCCAAGAGTATTAACATAGCAGTCAATATCAGGACAAGTGAATACCACTTTTTTATTAGACATCTTGCTTTTGAACGATGGGTCGAAAATGGCATGTAATCACAGCCAAACCTTTTGAAATTGCTATGGGATCGCCCAATTCGGTTCTTAGTGTTAACTGACAGAGTTCCAAATAGGAAGTGTTTACGGGAATATACTGAAGATGCTTTATATTGTAGTGGTGAATATGTTTCTTGATTGGTTTTTCGTTCAAGAACTCGTAGGAGGGGGACATTTGAATTACCAGCCCGAGATGTTTCCACAAATGAAGCGTAGAGAAATATACAGGTGTCTGTGGAGAAGGCAGGCGGATAGTCAGCAAAAATGAAATTAGTGTTTCCGGCACTTTTACCATTGATTATATTGAGCTTAAAGCCAAGACATCCTTTAGATTATCGTTGAGAATAACCTTTTCACTGGCAATAGGTGAACTAATGTAGATCTTACCCTCCTCCTTTGAATAGTTGAAATGAAAAGCTCCCTTTTTACGAGCGGAAATTCTTTTATTAATGGAAACGACATAAATCATTCATACAGGTGAGTTCCTCGTAGGGTAATTCAATGTATGGATAATTCATCCAATTGATTTTTTTTGAATTTGTTCTTGATCACTTGAGGATGGTGGAGGCGGCCAATCATGGGTCTAATTTTTATATCATATTTACGATCTTTCTCAGGATGTCGTAGTATTTTTGAGAA